>PVKU01003154.1:21832-191249 GCA_004027475.1 Anoura caudifer
AGAACCTATGCACCCCAATGTTCATAGCAGCACAATTTACAATAGCCAAGTGTTGGAAGCAACCTAGGTGCCCATCAGTAAATGAATGGATCAAGAAACTATGGTACATTTACACAATGGAATTCTATGCAGCAGAAAGAAAGAAGGAGCTCCTACCCTTCGCAACAGCATGGATGGAACTGGAGAGCATTATGCTAAGGGAAATAAGCCAGGTGGTGAAAGACAAATACCATATGATCTCACCTTTAACAGGAACCTAAGGGGAGAGGGGAGGGAATTTCAGGGGAAAAGGGGAACGGTTTAGAGCAACAAGTATAAAAGACACATGGACAAATTTAGGGGGAGTGGAAATGGGAGGGAGGTGGGGAGGGCTGGGGGGTGGGCTGGGATGGGAGTAAAAGACAGAAAACTGTACAAGAACAACAATTAAAATAAAAATAATTTTTTTTGTCCTTTGCTGGCTGGCACAATGCTAAATTCTGTCAGTAGAGGGTAGTGGAGAGACACTGAGAGAGGAGGGCTCCTGGACTCACTCAGCAGGCTTTGTGCCAGGCTCCTGCAGGGCACAGTCATCACAGCTCCCAGTCCTCCTTCCACAAACACACTTCCGTGAAGTTTCCCCTGGGAGCTTACAAGCTGGATTTCCAGCAAACCCCACCCACCCATGTGGCACCACCAGTGACTTGTCAGATGGAGGGAGGGAGGCAAGGGGAAGAGAAAGAGGAGAGAGAGAAACAGATTGGTTACCTCCTGTACATGCCAAAACTGGACTGAACCCACAGCCTGGGTGTGTGCCCTGACCAGGAATCAAACCCATAAGCTTTTGGTCTATGGGACTATGGGCCAACCGAGCCACACCAGCCAGGGCTCCTTGTTCAAATTAATTAGTGGTTTCCTCTCTCTTAATTGATCCTTGACTGGCACAAAACTGATACCATGAACAGTCCCGGGAAACAGACCTGCAAAGCTGAGACTTGGGAATTGGTTTGGTAGTGCCTTTCGGCTTGAGCGTAGTGCTGAGCTCCACATGAGTAGGAAATGTCATGGTGGCAAGAACAGACTTGTCATTTCAAGTGTGGCCCGATTTCAGTTGTGTGGGGTGCTCATAAATAAATTCCTGTGGATCTAGGCAGTGACCAGGCCCCAGGGGTGATGCCCCTTCCAAGGAGCATCTGGGAATTTCACCTGTTACCTCAGGAAAACCAAAACCATTTTGGGTTGAAGGAATCTGGGCATTGCATGGATCCCTAGGTGGATTTGGGTGGCCTCGGAGCAACAGGCCTCTGCAGGGCCTGCTCGGGAGACAGCACAGCCCGAGCAATGGATGCCAAGTGCCCCAGCAGGCACTACTGACAGCCTGGCCCAGGCATGCCATGGAGATCAGCAAGCACTGGTGTCTGTCACATGACCCAGTGCCACACTTCTGTCAGAGGCTTTGAAATCTAGAATCCGTGCAAAGATAAGAAAAACACATCTGGTCAGATTTAAATGTTCATGGTCTGTGTCTTGACTCCTGAGAGCCTCAGAAGACCCCTTCAGTCTGGCTGGATTCCTGGAAGTCTGTCTCACATGAGTTTCGTTTGAATCAGCATCACCCCCTCGGAACTTACCTCCCAGACCCACTGACTCAGAATCTCAGGGGTGGGCCCAGCAGTCTGCATGTCCACTAGCTCTCCAGGGGATCCTGATGTGTGCTCAGTGGGAGAATTCAATCACTGGACACAGAAACTAACCATGTTGCTCCCTTCCACCTTCTGATCATTTAGTGGCTCCCTACCACCCAGCAGAGGCTCACTCCTGGCCCCCCACAGTGAGTCTCCAACTTTAAATTCACTTGCAGAGTCTGTTTTAAAGTGCAGATTTCTGGGTCAGCTCCCAGAGACTCTGATTTCAATGATTCTGATGCATGTGGTTCACAGGACGCATTTGAGATGTGGGTTCGCCATGGGAACACACTGTGCATGTGTCTATCTGTGTCACTACCAGCTGGGCAGTTACCAGCCGCTTCATGCCATTCCCCTTCTAGTCCTCAAACACAGTGTGCCTTTGCTCCTGATACTTTCTGGGTCCATAAAGTCCTTCTTGTCTTTACCTCCTCCTCTCCATGGTATTATAGTTACAGGCCCAGCTAGAGTGAAGACAGGGATTGTCTGTGATTCCCTGGGGCCAGGCTCTCAGCAAGAGATTCATACTTGTTTGTAGGCCTTTCAATTCAATTTATTTCAGTCCAATTTGATTCAGCGCAATGCAACGCAACTCAATTCATGTCAGAATAAAGGAGCCCTGGAGAGCCCTTTATAAGCACCTACTTGCAGAAACCAGGTCTCAGAGAGTGGAGGGAGGAAGGACCCCACTAACTGATAAGGCATGATGACATATTCACATGAAGCATTATTCCTCAGGGCACAGAGCTCCTCCTCCACCAGATACCCAGTGATTGCTGCAGTTGCCCAGGGCTTTTTGAGGCCCCTCCCCACCCAGTTAACCAGGAACATTTTCTTAAGATGAAACTGGAAACTGCTAAGGTACCTGTTGCAACCATCATATCACAGGGGCTCACAAGCCCACCTCACCCACAGCTGTCTGTCTCCTGACCTCAGTTACCATCGACATGATGGTGTAAGAGCAAGCCGCACTGAACGCCCCCACAGCTTATCTCCACCCACAAACAATGCACAACATCTGTTGTTCATAAGCTACAAAGCCCTGGTCACACAGCCATTTCCGGTGATGATGTCTCAGCAGGAGCCAGTTGAGAATCTAGCAAAGTTGGATTGCTGCTGTCCTAAGTTTCACAAATAGCAAAATGGTACAGAAAGGACGGCTGGGCTCCAGGAACCACATGTCCAAGGGGTTTCCTGTGGCAGCCCTGGTGGAGCGTGCTGCCCGGGCACCTGGAGACCATGAGAGGGCAGAGCTGCAGAGAGGCCTGATGACATCAGTGTGTCTCCCTCCTCCTGCGTCTGAAACAACAAAGGGAGACAATGATCTCCTGAGAAGCTCTACGACTGCCCTTGATCACTTCCCTCCCAGCATGGCATTATGAAAGACACTTCATGCTGCGCTTGCAAGTCCAAGTATTTCACACGATTAATGGTTAACAACAACCAGAGAATCTCTTCTTGCTCTACCCCCTTCCTCCCATTAAGAAACAAATGGAAAACTCTACAACTGGGGTCCCAAGTTTCTAAAATTAGTCCATTCTGTGATTCCCAAAAGGAAGGATAAATACTGCACCTCTCTATTGGGATTTAGTCAGACTTTCATGCATTCATTGACAATTTGGCATAAAAAGTAATCCAAGAATTTACTCATCTCCATGAACAAAGCAGGAAACACCACAGACAAAGACTCAGCTGGGCAGATTTGGAAGGTTTTGCTTTGTAACTGAATCAGCTCCCAAATAGTCTCACTCATTTTTTCATTCACTCAACAAATGTTTATTAAGCTGCCAAGGTGATCGAGGTGTGGTCCTCACTCTCATAGCCTGTGCCACAGCATGGGGAGGGCAGGCATACCACCACCAGGATCTAGTCGGTCGTTGTGAACAGTATCAGACCCATTATGGAAGCAGACACCTGATCTAAGTGTGCGTGACTGGGGTTGGGGTGTGAATCCTTACAAAGCTTCCTTCAAAGAGGTAACGGGCAAAACTGAGGTTAAAAACTCAACAAGACCCCTCCTTTCCCAGGTCCCTGGTATCAACATCACAGTAAAGGAACAAGCCAGCCCATCAGGTGCCTCTCAATTGGATGTACTGAAAAGGGTTTGAGTCACTTCCATGCTGTCCCTGCCCTGGAGGCATGATGTGAATCTAATCACGAGGAAACAGCACACAAGCTCTGGCTGAGGACACTCAGCAAAGTGAGGAGCCTGTGCTCCTTAAAAATGCAGTGTCCTGGGAGACTGAGGAAATGTTTCAGATTAAAGGAGACTAAGGAGACATGCCAACTGAATGCACATGTGGTCTGCGACAGGCTCCTGAACCAGGAAACAGTAGCTGTGAGGGGCATTACCGAGACAGTTGGTGAAATTTGGCTGTAGCCTGTGGATTAGAAAACATTGCATTTGTGTGAAATTTGCTGATTTTGATAACTAACTTGGTTTTCTCAGAGACTGTGTTCTTAGATCAAATGCGGTGTGTTCAGGGGAAAATGGGCATGTCTGCAATTCACTCCCAAATAGTTCAGAAAAAAATGTGTGTGCGTGTGTATACGTGACAAAATGTTAACACCGATCTGGGTGAAGGTGAGGGAGGGGCATAGGGAATTTCTTTGTACTATTTTGCAACTTTTGAGTACGTTTAAAATTGTATCAAAATTAAAGGTGACCCCCAAACAGCAGGCAGGGGTAGGGCGTCATTAAGGCCCCTCTAGGGTGAGGTTGGGCTGTGCAAGGGTGGAAAGTGGCAGCTGTGTGGTGTGCGCAGGGACCGGGCAGTTCGGCTGGGACAAAGCAGGGGCTAGGAGAGGTCAGGCTGGAAGGTTTAACAAAGGCAGACAGGAGCGGGCTGGGTCTGTCACCTGCAGGCTGTGGGGACTGCTGAAAGGTTTGAACAGAGGAGGGACACGGGATCAGAAGACCATCTTAAGGCAATTACAGTAGCTTTGCTGAGGGTGGGTTTGAAAGGACAAGACAGCACAGGAGGGCTGGGGCCAAGCTCTCACAGCACTTGAGGCAACACCAGCACCATCGTGTACAGAGCCTGCTACATTCACCAAGTGCTTCTTAACATGCAGGGGCTAAGGGTTTCCCGCATCCAGGATGAGGGCCGGCAGCAGGGCACTGCCTGCCTCGGTGTCTGGGAGACAGGGGAGTTGGACTTAAGACTGTTAACAGGTAGGATGAAGGAGAACCTGTAAAAAAGGGATTTTCCTGTGCAAGTGATGACACCAAGAGAGCGACCTTCTCTCTTACTGAGAGAAAACAGTTTAGGGAAGAGGTCCAGTTCCCATGTGAAGTTGGAGGGGCCTTTGTGACACTGGGTGTTTGGCGCATGCATCTCAGGCTCCCAGGAGAGACCAGGAGCAGTGGCAGAGCTGCTGGGCAGGACCCTTGGAGTTGGACTGCCTGTGTCCAAACTCTGGGGGGCCTTATTACTCTCTCTTACTAGATGGGAGAGCACAGGCAAGTTGTTTGTTGTTTGTGCTTCCAGTTCCTCAGCTGTAACATGGTGGTACCAGAACTTAATTCAGGCAGGGCTGGTTGCTCAGAGAATGAAATGAGCGCAAGTAAGATGCTTAGAAAAGCCCCCAGATCAGACGAAGTGCTCAAAAGGGTCAACTGCCACCACACTCCCAGTTGCCCTCTCAGGCACCCACAAGAGGATAGAAAACAGAAAGGGGCAAGTGGAGCAGCCACACCTACACAAGGAAAAGGCTAATCTGGCCCAGGCTCTCCACCACGGGCTGTGGTGCATGTGCACCCAGCCATGGGCTTCCTGGGGTGGGCACAGCAGACCAGCTCCCTGTGTAGCAGCCGGGCAGTGCCTTTGGGCTCCTGGGGAATGTTTTATAGGAGGGCTTTGTGAGAACCACTATTGCTTATTAAAATGTGGATTCCTGGTCACAGCTCAGGGGTAGAGTCAGAAGATCTGGGGATGGTGCCCAGATCTCTGCACTTCAAACACAGCTCCTCCTGCCCCGCCTCCCTCAGCGTATGGGTGATTAAGTTTCTGAATGTTGTTGAAGTAACACATTTTGCAGAGAGAACTAATGGCAATTATTTTAATCCTGTATCTCAAATAATCATTTTGGACCCTTTAATTTATATAATTTAATGAAATATGTGAGATTTTGTGTGGCCAGACAATTACCACAAAGAAATTTCTTTGGGTTCAAGAAAGAACAGTTGAGCTGTCCAGTAATGGGATGGGCCGCCCAGCCAGGTGGAGGTGTCCCTACGGGGGCCCTGTACGGGGCATAACACTGGACTCATTCTTAAGATTCTTTCCAACTCTGATATTATATGAGACTCCATTAAGTACAGAAAAAAAATAAGAAGGCCACACCTTTTAACAGAACTTCAGTTCTAGGGAAAAAAAAAACACTGATTTTTAGTTGACTGTCAAACAACTACCATATTTTGCTGTATATAATGCGCACATACCATGGATATAAAAACCCCATATATAATACACACAGAAACATGGGTGCGCATTTTACATGGCAAAACCAGTACTTCTTACACAACGAGGAAAAGAAATATTCCTCAAAGTGAAATTAGGTTTTTCTAGGCTAGGCACTGAGATCAAGTTTTTGTTTTGTTTTTTTTTTTACATGCAATAGCTTTAAAAATTCAACATAACACACTTGATATATAGTGAAGGTTTTATATTCATTGAATATTAATAACAACTCTAATCACTATTATCCATATTTTACAGATGAAGAAACAGACCAGTTAGATGACTTGCTAAGGTTATCTTGCCAGTAAGTGGGTGAGTCTTGATTCAAACAAGTGCTAATTCCAACAGCAATTAATCATCATACTATAACTGATGTCCAATGAGTGAAACATTTAATTCATCTAAAATAAACATGATAGAGGGGGCCGTTGGCTTTGTCTGTCCTCTGAGACAATATTTCTCTCTCAGGAGACAAGCTAAATCTAGAGAACACATCTTGAGTGTGGCTGGTTAGCTCTCAGGTGATCCACAGAGGGCCTTTTACAGCATTCATCTTTATACTGACATCATCATTCAAATAACTTAAAAGCCCAAAGCATTTCATTGGTGTCTTAGCAAAAGCAGTATTTTTCACTTTGATGTCTGCTTTTGGGGTGGGAGGTGAATCACAGGCATGCATCACCTGGCTGGAGTAAGTAGTACCTTCTTTCCAATCCTTTTGTACCTTTCTGGCAATGCCAAGCAGCAGCACTGGGAATGAGTTCAGTGCTATACCACTCATGAGGAGCAGAGGGCAGCAAAACACACTCATGCTGATTGTTACAGGGTTGGGGGAGGGGTGCGGAGGAGCCTAGGAATAACCGCTATGTCACACCAGACCATAAGACGCACCTACATTTTAGAGGAAAATAGGAAAAAAGATTTTGAAGCAAAAAATGTGATACAATATTTAATAACATAGGCCGCCGCCCCTCCCCCCACAGTGAGCCAGCAAGCTACATTTGGACTATAAGACGCACCCTATTTTCCTTCCAAATTGGGGGGTACATTTTATAGTCTGCAAAATACAGCAATTCACTCACAATTCGGGAACTAACTTTTCATTTTGAAGCTCTGGCTGTTTCACTTCCTTTTCTAGAATTCACCTAAGGGACTGCACACGAACAACGCAGCAGCTCCTGGGTGCTTGCTAGCCAGTTTCCTTGGTTTCATTTTGGTAAGCGCTTCCTAGTGGAGCTGCACTGTAAACCCAAGGTGCCCCTGTCTGCATGAGCCTGCACGGTTTGCGCATTATGTGTTGAGGAGACTTGAATATGTGAACCAGAGCATGATAATTCAATTCCAGAACTTCCATATTATGAGGCAGCAGTATCATGTGAAGGCTCTGGACAGATGGGCCTGTGTTCCAGTCTCAGATTTGCCACTTGACAGAGTGACTTTGTTATTTAACTTGGGCATTCAATTTCCTCATCTACAAAATGAGGATGTGTACCTACTTCACTGTATGGTTGTGATAATTAAATAATTCATATTGATTAAACATCTACCATGCGCCATGTACTGTTTTTAGAGTTGGTGATCTGGTGACTTAAAATTATTGCTGTCATGAAACTTATATTTCAAGAGTGTGACAGGTAATGGAAGGACAAAGTCATTTCAGACAGTGGTGAGGGGATAAGGACAATAGGCAGAGTGGTATGAGGCAGGTGTTTACCTTCAGTGAGGTAAGCATGTCAGGGAAGGCTAGTGAACAAGCAAGGGATGATATGGGGACTGAGATGGGGGCAGAGGGACTCACTGCCAAGGCCAGGGCCGGAGGGAAGTGTAGGCCAGGCTAGAGGCAGGTAAGGACCAAGATCCCAGAGAGCCTATGGATGATGGTGGGTGGAGACTCCAAGTTCACACAACTGCAAGAGGAGGCTAGATGAGGGTTTCCAGCCAGAGGGGCAGAGGGACCAGGAGGCAAAGGGTGGGACAGGAGAAGCAGCATTTAGCACACTGCCTGGCACAAAACCAGCTGTAGTTAAAGGTGGTATATTAATTTTAAAAAATAACAGATGGCTTGCTTCTCAGCTTTTGACTAACATCAAGCATAGTATCTGTTCTTATTAATTTAATATCTGATATGTCTCTATCTGAGGACAATATATTAAATGGACTTTTGGAACTAGGAGATGGAATAGGACATTGCTCCATCCACTCCACACATCAACCTGGTAATGCAGTACTTCCAGGAATAACAACAACAACAACAGATGGGTTCCTTCAAAGAAAAAACAATTTCAAGTATTTTCCAGCAATAATCTACCTTGATTTTCTTTGAATATGTAGTGACAAGACACTCAAATTTTAAAAATGGGCTCATTTTCTTTTTGTGTTACAGAAAAGCCGCCCACAAGCACCATGACTATCACACTCATTGTAAAAGGCTCAGATAAATTTAACATTTACATTTACTTCTTCCATTATAAAATATATGTACATTACAAACACTTTAAAACAGAAAAAAAAAAAAAAATCCACCACCTCACCACAAAAACTGCTTTAGCATTTTGTATTCCTCTTTTCAGATTCTGGACAAATTTAAAATTTACTTAAATCCTGAGCACTTTAAGCACTGTAGAGAAGCTATTTAAATGATGGTTCTTGCTGTCCTAATTAAATATTTTTGATTCTTCCTATTCCCTTTCAACAGAAAACTGAGAACATCACATAGTTAAAAAGACCAACTCTCTAGTTTTCACAGACCTTAATCAAAAGTTAGTTTTTCTAACTCGGTTCTAAAATCTTGTAAAGAAGTGTCTAGGTACTACTGAACTCACTAACACAAAGGGCAAGGAAGTTAAATCAAAGGCCTACCTCTGCTCACTTAAAAATGTGGACATGGTCAGAGCACTCATTCTCCACAACTACTGGGAACCCAAACTCTCGCTATGTCTTACAATCGATCGTCACCTGAGAAGTCAACTAGCTGACAGCCAAAGAGCACATTTAAAATCACCTTAATCATCTTTGTTAAATAACAACACTTTGTAATTTAAAATACTTAAATCTTATATGCAGAAAATGTGTGAAGCTTTTTACAAATTCCAAGGGATAACCTATTTTAGTTTTTCTTTTTTGCTTAGTGTTTTGGATTTCCTTTGTGCTTCTCATCTTTTAAGATGTAGGGAAAAAAAGGCCCAACTGTAATATGCATTGGCACTTTTGGAAACAGTCTGTATTGCACACAAATAATTTGAAGATCACCTTTAAGGGCTGTTTAAACAAAAAAGATGCATTTGCCAGGACAGCAGACCAGTTTAAGTGTTAGGTTGACTGATGCAAGTAACCAAGAAAAAAAGCTTCTCTTGAGTTTACCAAACTGTGATTTCCACATAGTTCTTCAGTAGGGACATTTCTCAAAGCTGCACAAGAGTTTTATGGATTCACAACCCTCACTTTCTCTAGTCAGGTAACATTCTGACTTAACAGATAAAAGCTCACACTGCACAAGTTTTGTCATAAGCAGCCTGATGAAAACACACTGCTAGAAACCAGTTTTAAGTGCATAAGCATTAGAATTAAAATAGCAAATCCAAGACCTGAAAATTTTAGGAAAATACATAAAAAGATAAATTTTGAACCAGAGGTATATTGCCTATGTCGAACAATTTCAGTTTTTTTTAAAAGATTTTATGTATTCATTTTTAGAGAGAGGGGAAGGGAAGGAGAAGAGGGAGAGAAACATTGGAGTGTGAGAGATACATCAATCGGTTGCCTCTCACACGCCCACAATTGGGGACCTGGCCCACAACCCACACATGTGCCCTGAATGGGAACTGAACCAGCGACCTTCAGTTCACAGGCTGGCACTAAATCCACTGACCCATACCAGCCAGGGCTCATTTCAGGGTTTTTTTTTAAGTTCTTAAATTGTTAGATTTTGAAATGGCGTAACTGAAATCTAATTCATAGCAGAGCTAAAATTAGTAAGAATTTTTTAAATTCTTACATGTAAGTCACCATACTTGGGACAAGATTTAATGTTGGATAAATGGGAGAATCCTGTTAGTGAAGAATGAAGAAGTTGGACTGGGGAGGCCTATGGAGGGAATAAACATCTGTGATTTGTTGGTTTGGGGTTAGTCTCCTTGAGGCTGTTTCGACCTGGGTAAGTAGTTGTGAGAATTCAAGGAAAACACATGTGGAAGAGCAGAGCAGAGGCCTGATATACAGCTGCTCAATCTAAATACTATTCTTGACTGAAGTATTTCTCACTGCTTTCTAAAATGTCACAAGGTGAACAGGATGGGTGACCAAACGGATTTCTGAAAAACAATAAACAAGACTGATTCTCTTTGAGTGGCTTACAGTCTGAAGTTGAAAGAAATTCTAAGTTCCAAAAATGGAAACACTGGAACACATGCAGCCTCTCTAAGTGTTCTGAAAAAGATAACTCTCAATTGGGTGTGCAGGTTCTAACAGATTTATTACAACAACAAACACTCCTCATGGTAGCCCTATTACTCTGGCTCTGGTTCATTATTAAACCCGCAGAAGTAGCCACATTACATGTTCATCTTAAAACTTACACTTTTGTTAAAATAGAATACTGTTTAACTTTTCTATTCAATAGAATTCAACTATCACTCCACATCTAAGTCAAAAAAGTACCACACACACTTGCCCCATACATGCTTTGCGGAATGTTATGACAATATGATGCTTTACAAGAGCAGCAGCAATCACTCACATGGCTCCCTACGTCCTAGACAAAGTTCTAAACACCCCAAACTAAAGCCCAGTGAGGTTACTCACCTCCAACTAAGAGAAGGGACCTGGGATTTTGAACCCAAGGAGCCTGACACAAGTCCATTCTATACCTTAGTTCTCTTTTGTGTTGCTGAGTAAACTAGATTTAAGGAAGAATCTCCTAACGTTGTATTAGGTAAGAGTTTATAGGTAACAGAATCAGAGAATTTGGAACCCACATTTCAAGTATCTCTTAATTGAAACTTAAAAAGCACACACCAAGACTCCAAAGATAAGATGCCTTCTGAAGGTCACCATGGGTTAGAGGCCAGGGCTGACCATATCCTAAACCCCCAAGTTAAGCACACTCTATCATCTCTCTTCATGCAACCTCACAGAACTAGCAACGGGCTCGGGTAGCACCAGAAATACTTCTGAACATAATGTGTTAATGAATGGCTGATGAAAACTGGCCCACATCTTCTTGTTCTTTCTCTGAAACCTATGATAGGTTTCCACCTGAACCTTGTGAACTAGAAGCTGGGAATAAAAAGCAAGACAAAAGCTCATGGTCCAGCAGAGGGGGATAGATATGTCAAGGTGATAGATTGTCACAGGTGCCCCAACAGAAATCTATGAAAGGGACAGCAGGGGAATAAAAAAAGTTCTAGTCAAATCATCTTTGGCTATGATTTATCAATTTAACCTATAATCCCAGTTCTATCACTGCCTGGTCATATAACCTGAAGAACAGGTACTTCACTCCCATCTCTAACATGAGGACAAACCTTTCAACCCTTTGTAACTTGCAAATACAATCAAACTAGGAAATCTATTTTGAAGAAAATGTTTTTAAAAAGTATGATTATTTTATTAATCAAGGGGACACTTAAAGAGATGTGTCATTGTTAGAGATTATCTAGGGTATCGTGGATAATTATCATATAAAAATGCAGTATCAAATTGCCCAAAAGCACATATCATACCATAAACATTAACACACAAATAGATTTATAACAAAGACAACTCTTTGGAGTTTAACTGCTCTGGAATTGAGTGGCATTTATGCACTACTGTATGGTACAGTCAGCGTGTACACAACAGTATATTCCGTACTGGCATAATATGAACCTTCTGATCGCTGGATTCTGGAAAACCAAGTATTTGGAAGCTGCCCAAATGCTTGGTTTTATAAAATTTCTGCTTAAAAAAATTTCCATTTTAAACATTGTGCAGGAGAAAGAACATGTGAGTTTTAGAATATGACAGCTCTGAATTCATATTCAGCGTGTAACCTTGAGCAACCTACTTAAAGTCAAAAGGTTTTGTTTTTTCCACCTACAAAATGAGAATACCACCTTCCTTCAGTGAACTGTTGTGAAGGTTTATGAGAAGAATGAAGTTCCAACAGAAAAACACTGCATGGCTGATGTTTAAGAAATGAGTTCCTTTCCTACTGCCTTAAAAAGGGGCAGCTAAACCTTATTCTTAAATAATCCATAAATCCAAAAAAAGAAAAGCTCCAGACCTTTAGGTTACATAATTAGTTACTACAGAAGTCTAGGTTGGATAAAATCATGCAAATACTAATTAGTAAAGTACATAAGAGTCCTATAAAAACCATTATTTAGCTTTGCAAGTTAGTTCTTCAGTTTTGTTCATCCCTCCTAACATCTTCTAATGATGTCCTAAAATTCCACTTATACTGGTGTCAGCTTGCTCTTCAGTAAGCTGGAGATATAGTTCAAAAAAAGGGTAGGATATTATTTAATAAAATCAGAAGAAATTTATTAATTTTACAGCTATAAATGGTGCTGTCCCAAACTGTGGTTAAATTACTTCAGGTGTATCAGAGGTGTTTTAAAATTTAAGCAACATCTAATTTTGGAATTAAAAATAAAGACTGAAAAACCAAGGGTGTACCCTATAAAAATCTTGATGAGAGACAACTGCCAAGTTCATGGTTTAAAAAAAAAATCATTATTTAAATGTACTAAACAAGTAAATTTTCCTTCATTCCAAGGGTATGGATACCATTGTACAACCAGAGATAAGTGCTACATAAGAACCTTGGATATTATATTACATTTATCTACTACTGTAGTTCCAAAATAACTCAAGTCATTAAAGTTTTGACATCACACTACCATTTACCATATTTTTCAGACTATAAGATACACTTTTTTCACCACATTTTTTGCTTCAAAAATTTTTTCCCTATTTTCCTCTTCTAAAACCTAGGTGCGTCTGGGGTCCGCACCATAAGACACACCTAGGTTTTAAAGGAGGAAAATAGGGAAAAATTTTTTGAGGCAAAAAATGTGATTAAAAAAGTGCATCTTATAGTCCAAAAAAATACAGTACTTCTCCCAAACAGAGCCAAAATACAATTCCAGGTTAATGCACTGCAAATACACCTTTAAGGCAGTGACTTTTAAATATATATTTAAGAGCTAAATTTGCCTTTTTCTGTCAATGTCACTATTTTATGAAGCTTATTTAGAATTAAAAACATCACCAACATCAAGTCAAGGCTCCTTCTGATCTGCTGTCCACAGGCTTCTTACCTTGTAGGCCCCACTTCCCTCCTCACCCGCTCCGAGCACCATAGATGGCAGAGACAGGTTTAAAGTCACTTGCTATTGAAATCCATGAACTGAATGATGAAGCTATACAACCAAAGCAAGATCCACGCTTTATAAACACACACTCTCAAGTCTGAATTGATACACAAGATTCTTAGTTCATTTTACAGATTCTGAAACCAAGTTGTTCAAAAGGTTAATTCTGAAACTATGGTCCATGTTAACAAATGAATATATCAAAACAAACAAAAACTTCATTCAAATATTTACATTTAAAAATTAGGCTACTTATTAAGTGTGCTTGAACAAACCATGTGTGGAATTGAATTCCATTTACTATGGAGTTAGTTTCTGCTAAACACTTACTGACATTAGAGAAGACCCCTGGCATCTGGTTTTCAAGTGTTCCCAATCTATGCTAAAAAAATAATAATAATAAAAATAAAAAATAAAAATGATAATTTCTGAGGCACTAACTTGAACCTCAGAGGTGGAAGGGCTAATATGTAGGGCAAATTACTTAGGAGTCAGAGGGCTGGCACCTGTAACTCAGTGTGGCTTGCCATTGCCTCAGTATCACCAGGTATTCAATAAAATTCTCTAGAGGTCACTGAGATTTTTCAATTACATCTCACTGCATTATGTTCTAATAGTTTCACAATCTTGGAATTTCACAAAAATATCTGGGAGTATATTCCTGGGAAAGGTAGAGGGGTCTCCTTATTACATTAAACAAAAAACCATGCAGTTTCTTAGAGCTCATAGAGCTTTTTCAAAATAAACTACTGATCATACAGCCCAATTAAAAACTCCAACACTTTATAATACAGGTATAGAAAGTTTATAGTTCAGCAATGCCAATGAACATAATTTGACACCTTCACCCCTACTTGCAATGCAATTAGTAAGTATACAATGACTTCTATTTTATTGTCACTGACTTTGGCTCAGATGTTTTAAATACTTAAACAATTTGGAAAATTTTGTGTGTGTATTTTGCTCTTTTTTGTGTGGGCATGGGTGCGGGTGGGGATTATAACGAACAGCAGTCAGTTCACTATAACAGAGACAACCAGGAATTTAACAGCCACTAAAATATCACTTACCATTTTCTTATAAAATATATGTGGAAGAATATGGCTTAAAGACAGAGGGAAAAAGCCTCTTATTTGCTCATACTATTGTACTTTACCCTTTATTCAGTCTGACAATAACGCCAAACTTAATTACCTAGGACAAGACTAACTCTCTAAGAGGATTTTATTAAATCCAATTTATTTTGGTTTTTAAATACCGAGTGCTTAAAATTTTGGAATTCTTCAGATTAACTAAAAAAAAAAAAAAGGGGGGGGGTTATATCAACAACCAAAATCCCCAAAGGATTAGATAAAAAAACAACTGGCTAACCATTTAAAAAATGCCCAACTAATTTTTTTAACAGATTAGAATTAGTTGAAATATATCTCTGCCCCTATATTGACCTTTTGCTTAATCTATAGCCAAGGCAACATTTCTTAGGCAAAATGCTTCTATTAAGGAGACAAAAATATCTCTAAAAAACAAATTAAAAAAACAAACAAAAAACCCTCAGTAGGTCTAAAATCATTTCAAGGCTATCCCTTAGGTAAGAAACAGAACAACAAGGGACAAAACAATTCAGTTTCTACAAACATACCATTCTCTTTTTTGATAAAAAAAAAAAATGTGATTGATTTGATACATTATCAAAATCAGCAGAATTTTCATGTTTCACAATTTTGTTTCTAGAGATCCTCAAATCTCTTGAACTGATTTCGGAAGTGTTCTGAAGGTGCATATTATAGTAAACAGCAGCAAAATACCAAAACAACTCCATTGCTAAAAAGCAGCTGCTCCTGCTTGTGCCTTTAGAATACTAGTTGTAAGGCAGCAACAATAACGACCAATGCTAATTTGTACCATCAATTGGGATTCTAAGGAAGAAACAAATTGTTTTCTTTAGACAGTCCAAAGTGGGACATATACAATCATATTGGACAAATACTGACTTTTGTGAGAAAATGCCAGAAAGTATTAACAAGAGAGACAAGAGCATTATATTCAGTATTCTAAAGGCATGCTTCAGGTACTTCAACAATGATTCTGGTAACAACAACTGCTCACATACATACACACGCACACACATAGATTTTAATTGTTTAAAAAAAATTTGTTATTTTAGAAAAATGAATGCAGTGCACTTTCAACAATATTATCGCCATAGACTCTGATTGCTCAGTCCACACATAAGTAGTAGTTGCCTTCTATGGTGATATGGCTTCTCTGAACTAATTCCCATCAGGCCGAAAAACATTAGGGCAGGTTAAGTAAAGACTGAATTGTTGCACAAAGGAACATTTACTCATCAGATCCCACTGATCTCTTCTGTGCCCGTTTCCTGGGCAACCTTCTTGGTGAAGCTTTATCTGGAAGAAAAGAGAAAGTTTTAACTTGCCTATTATAGGTATGTTAGATTCAAAAGACATTTCAAAAAGCATTTCCCCTCAACTTTACAATTAAGTTCAAAAACCAATACACATACCATCTAATAATAAATGCTTCTTATCTAGTTTAGGCATTTTAACAACCCTTTAAAACAATCCTTCAAGAGGTAACAACTAAAACAAAACCTTTTGCAATCAGGCTGGGAAAAGAGCTACTCTTGGTTATTGAAATGTTGAAGCTACCATGCAAAATCTTGAACTCTACAACTGAACATGATTATGCATGCATAAGTAAACACTTTAGAAACAAAGTAAAAGGTATGAAACTTGCAGCTCAAAAAACTTATATTGGTTACAAAATTAAGACAGAATTGCAAATGCAGCCACGCAGTTTGCATAATATTGGCAATTTCATGAATTACCTGCAGAAAGCAGGATAAAGGAAATGAGGCAGTTGATTATTAATACTAAAACCATCCTATACACATAAACAGGTTGTTTTTTTTTAAACTTTTTCTCTTTATAACTATGTTAAGAGTCTTAGTGGGAGTGTTTATCCAACAAAAAATAAATTGGTTAGTTTCTTCTATTTCCATTCAGTAAGAGAAATCATCTTGTTTCTTCTACAACAGAAGGGCTGTCTTCTCTCTGACCCTTGTATCTTCTCATTTTGTACGAGCACTTTTCAAATTAGGAAGATACGTTCTCTTTGTGGACTAAGTAATTATTTTTCCGCTTTTTTAATAAAGTGAAGGACTAGAAAATGCTTTCCTCAAAGTATGGGGTTCATTTGTAAACATTTCACAAACACTAGTATGAAAAACATCACATGCCTAAAAGATTTTAAGTTTTATTTCTCCAAAATTACTAGACCATGTCTATATTTAAAAAATATGTAATCGATTTTTATCAAGCATATTTAGAAAATAAAAATTATTTTAAAAATCTGCTTAAGTGTTAATGACTCAGAAATATTATGACTAAGTCTAAAAATCAGATAAAACTGATCTTTATTAAATAGATCAGTAATGTTGTGTTTAGGAAGTTCATCTCACCCAAAACTGATCACAGGATCATTTTTCTGATGCAAATAACCTACAGCTCTCATCCGATTTACTACTACTACCTTCACACAGTTGAAGCAGGATTCAACTTCAACTTCCAAATAATTCTTAAACAATATGCTGAATATAATTTTTGAAGATTCAAAAAGTACTTTAGAATCTAGTAGCCATCTGTATGAATACAGCTGAAGTGATTACTTCCAACAATTTCAACCACCTACAGCTTGTTTTAAAATATGGGAATACATGGAAAAAAAACCTTCATCACCCACCTGTCTAGCATATCAAAGTTAGGAGGCAGACATATGAGAAACAGAGCATTCTGGAGTCCCTGAGCTTTTGGGAAAATGGCTCCAAATATCTCAATAGCCCAAAAAGCAGCTTTTATTTCAGCAAAGAACAAGGTGTACAATGATGCTTTTCAGTCCAATTCCCCACTTACCACAACCACCACAAAGCCTAAAAAACCTCAGAAATGAATTAAGTGTAGTAAAATCACAAGTCACTACAACTCTCTTCATTTTTAGATGACAAAGGCAAAATCTTAGTGAAACTTAGAAGAAAAAACTTAGTAGTAATAGAGTCAAATACTTTCAAACCACCCTTTCTTTGTTTACATTCTGATGAGTGAGACAGAGATTAGTAAAAGCTCTTGACAAATTAAATATTGGCCTCTTATACATCCCTCTCTTCACACCACCCCTCTTCAAAAGTAATTAATTCTCAAAGCTTACGGCACCTTCCAGACATACCTCCTCCAAGATCTTCAAAGTTTCTCTGGGTTTTCTCCATTCTCTTCTCAAATATGCAAAGTACATGTCTTATCCAAAAGAAATAGTCAGTTTTCCTAAATTACCTGTCATTTGGCTTAACCCCTTTATGCTAGGAAAATGAAGTTCTAAGACAGTGGTTCTCAAAGTGTGGTCTCAACCAGCAGCCTCAAAATCCCTTTGATATGAAAATTCTTAGCTCCTACCTCAGAACAACTCACTCAGAAACCCTAGCAGTCCAGTTGATTCTGGTGAATGCTAAAATTTAAGACCTGCTGCTCTAAGCAATCAAGTATAAGAGAAAAAAAACTAGCACACAAAATTAAGTAAAAATACTGTTAAAGTTGAATTGAAAATATCAATTATTTTATGATTTGAAAAATACGTATTTTCTATCTCAGTTCACAGAATGGGCCTAGAAACAATGTCACCCAGTATCAACAATGTCTCTCTAAAAATAAACAAATAAGATCTTTAAAAAAAGAGAGAAAAATATAGTTAAACACACCAATTCTATGAAAATCCGAATTTAGAGGTGATAATTTTAAAAAAGGAGAGAATTTTTTTAAAAACCTCATTTGTCAACATTTGGGTGCCTCCTTACTTTGAAAATTCGAAAATAAATGGGAGAATTTAGCATTCGTCCTTTTTCAGTAGAAACTGTGTTTCAGGGTAACCAAAGTTTCAGGTGATGAGGAAAGCTCTATCAATGTTTCTTCCTTCCTCTTGCTCTAAAAACCAATGAAAAAACATCCTCAGGTGAAGAAAAAAAAAAGAATGGCATGGCTCTGGAGGGTGTGGCTCAGTCGTCTTAAGTGTCATTCCATATACCTAAAGGTGGGTTGGATTCCCAGTCAGGCCACATGCCTGGGTTGTGGGTTCAGTCCCCATCAGGGCAGTTGAGAGGCAACCTATCATTTTTTCTCTTCCCGCATCTATGTTTCTCTTCCTTCCCCTCTTTCTAAAAAATCAATAAGCATATCCTCCAGTGAGGATTTAAAAGAAGAAAATCTTTAAAACAAAATAATGGCAGTCAGTAAAAATCAAAGAAATTTCAATTGAAAATCATCACAATCTCTGGCACACTGATTCATGTGAGCATTACCAACTAGTGAATGGTTTAGAGAACTGGACATCTGTGTGATGGTAAACTAACACCCCACAATAACTTTTGGCTGAAAGAAGAACTCATCTTTCTTTGTCACATGGAATATGTGACTACCACCCTAATCTCGTACTCAATTTAGCATCCCTAATAATGGAACATGATACTTGATGTGATACAGGAAGAAATACTTATGAGCTATGCCATAGATTTTCAACCTGTGTGCCTTCAAGAATTTTTAAAACCTGTAATACCTATTTAGTCCAGGACACTGACCCCCTTTCCCTTAGATTATCAAATAAAAAATGTCAACAGCCAACACAACTGTCATCTGGTGTGAATGAATCAAAATTTTACCTATTTTTTCTTGTCAGATCGGCAAAAAAATTTTGTGTGCCGCAGAATTTTTGAAATTAGTTTATCTGTGTTATGAGAAGAAAAAGGTTGGAAATTGCTAAGGTATTCTATTAGCCAAAAAGATCAATTTAAGTCTAATGAAGCCTATAGATTTATCTTCCAGGTTAAATAACTTTTAGCGGAAGACACCAGGAAAAAAAGACAAATCTGGCAGGTTGGACTTTTTAGAGCCTTATTACTCAGTGTGATCAGTAGGTCACCTGGAAACTTATTAGAAATACCAATGCTTGGACCCCACTCTAGAGCTGCTGAATCCAAACTTGTGTCATAACAAGATTTTCAAGTGATCTGTACACAAATTAACATTTGAGAAGCCCTTTTCTACAAAGTGGCCAATCTCTTGAGCTGCTGTAAATTAAAATGAATGCAAGGGATGTAACAACTAGATACAGTGTATCATCCTATATTGAAAAAGTTATAAAGGATATTTTTGAGACAATTTAAAAAGGTTCAATATGGACTGGTTATTATAAATAATAAAATTTTGTCAGAAAAATGTTATTTCTTTGCAAACTGAAATATTTTAGAGGTAGTGTGTGGATAAAAAAGGGGCTCTATAGTAAATCTAACTGAAATTAACCTCCCAGCATGATCTGATCATAAATTCCTAACTGGGAAGGTCCTGCTTCAGGCTTGTAAACTGCCCTAGTAAAAGCTCATCTTAAGTACTGTCCATTGTTTTTGTTTCCCCTTTTCAGACCCCTCAGAAGTGTAACCACCCTCAAAAGGGCACATAATCTTGTTAACTATCCTGTAAAAAGATTTCCTTGCCTTGTTTTCTTCCACTTCATGTAACCTTCCCTAGGGTCCCTCCTTAACTCTGAGTGTATAAAAGAAACTGCAAACTGTATATTCTGGAGAGCATTTGAGATATTCCTTACTGGCATATTGTTAGTTTGCCTCCAATAAACCCTATCAATCAAATTTTTTTCTACAGGTTTAGATGTTTTTTTACATCAACATGTCATATCTGTAATTTAAAGTATCTCATATTACAGAAGTTTTTAAAAGTGACTTTTGTATAAAAAAAGAAATCTACACTCTAAAATAGAAAATAATCATGTTTTTGTCAACTACACATATTTTTTCACACCCTTCTCCTTAACCTCTAGATCTCTGATTTATGAAATGCTCTCAGGACCCCCTTTGATTTCCCAAGACATGAGGCTTCATCTGGGGCCTCCAGGATCCCAGGGTTTGCTATAATAGCAATAAAGGATTGTGGTTTTATGTGTTATGTGCCTTCCAGTCATTTTCAAATTCCAAAAATTAATCAATAACATGCCTCTTAATGGTAAGCTTGAATTATGATAAATTTTTTCAACTCAACTGGATAACTGGATCAGCTTAAAGCTGTTTAGAAGCTCCTTTATTGTTTATGAAGCCTCTCTGAACAAGGAATTTCACTTAAATAGGGAAAGAGAAGGAATAATAAAAGTGTCTTTGGTGGTAAAACATGATCCTAAAACAAACTCAGGCTGGATAATCAGATTTTGAGCAAGATAAGCAAGTGTTAAAAAAAAAAAAAATGCGGTATTCAGTGACTTTAATTCTACCTATCTTTGAGCATTGGGTCTCACTGGGAAAATATACGAGCTGTAGAATGAGACAATGTAGCTGTGAAGCTTGGTAAGTTACTTTTTCTTAGGAGCAATTTCTCATTAGTAAATATGGAAGCAGAAATTTACCTTGCAGAATGAATGCCCAGCCTACACAAGGTACTTAATGTAAGTTCAATTCTTCCTTCAACAAGGCCTCTGCAGGTTGTGCATATTATTTATTCCAGCATGTAATCACATACTACCTCTGATTATTCAAATATTTCATGTAATGTGTTTTATTTTCCTCAAGAAATGTAAATTCTTAAAGAAATAGTAACTTCAAGTTCTTTTTAACATACCACTCAGAACCTAGTAGAGTATTATGACAGTATACGCTTAATACTTGCTCAATAAAGACACAATTATATATGGTTCAAATTTTGCTGTGAGTGTAATTCTCATCTTTAAGTTCATGTCAGAGAGGAAGACACTATAAAATGAACCCTCCCAATCTGTCATTTAAAAATTCTTTTGAAGAGGCAGATTCCATAGCAATTACAGTGTCTTTAGTTTTTAATTATAATTTTTAACACTTTCTAAATACAGTTTTACCTAATTCTATGAAACTTCAATTTAAAATAAAATGATGTTTGAAGAAATCATATTTAAACATACCAGACTTCAAAATTCTGATGCATCATAAAGATGCTATGGTATACTGTGTTTTTTGGACTCCAAGAACTACTCCCCCACAAATTTTGGGAAGAAAGGGAGGTACGTCTTATAGTCCAAATGTAGCTTGCCTGGCTTGTAGGGGGAGCAGTGGAGCGGGGTCGCAGATTATTAAATATTTTACCATGCTTTTTAATTCAAGTTTTTTTCCTCTGTTTTCCTCCTCTAAAACCTAGGTGCGTCTTATGTATGGTTCGGTGCATCATATAGTCCTAAAAATACAGTACATTTCAACCTGATATTTTCTGCTATGGTAAATGTCAGGATGATATGAGAAATTTGTCCTTAGAATGATTTACTCCCTCAGCTACCTCCAATGCTATATGTCCCATCATCTTCAAATTTTGTGCTCTGAACACAACTTTCAATTGCTTACTCGATTTCCTTATCTGGGAGTTCCATGGGCTCCTCATATTCAACAGATCTAATCCAAATTCATCTTTCCTCATGCATACTTGTTCCTCTTCCTATATTCCCAGACATCAGTAGGATCATTTCCCACGCAGCTGCCAAAGCTCAGAGTACTCTCACTCCTCCCTAAGATATCCAGTCACCAAAAGCCCAGTCTGCTCAACTTCTGAAACATCTTTCTACTCACTTTCACTCCCATCACTGCTGTCTTAGCTTACTGAGGCCCTAGTGATATTTTACATTTAAAAAAAAATTCATCTTCCAGTAGCTCCTGCTTATTAGCCATCTTCCACAAAACTATCAATTTCTTTGAAAACATAAATTTATTTCTCTGCTTTAAAGTTACCTGATGGCTACTTTTTACAACCTAGAAGGAAAAGTCAGAAGTCCTTAGCATAGCACATAAAACTTTGACGACTCCTTCTTACCTAACTTTTCAAAGCTCTGGTCAAATGTCAACTCCTGTAAATGATTTTCCTACTGTCTCATAGGGGGAAGGCCCTCTTGTGTTCTCATTACTTTGTACCCAGTTCTATTTTCTAAAATTTTAATTATTGATTTTTAAGGAGAGAAAGGGAGAAATATCAATGTGTTATTCCACTTATTTATGCATTCATTGTTTTTTTATTTTTATTTTTTGATGCTGTTTGTGATGCACAATGGCTAAGATAGGGGTGTGTCTTCAAAGCATTAAGGGTTTGGTTGTATTTAGTAGCGGAACCTAACTGCTGGCTCAGTGCATGTACATGTGAACCATTCTTTCACATCTTGAAGAAATCTTCCTCTATACTCTGAGGTAGTATGGCAGAGGCAGTTTCAGCAGGAAAAGGCCTAGTTTCATGTTACCACACTTGGGTAGAAGGCAGCCTTTGGTGGGGCTCCTTGCACTGACTCTGAGTGCATGAAAGAAACATCTCTTCGGAGTTTGCCAACCTTGGTTTCCAGTAATGTCATCTCAGTATTGAGAAACTTCAATTGTTTGCAATGCTTAGCAATGTCTGCATGCAGACTGTCAATTTTCTTCTCCAACTGATCTAGTATTGAGGCAGATTTGTCGTTGATGGTATTTTCAATGCTTGACTCGCTGTCAAATGGCTTACTGCTTCTCTTCCTATTTGTTCTTGCAGCAGTTACTTTTTCTGTGATAACTTCTTCAGCTGTCAGTTCTGAAACATCTAAGGAAGGAGTCTTATCAGACTCAGATTCTTCCTCTGTAGTCAATTCAGGACATGCACAGTATGATGGACCTACTGGGGAATTGGCAGGCAACAGGAATGGTTGTTGAGAGGTCCAGGGGACCATTTGGGAGCCTTGTTTTTTTTTTTTTTTTTTTTGTGGGCTTAGCCATTCTGCATCTTTTAAGATGATTCCCATTGGTTGACTCTTGTACGTGCCCTGGTGTATTGGACAATGCTCTAATCAACTGAGCCATTCGGCCAGGGACTTTGTACCCACTTTTAGTAAAGCACCTATTATGCGGTAATTATGTTTCAATAGAGAGTTCACTGAATAATATGGAAATAAGGAAAACAATTCAATTTGCAAACAAATTTGTAAACAAAACAATTTTTAAAATGAGAAAAGCCTTGAATTCACAGAAAAAGAAATATTAAGTGGCCAGTTAATATGTATAAAGAAGCCAAACATCACCCTTAACTGTAATAAAAAAAAAAGATGTCATTTTTATCATTGACAGATTAAAACATTTGATGATACTTGAGAACAGTGAGAGTAGAAGAGAAACAGGCAATACTGTACATTGGTGAGAATATAAACTGGCACTATCTTTTAGGAAGCAAATGAGGCAACTTTCCTTAAAAATGCATAATTCTAGACCTAACTGTTCCACTCTTTAGAAATTATCCTGTGTGGGGAATGGGAAAAAATGGGTGAAGGGGGTCAAAAGGTACAACCTTCCAGTTATAAAATAAGTCATGGGATGTCATACTTATCGTGGTGACTATAGTTGACAGTACTATATTGTATATTTGAAACTTGCTAAGAGAGATCTTAAGTTTTCATCATAAGAAAAAAATTTACTATTATGTGTAGTGATGCATGTTAACTAGACTTACTGTGGTGATCATTTTGCAATACATATGAAAAATTTTTTATACCCCATAAATTTAGAAATAAGAATCTTCATTAGTGTTTTTTTAAATAAACGCTTACATATGAACACCGACTACTATTTGATCATTCTGCTTCACTCACTTTTATAATGCTACCACTTCAGGTAGCACCGTACAGCATTTAGTTGCACAAACTCATCTGAGTATTAGCTCCACCTCTTAATAGCTATATGACAAGCTTCTTCATTACAGGTTTAATTGTAATATTGAAAAGCTCAAAATAACAAACATCCTTCAATACAGAATAGATTTAATCTAACATGATACATTTATACAAAATACTATCTAGTTATTAAAAAGAATAAAGTATCAAATAAGTAATTATCACAAAGATATCTAAAGCATGAAGACTCATTGTACAACATGTGAGATATAATGCCAGCTGTGTAAAACAAAAACAAGACACATAAACTGACATATGCATAGAAAATACTTAGAATAACATGCAAATGCCAATCATTTATGGAAATTGAATCAGTGGATCCAGGAGGTAATATTAGCTTTTCGCTTTACAATGAGGCCTTTATAATAAATGTTTTTAAAAAGTTCATTTACAATCGGAGAAAAACTTCTATTCTTTTATAAAGATTAGTATTCTAACTAATTGCATATGTAATAGAATTGAAATATATCTGTTAAGGGAACTATCATGCAATATTTTAGGCTTATTTTTTAAACTATTCTAGGTAGTTAGCAGTTTTCCAACAAATATAGTGCTAAAAAACTGTTTTATTACTTATTAAACTTACTATAAGGTAGAACCCCCAATACATAGCAAACACCATTAAAAAAATTAATCACCTCACCTCTTCTACTTTGCACTGAAGCAACAGGAAAGAAAAGAGACAGGAAAAAGATTAGAAAGAGAATTCACACATTTGTTTGTAAACTGCAGATATGGAAGCATTGCTAAATTAAAATGTAAAAATACTATACAGAACAAAATTTTAAAGCACTCATTAAACATATTATACCAGATTTTATACAAGTAATGGAAAAGATTAAGTGTTAAATAGCACTGACCAAGCACTTTTGCTAAATCTAAAATATTTAATTTCCATTTCAGAGAAAAAGTTTCCAGCCAAGTTAGTTAGGGTACTTACTGATCTGATTCAAAGTTTCCTGAGGAATCCAACTCATGTCAACATCATTCTGACTTGATGTACCCATCTCTACTTTCTGTATGGGTCTCTTGCGCTAAGAGAACATAAAAACAGTATTTTAAAGACGTTTCATTGCATTGTTTACTGTAATTTTAAAAAGAGACTACTTAAATATCTTAAGCTACCTATCAAGCTACTTAAATATCTTTATAGACAAATATGTTTTCTCCTTGTTTTAAAGCATACACCTAATCAAGTTTTTATTAATCAATGAGGGGCAATCATGTCTTGCACCAATTATAAAGAGTAAGTAATAAGGAACAGATCTTCAAACAATGATTTATTTTCAGGCTTTAAAGACATTTTCCTCTGCTATAAAGCTTCACATGTTATCAAGACTTTCTACTTAAAACAATGATTTTCTTTCACTTTTAAATGTTAAATACACAAAATATTTAAAAAGTAAAAATAAATGTTAAAGAATACATTTATTTTTACATTCAACAAAATTCAGGATAAATTCCTGAAAGGTTGCTCGTAGGCAGATTCCTGCATTACTAGTTAAACACACTTAAACAAGTGGCAAATAAAATAAAATAAAAACACAAAATCTCACTTAAGCTAACAACCTAAAACTTTGTGCCTAGATTTTTTGTATCAAAACTGCTAGAAAGTTTAAAAATAATTCATTTATATTATTTAGTCCTGCACTTAAAAAACAACAAAAACCCTAATTATTTACCTAAGAGTATTAAATATACAGTCCAAAAATTAGATTCTGAATATACAGAAATGTAACCACAGCTAATTTTTTAAAATGGCTTCATTCAAATGGGAAGAAATTGGAGATGGCATTATACCTAATACATAAATTTATAGCAAAAGCACCAACTATTATGAAAATGAGGCAAAGAAAGTTATAGAAGCTAACATTTAAACACTAAGTATTTCTCTTTTAAAGAGCAAGTGATAAGTAGTAACACTTATTGCTCATTTTAATGTAAGGGTCCAGTGGGTATTAATATTTGACATAAATCATGTCACACTTTCCCATGGAAGAAATAGTATGAGTGGATTTATTTTGTCTTGCAGGGCCAGGGAGTGAGATGAGGACTGTGGTGAAATTAGCTACCATGTCCAGAGAGAGAAACCATGATTATATTATAGCAGGTGCTTCAGTTTTGCCTCTTTATTACACTCACAAGAAAACAGAAGTCAGATTGATAGAACAAATATAGCCATATTCATTCTTTCTCAAATGAAAAGACACTTAATTGCTAGTTAGGAATTACCTCTATAGTTAAGGCGTACTGAAACAAATATAAAAGCTTCAGTGCTAACAGGTAAAGTAACATATCCATGAATTATAGTGAACAGAAAAATAAAATCTTAAGTCAGAGTGTAAGAAGTAAGAATTCTAGCACAATTTAGAGTTTCAACAATGTAAGAAGGTAAGGCTCACTCTGGAGGGTACAGACTAAGGACACATTGCACATGTGTACAAAAGCCTGAACAACTCCAGGTCACATATCCAAGGTTTTATTTTAAACGGTACAACAAACCTGTAAATATATAAATTTACAGCGAAAGCAAGAAGCCACAAATAACTGGACTGAACTTAGTTTAGTACTGTTAACAACTTTTGGCTGTAAGAGTCATTCACCCATAATTACCTTTCTAGATTCCAGGAGTTGATGAAGGCCAACAACAACCAAGAGCCCAAGACCGGCAAGGAACATATACATAAAGATACTAATATAAAAGGAGAAAATAAAAACTGCCTTAATTCATAGGAAATATCACAGTTAATTAAAACTATAATTGTTTTAACTTATAAAAAACACCATAGCTAATTACATCTACAATGCTAACACTATGTAACTTATAAAAAACACCATAATAATATCTATAATGCTAACACTATATAAGCTTTCCAAATAACTTGCTGGTAAAAGGGATACAATATTTTAAATTCAATTGAGATCCAGGTAATCAATTTTATAAATTTCTTTACTTTAAATCACCACTTATAAAGAACACAATTTTCAAGATAAAATCTTATAATTTACATTTTCAATGGCAATTTTTTGAGGCATGCAACTTAAATAAGGCTAGTGATCAGCTTAAGAGAATGGGGTGAAAAAGATTTTAGACGAGGGGAAGAATGGAAAGCCAAAGCTATCTTTTTTAAACAAATTGTTGTCAGTTTCAACTTCTTTTCCTGACTTGGTATAGATAATTATAAGAATCATCTAAAGTACAAATTTACCTAGCTAGGATTTCACGAGATCTATAGTCCATTCCATTTTCATCATTTAATAAAGATAGGTTGACAGGCGCAAACCTTCCAGTCCTACTTAAGGAGATCAAGATACATGTATTTCAACTTTCACTTACGTTTCTCCATCTAACCCATCCTCTCTTTCAATAATTGTTACTGTTTGATTGAAGACAGCATCTTGAAATACATTGCCCTGTTAGGAAAAAAAAAAATCCCCCAAATCTGAAATGCATTGCAACAATGGAAGCCTACAAGAGTTTCTAAAACCATCACTGTAAAATTATGTAATGGTAGCTTTTTTATCACTTGACAAAGTCATCTCTAATGGCATTAATTCAGTGTCAGGGATT
The DNA here is from genome assembly GCA_004027475.1 of Anoura caudifer. Lineage (NCBI taxonomy): Eukaryota > Metazoa > Chordata > Mammalia > Chiroptera > Phyllostomidae > Anoura > Anoura caudifer. Next base: position 49,647 of record PVKU01003154.1, read on the forward strand.
CAATATTATGAAGTTTATTACTTTCTCCTACAAAGTAAAAATGCCTACAACTTGGCCAAAGTTGTCCCCCATTTTCTTTTGGGGTAGGGGAAAGTTAAAATGTGTAGAATGAAACGAAGCCCACAGAACACTCTTACAAATACAGCCTGAAATCCTGTTGCATGTAACCCTTCAAAAGAAGACAGAAAGAGCACAAACATGTATAGTAGGAGTAGATCACTTTAAGAAGTAGATCTGAACAGGTCAAATTCATGTTTTAAATTAACAATGGGTTAGAAATCAATTTCTTTGTAATAAATGGGTAACTTTCAATATCAAAATATTTTTCTACTGTGATTTAAAACAATTTTGTTAGTTCAACACAATTTCAGTTTTCAAACACTGGAACAATACATAGCCATTTTCAGTGTTTGATGCTTTGCACAAAGGTAGTTTTTAAAAAGTGTTACTTATTGCTAAACTCTATTTAAGTTTTACTCCAAGATCTTGCAGTTTGCACCTGTGTTCGCAATTCCAAGAATCAGTATACACTCATGAAACTAACATTTAAAATGGAACTGAAACTACAAATATGCCTGTTGGATTAAGTTTTCTGTTTGAAAACAAGATGAAATATATAATTCTTTAAGTCACTTAAACTATTTTAAAAAAGCTTAATATGCTATTTTGAAAAAAGGATGAAACCCTTTCTAACCTCTACTAAGTAATGTTTTTTAAAAAAAGGGAAAGCTTAACTGCAGCACAAGAAATTTAACTAAGACATAAGGTAAACATGTTGATACTACATGATGATAAAAGTTTGAATAAGCTTCCAAATGGGATAAAATTCCCTTTTCTGAAAGCTTTCTGAAAAGGGAATGCTTCAGATATGCTCTTATCCATAGGTGGACATAACAGCTAGCATCCAGAGGTCAACTCCCAGCAGTACAGTTGTGATGGACTTCTCTCATTTGTTCATATATACCATAACATTAAAAATCATTGAGAAAGACAACAGAGCTTATATTAGGCTATTTTGCTGACATAAACTATAAACTTTACTTCTAAAACTGTATTAAAAATAGTAGACTCTATTGTGTGCTTTACTTTCAAGATCCAGCTGAAGTCACTTCTACTTTCATACTTTAGCACCTTATACTTATCTCCAGAATGTGTCACTTATCATACTGTGATATTGCCTGTTTACACCCATCTCCTCCAGTGGATTGTAGGCATTAAGACACAGACAATTTTTCTTTGCCTCCCTGGTACCTGATAGTTTGAACCACAAAACAGGCACTTGAATGAGTAAACATAAAAAAATATTCAAATGTCAATTGTCCTCATCCATCTCTAACTAATAAAAAAAAAGTTTAGAGGGTCTTACGTTCAAATCTTTGTAGTTCAGATTGATGACTAGACCAAAGGGTCGTCCGCCCATGGGCTCTGCAGGAATGAAGGAGTACTCAAAAGTTGCCTGTCTCTGGGGTGGCACTACAGTGTTCAGAGGGAGAGCTGTGAAATTCTGGATGTAAAACTGGTAGTCCTGAGGATAACGGAATGAGGCATCTAGGGATTCAACAATAAAATCTTCTGTACCCTTGTTTGTAAAGCCTACCAGAAATTTCACAATGTTATTTGCTGGAAAATCTAAGAAAAAAGGGGAAAAAAAGACAAAACAAAAGACAGAAAGATTAGAAAATGTTCAAAGGGTGTACAAAAAATAGTAGACATGTCTAAGAGGCTCAATAAAATTATATTATGTTAGAACATTAAAAAAATGAAGCAATCCCTACCCACTTTGAGCAATTAGTCAAAATGCAAATTTGAAGGTAAGACCCAAAGAGGCAGCTACAAAAATAAATGGGGGAGGAGAGAGGACTCTGTTCATCAAATTATACTTTTCATAGGCATAAAGTTGGAATATACGTGGGAATAAAACACAAAATTTAAGAAGGCAGAGGAAAATTAGTAACTTCAAATAATAAGTCTTCAATTACATTGTGGTCTACAGAGCTGAGGTTCACCCAGTACAGCACAGGTTTTGGGGTCAGACGGGTCTGGGTCTGAATCCTGTCTCCATACTCTATTTACCACTGGTTAACTCTGAACAAGTTGTTAACATCTCTAAATCTCAGTTTAGCAATAGTAACTAACCTCACAGGGTTTCTGTTAGGGTTAAATAATACATGCAAAGTATTGAGAATACTGCGATATAGGCCATTATTTATTTTCTTTTAATAAAATCTAGGCTCCACCCAAGTCCAAATTACAAAGATTTAATAGTCCACCCAAAATATGAGTTGCTTTATTGTGGCAGTTTAATAAAGCTTAAAAACAGTTTCTTTCAAAAGAATATTTAACTTCTAGTTAAAATGGGTGGTACTTCTTTTTCCCCTTAATTTAAATGCCAGGAATACTACTCTACAGACATGAGTATTCACACATACATAAGAGGGTTTTCTCAAAATGCATATTTACACTACACTTGTAAGAAAGGAAGATGAATCTTAAGCATTACTACCACTTCCCAAAAAGGTGACCTTGTCATTTTAAAAATTCCTACACCTGAGTTAAAACTAGTATCTATTACCTTCTCCTTTCACAAATAGGATAGTTGTATCTGCACTTGGTGAAGCTTCAGGTTCACCAGATACATCTTCTTCCTCTTTATCTTCTGCCTAAGAAAAACAACATTAGAAAGGGATTACTATGGGTGTTGAGGCGGGGGAGAACACCACCATTTAGAAATAACAAGTTCTCTAAGACTGGGACAAAATATTGTCTCTCCAAGGCTTTGTGGAGATTAGCAGTGGTATGATTTCATTGTAGTTCACTGGTTAAAATAAAAATTCTAGATCAATGCATCTCAAACAGTAATGTGCATTCCCACCCCCCTGGGATTCTGCAGATCTGATTCAGGTCTAGAGTGAAGCCTAAAATTCTCTATTTCTAACAAGTACCCAGGAAATGCTGATGTTGCTAGTACTCAAACCCCACTTTGAACTGCAAGGTTCTGAGGTGTGGGTTGGTAAACTTTTTCTGTAATGGGCCAGATAGCAAATATTTTTGGCTTTGAGAACCACAAGGTCCCTATTGCAACTATTTGACTCTATGGCTGCTTTCTATGTGGCTAAAGTTTGAAAGCAGATACACATATTACATAAAATACGGGCAAAGCTGCATTTGGTGTGCAGCCACATTTTGCTGACCCTGTGCTAGAGCACCTTATCAGCCTACAAAGATGTAAATTACACATCAAGAATACTGTTAAAAAATGTGAACAAATTTTAGTTTAATACTTTAAAGCTCAGAGATTTCTCCTATCATCACTAAGAATTACAAAAAGATTCACATATTTGAAGTGTCCATGCCCTTAATAAATCAGGATGCTTAAGGGCACCATTTTTTATCAGCATTTAACTTTTTCATTTATGTAAAATACTTTTCTCAATAGACAGAATTCTCACAGGCAACGACTATCTTACAATTTAAAACTTCTCCATACCCAGCCCATATGCTTATGAGAGAAGACACTCAAACATCAGTTTCATGACTGCAATTCTGGGTTGTAAGTATCCTTAATGATAGCACTCATTTAACAAGAGTTAGTGAATTTCTGCTTTTGGGAAAAGACACCCACAAGTAGGAAAGAGACCAAACACAGGAACCATAAGCTGTAATAATAAAGAAGAAGGGTACACTTGAGAAACAGTTAAGAGAAACCATCTCTAAGATTTGATTAATGGGTTGTGCAACAAAAAGAAAAGTAGCAAGGCACAAGTTTGAACCACTGGAGCCATATCAAAACAAGAAACAGTTTATACAGGTGGGATGGATTGTATACACTGAAGTCTATTTTGGACATACAAAATTTGAGCATCCAGATGGTGGTATACTGCAAAATGAAGCAAATACAGGTACAAAGCTCAGTAACTGTAAAGTAGGTGGCCAGAAATGAGAACTGAAAGTCATCAATATAAAATGGTGGTGGCTGAAACCACAGGTTTCATCAATACTAAAGGGGTAAGCAGAGGGAGAGAAGGTAGTAGAGATGAAGTGGCAGTAACTGGACAGGGAAAACTAAGAGGGGTGCAGCAGAAGCTAACATGAAGGGACTCAAGAAAAGGGTAGCCTGCAATTGTAAAAAGGGTTCAAACAGGTAACAAATGGCAAACACGCCCGGAATTTGGCAATTAGGACACTGGTAACTTATCGAGAACATTTTTACCAAATATAGGCGATCAATCGATCAACTTAAAGAACAAATGTGAAATGAGCACAAGAGAAAAACTGTAGCTTGCTATTTCAAGAAGCTGCTGGGAATTCCAGCCAAGATGGAGGCGTAGGTGGACACACTGTGCCTCCTTGCACAACCAAAATTAAGGACAACAAAGATTTAGAAACAAGAAAACAAGCAGAACTGATAGAAAATTGAACTGTATGGAAGTCTGACAACCATTCATCCAGACTGGTAAGAGGGGTGGAGTCACCGCAGAAAAAAGTGGAGGCTGGTGGACCAGGTGACCAGGCAGCTGCTGGAAGATCCCAGGCACGCAGGCTGCAGCTGGCAGGCCCAGGCACACAGGCGGCAGCTAGCGGACCCTGGGCACGGGGTGGCAATGGTGCAAACCCAGTGAGACAGCGCAAGGTGGCTAGCTGACCAGGCAGTACCACATTTGCATGCAGATAATCCAGGAGAAGGGGAAGTGGTGGAAGGGACTGGAATTCGAGAGAGTGAGAGCAAGCGCCATTGTTCCCTCTCGGACCCTGCCCCCACATACAGTGTCACCACCCAGCAACTGGGATGCACCACCCTGGGGAACACCTAAGGCTCCGCCCCTCACTATGTAACAGCCACAACCAGACAAACAAACAAACAAACAAACAACAACAAAAAAAAAACCCTCCAAAAATGGCTCAAATGGGAGAACAAATCAAAGCCCCAGAGCCAATTCATCTAAGCAACCAAGAGATAGCTAACCTATCAGATGCAGAGTTCAAAGCCCTGGTGATCAGGATGCTCACAGAATTGGTTGATTTTGCTCACAAATTAGATGAAAAAATGAAGGCTACAGTAAGTGAAATGAAGGAAAATGCACAGGGAACCAATAGAGATGGGAGGAAAACTGGGACTCAAATCAATGGAGTGGATCAGAAGGAAGAAACAAACAACCAAACAGAAAAGAAGGAAAAAACAAGAATTCAAAAAAATGAGGAGAGGCTTAGGAACCTCCAGGACATCTTTAAACGTCCCAACATCCGAATTATAGGGGTGCCAGAAGGGGGAAAGGAAGAGCAACAAGTGGAAAACTTATTTGAACAAATAATAAAGGAGAACTTCCCTAATCTGGCAAAGGAAATAGACTTCCAGGAAGTCCAGGAAGCTCAGAGAGTCCCAAAGAAGTTGGATCCAAGGAGGAACACACCAAGGCACATCATAATTACATTAGCCAAGATTAAAATGAAGGAGAGAATTCTAGAAGCAGCAAGGGATAAGGGCACAGTCACCTACAGAGGAGTTGCCATCAGACTGCCAGCTGCTTTCTCAAAAGAGACCTTACAGGCAAGAAGGGGATGGAAAGAAGTATTCCAAGTCATGAAAGGCAAGGACCTACATCCAAGATTGCTCTATCCAGCAAAGCTTTCATTTAGAATGGAAGGGCAGAAAAAGTGTTTCTCAGATAAGGTCAAGTTAAAGGAGTTCATCATCACCAAGCCTTTATTATATGAAATGTTAAAGGGACTTAACTAAGAAAAGGAAGATAAAAAATGTGACCATAAAATGATAGCAAATTCACAGATATGAACAACCACATCTAAAACAAAAGGAAACTAAGCAAACAAGTAGAACAGGAACAGAAACAGAAATGGAGATCACATGGAGGGTTAGCAACAGGGGAGTGGGAGGAGGAAAGAGAGGGAAAAGGTACAGAGAACAAGTAGCATGGATGGTGGGTAGAAAATAGACAGGAGGAAGGCAAGAATAGTGTGGGAAATGCAGAAGCTAAAGAACTTATGACACATGGACATGAACTAAAGAGGGGGAATGTGGGTGGGAGGGGGTGTGAAGGGGAATGATGGGGGAGAAATGGGACAACAGTAATAACATAATCGAAGAAATATATTTTTAAAAAAAGAAGCATGCTGGTAAAGAAAATGTAGAAAGGACGGGTGAATAACAGAAGTATAAAGTTAAAAACTTGATGGAGTTCATCCTTCATGGCCTTCACTTTCTGGCACTGAAGTCAGTGTTGCTAAAAATGAAGAAGATGATTTCAGAAACTGAAAGTGGTAAATGTCTGGAATAATAGTTGTGAAGATTTGGAAAGTATATGGAAGTAAAGGTAAATAACTCATTTATTTTATAGCTAATTAGCATAGGATAAGATGTATATTGCTTAGTACCTGCTACCTGGCTGTGCTCTAAAATATTTTGGCTATGACAGCTTATCCCCAGGAGAGTAAAGAAACTACAAGTACTGTGGAGATGACCTTAGCACCTGGATGGCAGGCATGCAAGAGAAACTTTTCACTAAATGGCTTTAAATTTTTAAATTCTAATCCACTTGAATGTATTATCTACTTTAAATAATACTAATATTTTTATGTTAGCATCACTACTATAGTGCTTGTTGCAACAACAATCAAATCAAAAATTACTATCACTTCTGTTAAGAAAAATACTTTCAAAGAATGATGGCAAGCTACATTGCAACCTGCAGCTTTAGAGACTAAAAAGGATAGTTAAGAGGGTAGAAAAGCCCAAGGTGACTTTAAAAAAAGTTTTCCAGTGTAAACTTTTAAACCAATAACTTGCATCTGAACCAGCTGTTGGTATCTCAGATTTTAGGAAAATCTCCCTTCTGTCCCTTGACTCCAGACATAGGCCCAGTGGCAAAGGATCCTTCCATAACCCCCAATTCCTTGATGCCTAAGGCAGCTGTATACAAGCTGATAATCATGGGGAACAACAATAACAAGATAAATTCTACGGCCCTCAGTTCTGGAGGTACCTTTTCTAGGCACTCTTGCCCTAAGGGCCTATCTTTTTTACTACAGGGTTCCACACAAACCTACCGCTGCTGGTACCAACTTAGGCTAAAGGAAGGAAACACTTTCCCTGCCATCCTGCTTCAATTTTCCCTAGCCATTTTCTGATTTGAGAAAAGCAACACAGCAAAGGGTACTAACACTTTTGAACTCATTGGTCATGGTATGGAGTGGACAATTTGAGTTACTCTTTCAACTCTAACAGTTCTCAATACAAGGGATATGATCAAGGCATAGAAAAGTTCTGGATAAGCTGTAACTATAGCAAAGATCTAACAGTTTCTTTCTCTATTCTTTTCCTCCACAATAAATACATTCTAGTGCTAGAGAGCTGAAGTAATTTCAGAAAAGTGGTTATAACAATATCATCTATTACTAAATTTCTATGCATGCCCAAATTTCAAAGCCCTAAATGCCAACTCTAATCCTCATTTTCTGGTTAGATTTCCCTTCCCAATGTTCACTCCAATTCATCTTACCACAAGTGGCACTTTTAGAACACTCAAGTTTTTGTTACCAGCAGTGATGGAGGAATGTACTGACCTAGTTAAAGTAGTGCATCAAATGAACTGGGTCAAAGATGCAGAGCCTAATGTAAACCCTAAAAGTATGGGTACATATATATATATATGCGCAAAAAGCTTGACACAAAGTAATCAGTAAGGTGTCTCAAAAGAAAGAGAATTAGAAAAGTACAAAAATTAGTAGGGATATTCCAATCAAGTAAAAACAATATGTACAGATGCATAAAAATAGTAATTTAAAAATCAACAAAACAGCAAGCAGATTAGCTTAGTTGGAAGGCATACTCCCAAAAAATGCTATGTCAAAAGGGGAACAGTATCTATATACAAGGCTAATTATTCTGATGTCAACATAACAGAAAAATAGGGACATGGTTTAATTTCAGTAAAAAAAGATAAAATCTAGAATCAAAAACATTTCTAGATTCAAGTGTGGCATAATGAAAAGAGAAAGAAAAAATATCTGTGTAGCACAGATTATAACAATCCAAGAGAGGAAATGAAATTAGCTAGAAGCATGCTGCAATAATCCTTACTCAAGCTCAATGCTGTCATACTATTTTATAATAAAATTGTCAGCTGTATTTTTTTTTTTTAATTGAAGGTCCATCACTGGTCCTGCTTCCATGAGTGGCCACCACCAGGTAGAAAAGGGGAAGTGAGCCAGGTGGCAAGGGGAGGGTTCATCTACACAACATTCCATTTATATAGAGAACTGAACAGACAAGCATACAGTCACTAATGCAGATAGAAGTTAGCCACATGGGAAAGGACAGGAACAGGTAGGGAGTTGGGGTGTCATTAAAAAAATACAGGCCCCTGCCCTGGCTGGTGTGGCTCACTGGATTGAGCGTCAGCCTGCAAGCCAAAGGGTCACCGGTTCAATTCCCAGTCAGGGCACACGCCTAGGTTGCAGGCCAGGTCCCCAACAAGGGACATATGAGAGGTAACCACACACTGATGTTTCTCTCCCTCTCTTTCTCCCTCCCTTCCCCTTTGTAAAATAAATAAATAAAATTTTAAAACTGCCAAAACTGTCAGGAGTGAAGGGAGGAAGAAGGTCCAGGGGGTGGGGGGCTGTTTGGAAACTAGGTAAAGGGACTGCCCTTCCCCTGCTGGGATCCCCCCAGCACCTCTGGTGTGGCAGGAAGGGGGCAGCCTGCAATCCCCACAGGCAGGTCTCCCGCTGCCAGATGCTCCAGGCATAGGGCTGGTGGGGCTCACAAAGGCTTGCCCTCCAGGGACATGACAGCAATGCCCTCACCAGCTTCTCTGCCAGAGTGCAGCAGTCCTTGACCTCCTCTTAGCAGTTTGCTTGTAATTCATGCTTTATCCCTGACACCTTCATTTATTTATGTATTTTTAGAGAGAGGGGAAGGGAGGTAGAAAGAAAGGGAGAGAAACATCAATGTATTCGAGAAACATCAATTGGTTGTCTCTGGAATGCCCCCAATACAAGACCATGTGCCCTGACAGGGAATCCAACCAGTGACCTTTTGGTTTGCAGGCTAGCACTTAGTCCACTGTGCCACACCAGCCAGGGCAGATATTCTCTAGGCCCTTTACTATTTGGAGAACACATTGCATATATTCTTTTATTGTCTTCTTCTCATGCCCTGCCACTAAAACACATAGACACTTCTCCAAGAATATAAACTCCATGACAGCAGAGAAAATACCTGGTTTGTTCACCCCCAGCACCCAGAACAGTGCCTGGCACATAGCAGGGCACATAAGTATTTGCTTGCAGAAAGAAAAGAAAGAAAAGAAAGAAAGAAAAACTCAGATCCAGAGACACAAGCTACCCAAGGTCAGAAAGCTAAGTAGTATGTATACCAAATCTATCAACAAATGGTCAGGATATATTCCCACTATGCTGTTACCCTCATAGAGATAATCTCTTTGCCTGTTCCAGAAAATACTAAAGATCCATCTCAATGACTGACCTCTATTCTCCTAATTTCAATCCACAGCAATCACAGTAACAACAGTAACATGGAAGCTGCTAAAATAAAAAATTTTAAAACACAAATTTATCTATAAAAAGAATAAATTCTAGCTATATATGTGCATTAAATCATACATCACACTAACCAAATCTGTGGGTTCATCTTCTTCTACTTCTGCTTCATCATCTTCATCTTCAATTATTGAATCTTCCACTGTTTCTTCATCTTCTGTAAGATCTTGAGCTGCTGCTACTAAGCCTAACAAAATATAAAACAAGCAGTTAACTACCCTGAAGTTAACTAATGTTTTTCACTTCAACAACATTTAACAAAAATTTCCTCTTGGTACAATTCAATCATGCAGCGTAGTTGTGCAATATCAAATTATAATGCATATAAGAATATTCATATGGTTTTATCTTAACTGCATATTAATTTTAATAGGAAATGCTATTTAATTTTAAAAAGCACCTAACAGTGGAAAAAATGAACTCCTGAAACTAAAGCCTTGAATTTCAAATAAAGAATTTCAAGCAATTTTGTTAAGCAAATAAAAATAACAGTTTTAAAAGAAACTTAAAGTTTAATCTGTCATTAACCATACAAAATGAAACAAAAATAGTCATGTCTAAAGGACATAAGCGATCTCAATATCTAGGCGAGAAACACTGAGAGTTGATTACAACTCAAACTCTTAGAACCTGATTGCATGTAATTCCAAGGAACAAACATCTGTGTGGCATCCATGTAAAAACTAGCTTGCATGAAACACATTGTTTAGTAAAAAACCAATACTGTCAACTTCAGGGTTGATAGCAGAGAAAGTATGCATTTACTTTTGCATATGGCTTCAAGTATGATACTTTTTAAGTTTCCTCTACACTTAATATGAAAATAGAAGTTAAACAGAACTTTAATGCCAGGAAATTAAAAAATTCTAATTTTATATACAAAAGTATTCTAAGTAAGTCTTATTAAATCTATTTCAGGCAAGACCTTCAAAAGAAATTTCAAAGTTCTAGCGACTCCTCCAACATTTCTCAGAAGAAATGATGATGTGGCAATTCAGCAGAGGGGGAAAAATGTGGGAAAGGAAGCATGTGCATATGCTGCAATACCCAAGAGAAACTGAATATAGTTAAGAAACATGCATGTTAAGTCTTCTCAGTCCTACCTCTTCCTGAGCAAGACATTTTTAAAAAGTGGTAAGAAAAAGACCAAGGGGGGGGGGGGGAAAGAAAGGAAAACACAAAGAAATAAAAAGGCAGTAAGAAAAACATCTAGGTATAACATACAAAGCTTTATTTAAATTTCAGGACTGAGACATAATGGCTTTTCATCCTACTTTTCAGTGGATATTAAACTATTTTAACGTTAACCAGTAACAATTTTGTGCCTATGAAATCTAGTAATTTTCAACTGGAAAAATTTAAGAGGAAACATCTTTTGAAAGAAAAGCTATTTCTCACACAAAAAAGTTTAAACATACCCAGTTCATTATAGAGACTGATGTTTCTTTTCAAGAAAAATTTTAAAGGCTGAAAAAAGCACAGTCCGGATTCTATACAGTAAAACTGGCAATTTATCTTTAAAAGACAAAAACAAAAACAAAATGAACTGAGAACCAGCAAACAATTAATGAAGGAAAAGAATCCCTCAAGCTGCAAATGAATTAAGAGTTTTGATTAATTTTCACACTTGGTTTTCTACTCACTAAACAGAAGTGATTCACTTCACTTCTCTTTGCAAAACTTGTGGATACTTGTCACCATCATTCATTATGCCACACAGCTTGCTTCAACTACGAATTCTAGTGATCATTTAGTCAGACTACAATTTACGGATAAGAAAGATCGAAGTTCACGATATAACCAGGGCAAAAAGCCAAGTCTCCACATTTTTAATGTTCTGCTATCTAAATTATTTTCAAACCAGGTTAAGTGTTGTAAGGAGTAAACCTAAATAATAAGCGTAAAATTAGAATTAGACAGTACTTTTTCAGGACATGCTAATTCCAAGAAACAAAAGAAGCAACGAGAAAAAGGGGCATAAGTGATAGAGATCCCACAGCGAGTCTTCAGTCCGCCTGGGACTATAGGATGGACAATATGGGGTGAGAATTGGGAGCTTTTCTGAAATCCAAGACTCCCAGCAACACACAGGGACCAAGGGCTGATAAAAAGGAAGATCACTGGAAAAATAAAAAGTACTCTAAGAGTTTAGATGCCTAGAAAACAAAGGTTTCAGCAAATGAATGAAGACGGACTCCTAGCGTGGAAACGAAAGACACGTCAGCCCAGAGCCGAGGGGATGGGGGTGGAGCGGCGCTGGAGGCGGCCAGAATAAAACCGGCTGCTAGCGCTCTCTGGGATCAGCCGTGCCCCTTGTCCCCTCTCTTTCTCCTCTAAACCGACCCGCCAGCTCCGACTACAGTTGCCGGCGCGGGTCCGGGAGCCAAGCCCTCGGGCTGCCACCCAGCAAGGTCACCGGCACAGCCTCGTGCTCCGCGTGGAAGCGGCAGAGGCCCCAAGAGGATCTCATGCTCCGCGGGACCCTACTATGAGCCGGGGGTCGAGGAGGAAGGATATCGTCTAGGTGGACGCCGAATCCAGGAGTCGCTGCCGCCGCCTCTAGCTTTATGCTTGCCGTCACTGGCAGCTCCTTCCCGCCGAGTCCCGCCACCCACTCCCCTCGCCTCACCTCCCGGGCCGCCTCGCAGCAAGAGAGTGGCAGGGAACACCAGCAAGAGAAGCAGAAGCAGCCGTGGGAGGAGTCTCATGGCGCGGCCGGTCCAGTGTCCAGTCGCCGTCCGCGAGAGTTCTCGGCGGCTCTAGCGATAATGGCGTTACTCTTCATCCGGGCTCTGAGCAGGGAGGGACGAGGCACGTACCACGTACGGCCCTTCGCCACGCCCTTTTGTGTGGCGGAGAAGCGCCGCCAACGTGGCTGAGATTTCCGCTCCCGCTGGTGGTGCGCTGGAGGCTGACGGGGTCACGTGGCGGGTTGCTGGGGCCTCTGAGATTACCGCGACAATCAGCCTTTCGCCATAGTGCGGCCTGGCGACTTGCGGTCGGTCGCGTGCTGTGCTCTGTCTGTTCTACTTCATTTAATTAGTATCGTTCGTTAGTGGTTACTTCAGTTGGGTGATGTTCCGCCTAGCTCGATAAAGTGTTTATATAATTTTAAATGGTAGGGATAGTAGGAGCATGAGCTGTCAGTATGTAGTGTTGAAAAGCAAAAATATGTTTTGGAATTTTTTTTTTAAAGAAAAGCATAAAAATATACAGTGGTAAATCTTTTTCTCTATCTGCCCGTATCCCCACGTGTAGTAACAGTTCTTAAATTCTTAGATGACATTCCAGTGTTATAAATCACCTAGAGCAGTGCCTGGCATATAGAAAGCATTTGGCAAATATATGATGGGGGCAGCAAAGGCTGTACAATATCCTTCAGTTTCCTCATCTAGTTTGGATTTTGTTTGGGTTGCTTCCAACAATCTGGTATTTCATGCATTTAAACAATCTGAATACCAGGTATTGTTGGGCTAGACCAATGTGACATGTCATATGGATGATGAAACAAACTAACCCTTATTGTGTGCTTTCTATTGCCATCATTGCCCCTTAGAACTGTGCTTTCATGTATAATCTAATTTAATGTCTAAAAACCCCTATGAGCTGGATATTTACTGTGAAGAAAACTGAGACACAGAAAGGTTAGTAATTTACCCAAGACTTAAAATTAGTCAATGGTAAAGTTAGTCAATGGCTGATGGTAAGATTTGAACCTAACAACAGTCTCATTCTAGACTCCATACCCCATTGTCTTAGAACATCTTCTGTTCTACTCTTTCATTGGCCCAACTCAAGGCCCCATTGCCCCAGGCCCCCTGTAACAGCCGCTGCGGCCACTATTTTTGTCTGCTACAGTTACCACCTGACATGGGTGGGCTAAACCAACTATGCTCCACTCCTCTCTGCCAGGCCACCAATGCCACCATGGCTGCTGCCACTGAGGCACCTGGCAGAAGTAGAGGGACTCCCTAGAAAGGCATTCTCCCACTTTCTTGCTGCTTGCACTCCTATGCATGGCTACCAAAGCTGCCTCTCTGTGCCAAAGACACCAGGACTGGTGACCTCACTTTCATGTGGCTAGGAATCTGAGGCACTTTCTGTTTTAGACCTGCTCTGAGTTCCTGAGTCTGACACATGTTTTGACAAACACATCCTTCTACTTAACTTGCTGCTCCTCCCTAGCACCAGAAAGAAACTGGTGTGGACTGTAAAAAAAGATACAGACATTCTGCTAAATTCAAAATCACTCTGTCACTGGGCCAACAGTTTCTCACAGACTTTTTCTTCAGAGGACTGATTTCCAGTGGAGAAGATTCTCATTCTTTATGTAGAGGGAGTCCTAGTAGTTCTGTCTCTCCAGTTCTTATGACATGCTTAGATATAGCCTAAACCTGTGAGGAATCCAGTTTAGGCTTAAACTGGGACTTTCACTCCAATTATGTTATTAAATGATCATTAATGAATTTTAATGGCGACTTGAATTTTAGACAACCAGCTACTAAAGACACAGGAAGGACAAACACAAGTGTACCTGCTCTGGATGTGACTGATATGATGAACCTAGGGAAACAAAAAAAGCATACAAACACTAAAACAGAGACCTGTGTCCAATTGGCATAGAAAGCAAGTAGGCTATGGATCAGGGAAATAAAATCCTCACCCTAATCTTAGTACCCACAAATTCTGCATTTTTGTGATCTACATTCTCCCTGTAGTAAGCAGCTGTCCCTTGGTGCCCACGCAAGATTTCTCCCCCTTAGTTGGTTCCAATCTTTAATTTACGAATTAAGAATTCCATCTACTAGTTTACTTAGGTCTGCCCAAATATTCCCCCATGTTGTCTCACTGTCACCTCTACACCTATCACCTTGAAGATAACCGTTTCCCAGGAAAAGAAAACAGCTCAGGCAAATCCGCAGTTGATTCTCCACTTTTGTTACTTTATTCACTTAGAATTTATGAAAGCAGAGCCTTCTTTCCCTTTTATTACTTAAGATTTCTCTCATCAGCATTAGCAAATGTGCTTAATAACACTGGTTTTTCTTCTGTTTTATTCTTCAGGTAACTGTGTAGCTAAGGAACTTCCTTCCTCATGTCCTTTAAATCTTTGCTCAACTGTCACTTGTCAGTGAGGCTTAGCCTCACATACCAGTGTGAAACTACAGCCCTCCTCCCGCCTTCCCCTGCGCTCACTAGTCCTTGAGCTTGCTCTCTCTTCATTCCCTTCTCTCTAGTCTCCTGTTTTTCCTAGCACTTGTTACCCTCTAACAATATATATTTTACTATGTGTCCTGCCTGTCTCCTGTCAATGTTGTGAGGTCAGGAATCTGTTTTTGTTTTATACACCTTTAAAAAAAATCTTCCCCAAAGGATATGTTTATTGATTTTAGAGATAAGATGACCCTGACTTTTAGAGAGAGGAAGGGATAGAGCAAAACATCGATGTGAGAGACATCCATTGGTTACCTCCTGGACACACCCGAACTGGGATTGAACCTGCAACCTAGGTATGTGCCCTGACCAAGGATCAAACCTGCAACTTTTGGCATACAGTTTGACACTCCAACCAACTAGGCCACCTGGCCAGGGCAAGGCCAGAAATCTTTGGGCCTTTGAATCGATGTTATAGAATAGTGCCTGACACCCAGTGGTAACTCAGAAAATATTTATTGAATTTGTTGTAACATGACATTTTTCCTCCTCATATTTGCAACCCAATTTCAATTGTCGATCTATAAGAAATGAAAAAGTATCAAGTAAAAAAAAGTTATGTTTATTATATGCAAGTGAAGACTTAAGTGTTCTTTCACCTAGCAAAGGCTAAAAAAAACCCCACTAGGTTTTGCATACCATACATGTGACAGAAAAATATTTTTTTTGTGATCCTTATGAAAAGGGGGCATGATGGGAAAATCAACAAAAAATAAGGAAGGCTTTCAAAAGAGTCCTGGCTCTCCAACCCAACTCTTCACCAAGAAGGAGGGCCTGCCTTCTTTCCCACCCTCCCAAAGCAGTTCCCATCTGGCCATCTTTCTTCATAATTCACAGACCTCCCCACCAGCTCTCCCAACTCATTTTTCATTGAAAAGAAGAGAAAAAAATCACAAGCACATTGTTACTCACTGCAAACTCCACTGCTTACCACTACCTGTACACTTGTGGTCTGCCCTCCTTGCTGTTACAATAAAAAATATTTATAGACCTATCAAAAACCATCTATTATTTTTTGGTTTTGATCCCATTTCCTGCTCAAGACATGCGATTCTGAAAGTAGTCCTCTTTTCTCTACCTCCTAATAAATTTCCTTCTCCAATTCATTGCACCTATGAACATATGAATAAACTATAATATTGCGCATCTTAAAAAGCAAAATTCTCCAGTGGCCTCTGTTCCCTTTCAGCAACTGCCTCATTTCTTGGCTCTCTGACGCAGTAAAACTTCACTAACTCACCTTTTAATTTTCTTCTCTGTCTATTCCAACTGGGCTTTTATTTGTACTGCCGCTCTAAAACATCTCCATTTTGCTAAATCCGAAAGTCATCATCTAAGCCCCTCCAACCCTTCTTTTAACCTTATCTAGGCTCGATAACAACCATGCCTTCCTAGTTTCCTTCCACCTCTCTCACCGCCTCCTTGTCTCTGCCTGGCCCCTCAATGTGAACCTGTTGGAATGGATATAATACTAAGGCTGGAAATTCACCAGTGCATGTTCTGTGAGAAGCTGAGGAGGTCACTCTGTTACCCAAGCAATAAGGAATATGTGGGTGAGGGGGAATCCAGGCTCGCTAAGACCAATGGTCAGCTGTCCTCCATAGACCAGGGCTGAGGGTAAGAGCTACTGTGTATAGAACAGGGCTGATAGCATTGGGGATGACAGATAGCCAATGGCACTATTTAACCAATGGAAACAAGGTGGGCACAATTATCACCATGAGCTGCAAAGTCAGACTGGGGGAGAGGTAATATGGATGAATAGCAGGAGTAACCCATAAAGAGCCATGGCACTGGTTAATGAGATAGATGAACACCCAATGTATTGCTTAATTTATATACTTAAATAAATCAAGAAAGATCAGCAAGATGAGGATAGTCACCCCAATAAAAAATCATGCTCCTTTTCTCAGCATGGCCTGAACCAGTTCCCAGTCTCAGAACTCAGTAACTGAAGAGAAGCTAGCTTCCTGTGATGAGGAGCCCTGAAACAGCACCACAATTGCCATTCAATGGTGAATACCCCATCCTTCCTCAAAGGAACTGATGGACATTTACTCACAGTAATTATGCATTGAGGAAGGGAACACCCAGACTTTTACAGGCTTGTTGAACACAAGGTCTGAACTGACATTATATCCAGGACCCAAAATACCAACTCGACCCTTTTTTAGAGTAGGACTATGTGGGAGTCAGGTCAAGTTAACAGTGGGTCCCTGAGGTTATCAGACCTATCCATATCTGGTTCCTGAAAGGACAGAAGGAATGGTGTTTGAAAGAACCCTCACATTGTTTCCTAGTAAGGGCTATTAAGAAATTGCCCTGGCTGGTATAGCTCAGTGGATTTAGCGCCAGCCACTAAAAAAAAAAGGGGGTTACTGGTTCAATTCCCAGTCAGGGCATATGCCTGGGTTGCAGGCCAGGTACCCAGTGGGGGCCACATGAGAGGCAACCACACAGTGATATTTCTCTCCTTCTTTTTCTCCCTCCCTTCCCCTCTCTCTAAAAATAAATAAACAAAATATTTTTAAAAAAGAATATTAAGAGTATGAAAGACCTAGTGGAAGTTTCTAAAACTGCCACTACCACTCCCCTCCCCAGACAGAATAGTAAATTAAAAACACAACCATCCCTCAGGGCAATGGTAGGATGTGTGCCATTCTCAAAGGGGTGTTGGTCTCTATTAAACTCCAATTTAACTTGCCAGCTGGCCTCTACAAAAAACAAGATGGATCATGGCAGAGGACAGGAAAATATTAAAGCTTAACCAAGTGGTTGCCTCAACATCTCACGCTCAAACACAGCAGTTGATCACAGTTTATCCTAATAACCCTTCTTCTGAATGTTCCCTGGCAAAGAGACTGACCAGAATCCTAGAGAAATTGGGGGTGGAAGCAATGATGGACTGAAAACAGGTCAGAGGAAATTTGGGGGGGGTGGAAGTGATGGAAATAGTCTAGAACTAGATGTGGTGATGATTGTATGGCTAAAATTTTACTACAAATCATAACCTTGTACACTTACAATAGCTGAATTTTGTGGTATGTAAATCATCCCTCAATAAAGGGACAAGTACATAAAAAGATCTTAAGTATAGTAATTCCTCATGTGTTTATGTACTGTAGTTTTTATACCTATTTGTAAGAGAATAGAAAATATATATATTGGTCTGTGCCCCAGTTCCTGGCACAGAGCTCCTGAAACCCTTGTAAATTCCTATGTGATAAGAGCACTAGGAGCTTGTTTTGTTTTAACAAGATGACCCTGGGTGGACCTTTGAATGGGGATGCTCACCAGAAAGTCCAAACCATGATTAGAAGCTTGGAATTTTCAGTCCCACACTCCATTCTCCAGACAGGGAAGAGGAACTGGTAATGGAGTTAATAATCAATCATGCCTCCATGACAAAGCCTCCGTAAAATCTCCGGATTATGGGATTCAGGGAGCTTTCCAGGTTGGTGAACACATTCAAGTACTGGGAGGGTGACATACTTCCCAACCCCACAGAAGCTCCCAGACCTAACCTGTGTGTCTCTTGATTTGTTTGTTCCTCTGTTTTCTTTACTAAACTGGTAAACATAAGTGTTTCCCTGAGTTCTGTGAGCCACTCTAGCAAATTAATCAAACGCGAGGAGGGGGTCATTAGGAAACTCTGAATTATAGTTGGTCAGAAGCACGGGTGACAACCCAGACTTGGGATTGGCATTTGAAGTGGGGTGAGGGCAGTCTTGTTGGACTGAGCCCTTGATCTGTGGGATCTGATGCTGCCTCCAGGTATATACTGTTAGAATTCAGTTCAATTATAGGACAATCAGCTGATGTTGCAGAGAATTGCTTGGTGGGAGAGAACCCACCACAAATGTGGTGTCAGAAGTGTTGTGAAAGTGGTAGTAGAGTGAGAGTGAAGGAGAAACACAGAAGGGAAAGACCTGAGTTTTTCCTAAATGCCATTCTTCCAGTACCAAAGCCTTTGGTCAGGGCTGTTCATATTCTCTCATCCCAATGGAAGTGCAGGAATGCATCAGTGGAGTAGTCATGCTGTGAAATCTTGAAAATTCTGTTTCTGCAACATCTTTGACCTTGGCCTCATTTCCTATAAGTCTCCCCAACTGTATTTGCACCATGTCACACTAAAAAATTTTTTTGAAAATTCTAATTGTTTTTCAGGCAAGGTTGGCCTTGCTAAATACAGGAAGATCATCCAGTTTCACAACTTACCCCTGAATAAGGTACAATCATGAATCCATACTGACTCCTACAGTCCTTTTATTTTTCAGACTGGATCTACTAGATCTGAAATATATATGTCACTGATTTATATTGTTATATTTTTATAGGCAAATGTTATAATCTATTAAAGAGAGATATAATATGCAAAATATCTACATTTTTACATTAATAGTAACACAGTCCTATAATTGCTCTTAAAATAGTGTGACTATGAACTCAGTTTCTCACAACAACTAATATGAAGGAGTGGGGTCTGAACTTAAATCTCCTGATGCCATGTTGAGTGCTATTTGCTGTATATACTATCTCCCAAGTGCTACAATTTAGAATGTAAACAAAATGGAGGAGACAGGTATTACTTTCCGATAAGGATGAAGGTGACATTTAAATTGGGCCTTGAAGGATACAAATATTTTAAATATGAGGAATTGCATAGTGGAGCTGGAAAAAGGAGGAAGTTTAGTTTAGTTAGGACAGGGATGGCATTCTCAGAAAAGGAAACACTGTGGGCCAAGTCACACAAGTAGCTTGGTGCAGAGCATGTAAGGCAGGGCTATGAAGGAAGAACTTGAAACCCTGTCCATAAAAATAATTAAATTATATATATATATATATTCTGTGGAATATTATATAGCCTTTAAACATGAGAGTGGCCCATTAAGACTGCCACTGTGAAAAAATGTTTATCAGAAACACTGTCAGTTGAGATAGCCACTTGGTTAAGATAATACGTGCTTTGTAAACTATAAATAATAGTCTTTCAGAAGGTACCATGGAAAGTGAAAAGACAGGGACCATGACAGTTTAAGGGGGGAAGAGGGTTCAGGATATATTTATTTTTTTAGGCTAGGTTAAGAATTCAATAAAGAATTATAAACTAAAGATGGAAGAAAGTAAAAATCCTTCATGGAACAAGTCCTCCAGAAGATGTAATGGGTCAGAATCAAGAGAACAAGGGACAAGGAAAGGAAGAAAAAGTGAGCAGAAAGTGAGGCAGAGAGAAAATTGTAACTCCTTGTAATATCCTGTGGTGAGAACCAAAGCTTCACTCTGTGGAGGCAGAAGCTATGGCTATTTCAAACCTTCGCCTCTCTGCTCTAGCCTTCTACTGCCAGAAGAGAGTGAAGCTGTCAGCCTCATATGAGCTCTCTCAACTTACTACATTACAGCTCGTAGTTGTTGAACATGCTTGTCCTGATTTCCTTTCTTCAGTCTCAAAAGAAGAGGCGTCCCTGGTCCTACGCTGTGCTGTGGAACCTAGTTCCTCTTTTCTCCTCTGAGACCTTGACTCATCAGTTATGCCTACTTTGTCCTTTATCTTTAGTCCCTTCCTGGACCACTGGATCCTTCTCAACATATATTTAACTACTTACTAAAAATCTCCCCAATGTTCCACAGCAGCCTCACACTCAGCATATCTTTCTCCAAAGCCAGCTGTTCCTCTTGGATTCTCTCCTTCAGTTGAGATGACCACGACCCAGTCAGAACCCTGTTAGGCTTCCTAGACTATCTCTTCACTCCCATAGCTAACCAATTCCTGAATCATTTTCATTTTGCCTTTGAAATCATTTAGCACTCTATATCTCCCTCTTTATTTCCACTGCCACTATTTCAGTTCCTGAACTCAGTTTTTCTTGCCTGGAGCACTGTAGCAGTATCTTAACTGGTACTTCTGTTTCTAGCATTAACCACCACCAACCTACCCTTTATATTATCATTAGGGTGATCTTTCAAAAATGCATGTCTGATCCCATCACTCCTATCTTTATCCTTCAGAGCTTCTTATATGATGAAGACCAAACTTCTTAGCATGGCATTTAACACAATTTTCTTCACCTCTTGTCATAGGAAGAGCATGGGTTTTAGATAGTACTAGTGGTTCACAGAACACAACAGGGTGCCTCAGGCCTCCGTGCTCTGAGTGTGCTGTTCCTTTCCTCTTCCATCTATGGGACACCCAGTCAGCTACAATGATCTGGCTCAGGGGTCACCATTTCTGTAAAATCTTCCCTGAGATTTTCTCACATAGTCCAGGGCCATTTCATCTATGCTTTTAAAGCACCCTGGGAGATTACACCTACAACATTGTGGAACAGAGTTTATTAATCTGTCTTCCCCAATAGATTATGTTGTCCTTGGTGATGATCTTTGCTTGATTTTTCTTCATATCCTTGGCATCTAACACAGAGGCTGTCACTTAGTTTATTGGCAGTCAGTAAATGTTTATTGAAAGAAGGATAGCCTTAGACTCTGCATACTTGAGCCATGCACCAAATGTGGCACATTGATTTTGAGATAAACTGAAGGTAAAAGATGTCTAATAATACACATGGCAAATGTAGCACTTAAGCACACAGTCCTGTATTAACAACCCGTGTTAATCCTTACATTCTAATTGTTTTGTTGCATTTGTGTGCAGATTCTGGGTGCTGCATTAGCCATCTTTATCTTAATATTTGTCTTTCTCCTATAATATTTTAATTTTCCCTAGAGGATACCATGAAACTGATGGTGATGATGATGATGATGATGATACCTCTTTTTAAAACGTGAATCATGCCCTGGCTGGTGTGGCTCAGTGGATTGAGTGCCAACCTGTGAACCAAAAGATCACTGGTTCGATTGCCAGTCAGGGCACATGCCTGGGTTGCAGGCCATGTCCCCCATTTGGGGGCATGGGAGAAGCAACCACATGTTGACGTTTCCCTCCATCTCTTTCTCCCTCCCTTCCATTCTCTGAAAATAAATAAATAAAATCTTAAAAAAAAAAAAAAAACTTGAATCACTTCCAAAGCTTTCAATGCTTAATTTTCTTAAACACCGTTACACCTGTAAACTCTTTGTGCATTTCTGATGCTTTGTCTTATATTTCATTGCAACTTTTTAAATTTGAGAAATTAAACAGATTTTATGTTTCAAAATTTATGTGAGACCTGTCTTAAAGAATTCTCCAACAAAAATAACAACAATAATAACAACTTTTATTAATTCATCATTTTCTTCAGGACCAGATATATATTTTTTCCTCTTGTACTTATTTAAGTGCAAAACTAATTTCAGTGAGATAAAATAATTTCTTCCATTTTCACTCAAAGTATATTTTTGATTCAACACTTACACCTCCATCCTAGCTCTGAGATTTATCAAAAAGGAAAGTATGTTATGTTCAGATATCTTTTTGATACATCTCACAAAATCAGATATTCTGCTTCCTTTGTTTAAATTTAGAACTAATTCCCCAAAACTATGTTAAGGTGGAAATTAGAAAGGTTAGGTCTCAAAAGACCAGTTCTCTCCTTTCATCTGGGGTTTAATTCCAAAGGATTTCAAAATAGTATCCCTTTAAATTTGGTTACCAGTAGGCAGAGCCTAACTGCCTAAAAAGAAAAAGGATGTCCTGCAGTGGGGAAAAGAAGGTTGAAATGAAATACATGACTATTTTTATGTGTCATTACAGATCTGATAATATGGGAGTGATATTCTGTGAAAATGAAAATGGACATTTGGAAAATGTCCAAAATAAGCTATTGCATTCATCTAGTTTTATTAAAGTAGAGTATGTTTGTTTACAGGATGAAATTAGAAAGTAATCACATTTTTTGGAATGTAGAATTTCACCATTTATGCAATTTTAATGCATCATTTGTACAAGTTGATCTGGGTACTATACTTAGTGACTCTGCTTCTGGAGTGGTTGAGAAAAATGATTAATGTTTAATCTTCAGTCTTGTTTTATCTAAATCATTTTACTTCCTTCCAAAATATCTGGCATCTATAAATAAAAGGAAAAAAAGTTAAGTTTTCAGGAAAGACAGGCATTCAGTGACAGAATAGCTGATTGTTGATTACATATGGAAAAGTGATACAAGGAAAACCTATAGACAGATGAAGGTAATAAATAATACCAATACTATATTTTAATAATTATTTTTGTTTGTTTCAGCTTTTTCCCATTAAGGAACATGATAAGGAACAAGGCTGGCTGTGTTTTATCTTCCTT
This sequence comes from Anoura caudifer, assembly GCA_004027475.1. Classification (NCBI taxonomy): domain Eukaryota; kingdom Metazoa; phylum Chordata; class Mammalia; order Chiroptera; family Phyllostomidae; genus Anoura; species Anoura caudifer. Next base: position 72,667 of record PVKU01003154.1, read on the forward strand.
GGCTTGGCTGCCAGCTGGCAGAATGATGAAAAAAGAATGGAAGCAAGCATCTAATAGTCCACGAAGTGACTCACCAGCACAGTATAACTAAGAATCGGTAGTATTAAGGTGTCTTCATAACTCAACTATTGCAACAGCTGGGTCTCGATGGGGCATACAGAGTGAAGACCTTTGATTGTACTCCTCCTCCATAGAGCTGTGTCACAAATAGGCCATGATATTTATGAATACATATCCATGGCCTGGGGCTGGACAGAGGCAGCAGCAGCAGCAGCAGCTGTATCTTCTATTAGAAATTACACTAGCAAGTGTAACTTCAGTGCTGGGTCCCAAGCCAGTCTGACATTCACTCCTGTTTAGCACCGTAATAGGTGCTTGGGGATACCAAAATAAATGTGAGACAATTCCTGCACTAAAAGAGTTCTAGTCAAGGGACAGGTAAGCAGAGAATTGTAATGAAATGTTAGGGGTGTTTGTGCATCAGAGGTTACAGTGTAGAAACATGGGAGGAAGCAAGTCAGTTCCATCTGGTAGACAGGACAGGAAAGGCTTCATAGGGGAGATGGAACTTAAGCAGCAAGTACCTGTGAGGTGGGAACTGAAGTAAGGGGGAGGAAGAATCAAAAAGAGCTTTCCAGGTAGGGGAAGCAGCATTGGGCAATAACCAGAAGGAATAAAAATAATGGCATGTTTAGAAAGTTTCAAGTGGTTAGACATGGTTGGTGTGTATAATGACAAGGAGGAAGCAGTGAATGAGAAGATTGGATAGGAAGGAAAAGGCTAGACCACAGAGGACTTTATGTGCTGGGTTTAGAAGACCAGATTCGATCCTGAATGCAACTGAGAATCACTGAAGAGTTTATGTAGAGGAAGGGTATAATCATATTTTGCTTCTGAAATAGCACTCTCTCTATTCTGCGGAAGACAGAAGGCAGGGAGCAAAAGTGGAGGCAGAAACTCCAATTAAAAGATGACTGTGGTCCACCAAAAGAAAAATGATGAGGGCTTCATGTGAAGCAGTAGCTGTGGAGATGGAGTTAAGGAAAGGTCCAGAGGGAGGGGCTTCCAATCACAGGATGAACTATGATCAGAGGTCAAAGGGGCCTTCATTTAAGGATAGAGGGGAAAAGCTAAGCTGAACACTACTGAAATGTAACTTCAGGAACTAGTATTTACTCTTGTGTTATTTTCAAAATACATGGCAATATAACATTCCATGTTATTATATAATGTGATGATATAATCATTATATAATATGATATATTGATCATCATTATGACCTACCATGGTCATGAATTTTGGATGATTTTCTAATCTTCTTGGTCTGTAGGAAATAGAAGAGGAAAATATATATAAAAGAGGTGGTGGTGGTGTGGAAAGCTAAAATATATAGTGAACCAAGTATGCTGTTATTTAATATATTCTTTCCCTCAGTCAAGGAGAAAGTGACATTTGGTGTAGAACTATAAGACCCTAAAAGATTAAGATAAAGTTTTTCAGTATGTATGGATCATTTTCACTGTAATTAAGTAAATATATTGAGTCATAGTCTCATTATGTTTTAACATTCTCATAGATTTACTTAGGATAAAATTCTGGGTATGACCTGAGAACCTAACAAATTTCCTTGAAAGTGATTAAGAACTAGGAGCAAAAATAAGACATCTAAGGCTATTAAAGTGTCCACAGTTCTCTCCCTATATCCCACTTTTTCCTCTACTGAAGATTATTGACAAAAGCAGTATCACAATTTTGAGATGATACGGAAGTAGTCTACAGCGTGTTCCCATGCTGAATTCAGCGTAGTCAGTCAGCCAGTGAAAGGCTTCGTGAACAGTGGTGGCTGAAGGCTGATGTAAGTCTTAAGTTTTCTAAGAAAGAGTCTTAATTACTCTTCTGCTCTACCTCACCCCCTTGCTTCAAAGCCAAGTTTAATCTATACAAATGCGCCTCAAATTTGTTGTGAAAATAGGCCACGTGTTATTTATACAGTAAACAAATATCTGAACCAGGGAAAAATGTATACATTTATGTGTAAATTTTCTTATTTTAAGATAATTCTAGAAAAAATATTTCACAGATTCTCTCAGCAACTCAGAAGATTCACATTCAGTTTAAATTAGCAATTACTGAGCACCTGTGATATGCCAAGCATCAGATCATACCATTTCATATTAAGAAAAAAAATTGTAGTTAATCTATCACTTTGCAAATACTAGTATAAATCTGCTAAGGGGTTTGATTTTTAAAACATAGGTGTATTTACAAATGGTATGCTAAATAAACATGACCCATGATATAATCAAAATGCAAATTTAATGTCTGCCTCCTCCTTCTACTTTAGACTTTTGTCTCTCAGCGGGGAAGCTTTTCTTTTGCTATTGGCTGACTGCACAATGATTTTTTTTTTTTACTCACTCTAAGGTAACAGTTAGGTACAGTTAGTCCTCACCGTGAGTCATAAACATAATCTCAATTCAGTAAGCAGAATGTTCAGTCTTAAATATTAACCCTTTAATCTTCATTCAAAAGAAGAACTTCTCCTCCTCCTTTCTTACCCAAGGGTTTACATTAGTGTAATATTACAGCTAACATTAGTATAAGAAAAATCTTGGCAGAGAGTGGGGAAGAGGAGAGAAGAGAGTTCTTTGACTCTGTTAGGTTGTGAACTCCCATTACCCCCAAGTAATTCTACATCTTTTACCTAACTGCTTGTGAGGGGTTTCCAGGAGATCACCTAAAGAGCTTTAAAATGCTTTTCCTAAAAGTTGTGAAACAGGATATGATGCACTCATGCCTGAGACAACGAAATAAAGCAAGATGTGGCAGCACAAGGATAGAGAGACTGAGTTGGGACGGCCTAGAGGTTGTCTCCTTGAGATTGCAATCAGCATAAAGGATGTATGTCATAGTTTCTTAAGAACCATGCAGGTGAGAGCTGAGTTATCTGGGCTCTGCTCAAGGCTGCCTGGAAGGGGACCAGCAGTAAGAAGGTAGCTGAAAGGGAACACCCAATTCTTTAGGGCTGATGAAGAAATATCAAGTAACCACTGGAGGACACATGCATCAGCCTGAATCAAGGGAATTGTAGGACAGAGGTCCTTAGAAAAGGCAAGCTCCAAAGACAGAGAATCAGCTTTAGCCATTTGCCAAGCCCAGAGATTCTGTAGCCACCCAACCACATAAAAATGTCCTACAGCCTTACTTTCTCTCTCTCCTGCTGTAAATGGAGGAGGTTGTGAGCAAAGAGAGCAAAAACTGACTTCCAAAGGCAGGTGCTGTCCACCAACTAAAGCTGGTGGACATTAAATTTGCATTTTGATTATATCATGAGTCATGTTTGTTTAGCATACCATTTGCAAATGCAACTATGTTTTATATATATATTGGATCTGGCCAAGGGATATGAGTCATGAAACGAGTTCTTCAAACCTCTGCAAATGGGGAAAACTCACTCTTATTTTGGGAACTAGTAAATGTTAGCACCTCAGGAATTAGGCCAGGAACAGTCTGATTTCAAAATCCTACAATAGTCTTAACCCCATTAACTTGGCAAATATATCTTGTAGCATCAAATGCTGATAAGAGTTAACATTAGTGTAAGAAAATCTTGTCTGCTATATATTTATAGCAGAGTAAGCTGTTTTATTGCAGACAAAATCTTAATTCATAATCTTCATAGTGTCTTCCTTAGAAGTGATCAGAAGTTCCATGAGGGCAGGGAATCTGGCTTTCCAATTCAGATCATAGAAAAAAATTTATCACGAAGCTATTTTGTGCTAGGCAAACAAACAAATAAAAAGCAAGCACATTCATATAATAGCTTATTTATCTTAAATTGAGATAAGAAAAAAAGCCTTTAAAAATGTATGACTTAGGCCCCAGCTTGGTAGCTCAGTTGGTTAGAGTATTGTCTCTATACACCAAGGTTGTAGGTTCAATCCCCAGGTCAGGGAACAGACAAGAATCAACCAGTGAATGCATAAATAAATGAAACAACAAATCAATGTTCCTCCCTCCCTCTCTCTTTCTGCCCCTCTCCCATCCTCTCTATAAAATCAATAAATACAAATTTAAAAAAATTAATGTTACTTATTATTATACACATATTCTAAAGTTAAAGACATTATTTATAAAAAGAAAAAAACTTACCCTGCTTTTCTGACTCTATCTTTGGGCCTCTTAATTAAATCTTCCAAATGTTTATTTCTCTCTTCTAAACTGAGAGAAGAAATAATTCAAATTTATGACTAAAAGTGACTTCTATAAACCAATATTTTATAGATTCATTGGAGGATTTGAATAGATAAATTCAAATGTGATCTAGCTTTCTCCACATCATCTATCTGTAACTGAATGCAGGTCCAGCTTCTGCTGCTACAAAAACCAATACTTGAGAGGCAGATGCTGGTGTAAAGGAAAGTGGTTAATGCAGATGCTGGCTGTATGGAAGATGGCAGACTCATGTCTCAAAACTCATCTCCACCTCTCAGTGGAGGCAGAGGATTTTATAAGGAGGGAGAGGAGAACAGAACAAAGAGATCAAAGGAGGGGTTTGAAAAGTTATCTATGTGCTGACAAGCACAGTCCATTCTTATAAGACAAGAGATGGTCCAGCATGCATCATCTTGGTTTAGTCCTTCTGGATTCATATCACCCTGGCTTCAGGTCATCCTGGCTCCACAGATGAAGGTTAGTTAATCTCCTGGAGTCTGTATGTTTTGAAATTAGTTCCTAGTATTCTTATACAAACATGCTGTTTATCCTCAAGTTACCTATTAGTCAGAATCAGCACTTACAGAAATGATGGCAAAGAATGGAGTGGGTTACAATTTCTCACTGTTACACACCCATCTCACTGTATGAGTATTTGGGATTCTTTCCTAGTAACTCAGATTATTTAATCAGCTTTCCCATTGTAGGTTCCAGTGGTGATGAAGCAAAGTAGATAGTAATAAACCTATAAAGTGATATTTAGGTGTTCTATTCATTTACATGGTGGGTACAGAATTGATCACTCTGTATGAGTAAACCCAACATGATCCTGGGGGTAACCCATTAAAAATAATACCCCTGAGCTAAGAACTGCTTTAACATAGGAAAATGTGCAATATTATAGGAAGGATCACAGCATTCGAGTGGTTTGCTAGAAATTTACTGTGTTTTGTTTATATGGCTTTTAGCAAAAGAGATACTAGTGGGTTTCCTTGTCTGTAGGAGGGTAAATTCAATTAAGATAGTCTCCTCCCAAACTCACGTTCCCATCCAGGGAGGGTGCGTTAGTTCTCTGTGACTGCTGTAACAAATTACCACAAATTTGGTGGCTTCAAACAACACAAATTTATTCTCCCATTGTTCTGGAAGTCAGAAATCTGAAATCAGTTTCACTGGGCTGAAATGAAGGTGAATTGCAAGGAAATGCTCCCTCCAGAGGCTCTAGAGGTGAGTCCCTTGCCTTGCTTTTACCATCTTCTGGAAGCTGTCCTTCCCTGGCTCATGGCCCTTCTTGTCACATTGGCTTTTCTCTACCTGCTTCTATGGTCACATTGCCTTTTCCTGTCATCAAATTTCCTTCTTCTTTCCTCTTGTAAGAACAATTGTAATTGCATTTAGGGTTTAGATGCAAAATCCAGGATAATCTCTCCAGATCAAGATCCTCAATTTAATCACATTTGCAAAATCTCTTTTATCATGTAAGGAAATATTTACAGAGTCCAGATATCAGGATTTGGATATTTTTGGGAGCCATTACTCAGCCTTCCATAGAGGGTAAACAGATCCTTAAGGTAAAGGCAAAAGGAGGTAAAAAAAAAGGGGGGGATTGAGGTTACAACCCCTACAACAGGGAGAGTCAGAAAAGCATGTGACATGATAGAAGCCCAGTAAATGTGCGTTCGGACAAACCAGAGATCACAAACCCCATTCCCTGCCTAAAGGAAGAAGTTGCTGTTCAGATCTTGCCAAATGTCTCCATATAAGAATGTTGCAGCAATGATGTCAGATCTGTTTTTAAAGAGAGGGAAATCTAAATTTTTATAGGGAATTGTCCTTTTAAAATTTTGGCAATAATTCAAAAATATTTTAAATATCATATGTACCAAACAAAACACATCTATCTGCCTCAGGCTATAATCTGTAGGGTGTCATTTTGAAACCTCTGCCTTATTGTCCAGAGCTATCATGCTTTTGTTTACAAAGGGTAAAAATGAGAAGTTGTCCAATCCAAGAAGTTGTGACAATATTTATTAAATAGGTCGGTCCTCTGTATACCAAGCCTTAGTCTATCATGTTTTATTATCAGAGAAATAGCATGTACTAAATCTTTTTAAAAATATATTTTATTGATTATGCTATTACAGTTATCCCATTTCTCCCCCATCATTCCCCTCCACCCTGCACACCCCCTCCCACCCACATTCCCCCGCTTTAGTTCATGCCCATGTGCCATAAGTTCTTTAGCTTCTACATTTCCCACACTATTCTTGCCCTCCTCCTGTCTATTTTCTACCCACCGTCTATGCTACTTATTCTCTGTACCTTTTCCCCCTCTCTCCTCCTCCCACTCCCCTGTTGCTAACCCTCCATGTAATCTCCATTTCTGTGTTTCTGTTCCTGTTCTACTTGTGTGCTTAGTTTGCTTTTGTTTTAGATGTGGTTGTTAATATCTGTGAGTTTGCTGTCATTTTACTGTTCATGTTTTTTGTCTTCTTTTTCTTAGATAAGTCCTTTTAACATTTCATATAATAAAGGCTTGGTGATGATGAAATCCTTTAACTTGACCTTACCTGAGAAACACTTTATCTTCCCTTCCATTCTAAATGACAGCTTTGCTGGATAGAGCAATCCTGGATGTAGGTCCTTGCTTTTCAAGACTTCAAATACTTCTTCCCAGCCCCTTCTTGCCTGTAAGGTCTCTTTTGAGAAAGCAGCTGACAGTCTGATGGCAACTCCTTCGTAGGTGACTGTGCCCTTATCTCTTGCTGCTTCTAGGATTCTCTCCTTCACGTTAATCTTGGCTAATGTAATTATGATGTGCCTTGGTGTGTTCCTCCTTGGATCCAACTTCTTCGGGACTCTCTGAGCTTCCTGGACTTCCTGGAAGTCTATTTCCTTTTCCAGATTGGGGAAGTTCTCCTTTATTTGTTCAAATAAGTTTTCCACTTGTTGCTCTTCCTCTTCGCCTTCTGGTACCCCTATAATTTGAATGTTGGGACGTTTAAAGATGTCCTGGAGGTTCCTAAGCCTTTCCTCATTCTTTTGAATTATTGTTTCTTCCTTGTTTTCTGTTTGGTTGTTTCTTCCTTCTGGTCCACTGCATTGATTTGAGTCCCAGTTTTCCTCCCATCTCTATTGGTTCCCTGTGCATTTTCCTTCATTTCATTCATTGTAGCCTTCATTTGCTCATCTGATTTGTGAGCAAAATCAACCAATTCTGTGAGCATCCTGATCACCAGTGCTTTGAACTGTGCATCTGATAGGTTGGCTATGTCTTGGTCACTTAGATGAATTGGCTCTGTGGCTTTGATTTGTTCTCCCATTTGAGCCATTTTTGGTGTTTTTTTTTTTTGTTGTTGTTGTTTGTTTGTTTGTTTGTCTGGTCGTGGCTGTTACATAGTGAGGGGCAGAGCCTTAGGTGTTCCCCAGGGTGGGGCAGCCCAGTTGCTGGGTAGTGACGCTGTATGTGGGGGCAGGGTCTGAGAGGGAACAATGGTGCTTGCTCTGCTCTCTCTGGGATTCCAGTCCCTTCCACCACTTCCCCTTCACCTGGATTATCTGTGCGCAAATGTGGGACCGCCTGGTCTGCCAGCCGCCTTGCATGGCCTCACTGGGTCTGCACCATTGCCACCCGTGCCCGGGGTCTGCTAGCTGCCACCTGCCCGCCTGGGATCTGCCAGCCACTGCTGCCTGCGCACCTGGGTCTGCCAACCTCCACTTTTTCCTGCCGTGACTGCACCCCTCTTACTGGTCTGGATGAATGGTTATTGGACTTCAGCGCAGTTCAATTTTCTATCAGTTAGGGTTGTTTCTTTTTCTAAATCTTTGTTGTCCTTAATTTTGGTTGTGCAAGGAGGAACAGTGTGTCCACCTACGCCTCCATCTTGGCCGGAAGTTGGACTAAATCTTTTGTATTTCTAGGATTGGAAAAAAAAGACTGAACTTTTGGGGGAAAAGGATACCGAAAGACAGAAAGAATTTTTCCAGGTATGAACAAAGCACCAGTGAAATATATTCATACACAGTACTTCTGTGTACAAAGCTGAGGGCAAAAAGCTACAACCTGAGCCTAAGTATATGGAGATCCTTGGTTTACTGTGTAGGAACTGATGTCCTATCTTGAAGGGCACCAACAGCCCATGCAGAGAGCCAGGCAAGCAAAGCAGCAGCATATAGTGGAATGATGGTGCTGACTGTACCATGCAATCAGGTGGGATGATGCCCCACTTGGAAGTGGACATCTCCTCACTTGGGAGTAGAAATCAGACTTACCCTCCATAGAGTTTGCACATATTTAAAATGTACTATTTGATATCTTAATATATATGAGTTCTGTCCAGAAGGTAATATGAAAAATAGAGACATTTATTGAAGAAGATACAACACACATTGTACATAGGACAATGACACCTCAGTCCCTTTCAGAGTAGGTACCTCGGAACCTCACACAGTTCTCCCAATTGCTATCAGCTGCCCTGCCGCCATATTTTACTGAATCTCATTGATGGTCTGAAATCTTTTCCATTTCAAAGGTGATTTTAGTTTGGGGGAAAGCCAGAAGTCACAGGGCACCAAATCTGGGCTCTAGGGGGGCACAAAAAGTTTCACCAGAAAACTGTACAAGATGTGTGTAATGCACCAGCAGGAGTGTTGTGTGATGAAGCTGCCAATCACCAGTTGCCCATAGCTGTGGACTTCTGACTCATCTGAATGGTTTCTGTGGAGGAATGCTCAAACTTAATGCAAAATTTGTTTCAGATTCATTGATCTACTCGTTCAGTCATTTTGAATGTTATGGCCACATTGTACACATGCTCACTCAATAGCATCTAACACCCCCCACTGACTAGTATGCTGAAGTAATTGTTCATACATGCATTCAAGTCTACTTTCCATGGCTGCCAGGTTACATCAATTTCATGCAAACCATTTTCATTGTATTAACAATGGATGGACTTTTTCTGAGACAGATGTGATCATATATACAACTGGGAAACAATTGTCACAATCAAGATATACATTGCCCTTGAAATTTTTCTTATATACCTTTGTTCTCTTCCCTCCCATCCCTTTTTGCCCCCACATCACCAGAAAACTACTGATCTGTTTTCACTATAGATTAGTTTGCATTACCTAGAATTTTATATAACAGAATCTTACACTCAGCCTAATTATTTTGAGATTCATCCATGTTGTTGCATGTATTTTCACTTATTGTTTTATTGTTGAGTAGTATTCCACTGTGCAGCTATACCACAATTTGTTCATAGTTTCACCATTTGACAGATATTTGGGTTGTTTCCAGTCTAGGGCTATCACAAATAAAACTGTTATGAACGTTCATCTTTGCGTAAACACATGTTTTTGTTTTCTTGAATCAACACACAGGAGTGGGTGGCTGACTCATAGGGTGGTGTATATTAAATCTTTTAAGTAGCTGCCAAACTGTTTTTCAAAGTGGTTGTGCCATATTGCATTCCCATGAGGAGACTCTGAGTGCTTCAGTTGTGACACCCTCGTCAAACTTGGTATGGTCAGTCTTTTAGACATTCTAATAGGTGTGCAGTTGTATTCATTTCAATTTTAATTTGCCTCTTAATCATGTTGAATTGAATATTATTTCACGTGCTGACTTCTCATCCATATATCTTCCTGGTGAAGTGTCTGTTCAAATCTTTGCCCATTTTTATTGGACTGTTTTCTTATTATTGAGTCTTGAGAATTTGTTACAAATTCTAGATATATGTTCTTTGAGATGGAGGCTAGTCTTTTCATTTTCTTAAGAATAGTCTTTTAAAGAAGTTTTTAATTTTGATGAAGTCCAATTATCAAAATTTATTTTATGGATCATGCTTTTAGTGTCTTATCTAAATTAGTGCCTAACCCAAATTTTTCCTATTTTCTTTTAGAAGTTTTATACTTCAGCTCTTATGTTTAGGTGTAGTATCCCTTTTGAGTTATATTTGTATGTGATAGAAAGTATAAATCAAAGGGTATTTGGTTTTTGTTTTTCAAATGGCTATCCGATTATTTCAGCACTGCTTGTTGAAAAAACTATCCTTTCTCCACATTATTGCCTTTGCACATTTGTCAAAAATCAGTCATACATATAAGTGTGAGTTTATACCTGAACTCTCTATTGTTCCCTTGATGTTCTGGTTTTACACCAATGCCACAATGTTTTGATTATTGTAGCTTTATGGAAAGTCTTAAAATCATGTCTGACCTCCAATTTTGTCCTCTTTTATTAGAATACTTTTGGCTATTCTATGTCCTTTGATTTTCCATGTGAATTTTAGAATCAGCTTGTCAATTTCTGTTTTTAAAAGCCTGCTGGGATTTTGATTGGGATTGCATTTAATTTATCAATGAGCTTGGGAAATGAAGTCTTAACAACACTGAGTCTTAAGACCTATGAAAAAGGTATATTTCTCTCTATATTTAAGTCTTCTTTTTCTCTCTCAGCAATGTTTAATACTTTCTAGTGTATAGTTCTTTTACATCCCTTGTCAAATCTCTCCCTATGTGGTTCATACTTTTAGTGCTATTGGAAATGTTTTTATTTTTTAAGTTTAAATTTCTGATTATCTATCATTAGTATACAGAAATACAATAGATTTTTGTACATTAATCTTACATCCTAAACTTTGCTTACTTTCACTTAATAGTCCTAATATTTTTTGTAGATTTCATCAGATTTGTCCATATAGATGATCATGTTATCTAGAAAATAAATTTATTTTTGCTTCTTCATGTCTGACCTAGATACCTTCTATTTCTTTTTTATTTCACTGGATAGGTCTTCCAGTACAATGTGAATAGAAGAATATTTTCTGATCTTGAGAAAGTATTCAGTCTTTCATCATTAAGTATAATTTGAGCAGAAATTTTTGTAGATGCTCTTTACCATATTAAGTTCCCATCTTCCCTAGTTTGTTTAGAGTTTTTTTAAATCAAGAATGGATGTTGAATTTTTATGTGACTATTGAAAATAATTATATGCTTCTCACTTTTTAATATTTAAAAATATGTTGAGTTACATTAATATAATTATTATTTTGAGATAAAACTGATACATTTTTGCCATGTAAGGTGGCACTCACAGGTTTCAGGGGTGATTACGGGCCATTTTTCAGTCTGCCAGAATTATTGTTCTGCCATTGACTTTCACCTCTCCTTTTCTCGTGCCCACCATTTTTTATTAAAACAAAAGAAAATGAAGTCAAAGAAATACAATTTACTTTTAGATTTTTATTTTACATTACTGTTTTACATTTGTTTTTACATTACTTTCACTTTTTGCTTTTATCTATTCTTTTCTCATTAAAAAAGAAAAAAGTAAAAAAAGAACAATGGAATTGTGACTATAAATTAGGGAAGTATTAATATTATTTTAATTTGCTATATATTTAAATGTGGCTATTTGTTGGGTATATAAGTTTCAGAGGTAAACATAAGTTCACCTTATTCTCTGTGATCAAGGAATACAAACACATGGATTTTTAATAGGATGTTCAAGCCAAGCAAATATTGTTGATCACTCTGTACTCAAACTGTAATGGAATTTAGGAAGAAAGGTTGTAAATTTGCATTCTGAAATTTTCTGTGATTTCTGATTTGGTTTTGCATGGAAAGATATTTACAGGAACCTGATGTAGATAGAAACCATAGTTGCTGTAAAAGGGCAGTGAGTTGTTTTCTCTGAGTTTAGCTTTGTCTGTAGGAGACATGGCATTGGAGTTACTTTTCCAGGACTCAGTTGATACTGGGCCCTAGAAAGTAATAAATGGCAAATACATTACTGTTGATGACTTTGATGAGTACCCTCAAAACATGTAGATTATAACAATGGATCACAGGATGGCAAACAATGGTATTGACATAAAAAGATACACATAGATCAATGGACTAGAATATAGAGCCCAGAAGCAAACCCCCACTTACCTGGTCAATAAATTTACTACAAAGGAGCCGAGAATATATGGTAGGGGAAAGGACAGTCTCTTTAATAAATGGCGCTGGGTAAACTAGACAGACACATGCTAAAAAATGAAACTGGACTACTATCTTTCTTATACCAATCACAAAAATCAACTCAAAATAGATTAAAGTCTTAAACATAATAACTGAAACCATAAAATTCCTAGAAGAAAACATAGGTGGTAAGTTCTTTGACATAGATCTTCATGATGATTTTTATAATCTGACACCAAAAATAAAAGCAACAAAAGCAAAAATAAACAAGTGGGACTTATCAAACAAAAAAGCTTCTGCACAGAAGAGGAAATCATCAACAAAATGAAAAGACTAACAAGATAGCATGCTGGATAAGATGGGATGCCAGGACAGAAATCAACTGGGACATTTTTGAGAAAGGATACACCTCTCACTAAGATGATGTCATACTTGTGCTCGGAAGTGGGGTAGGGAAAACAACTCTGAAATTTTGGAGGGAGCTGCATTCCAGAATCAGGAATATATGGGGCAGGTACTCCCACACCTGAAACTGAACTGGCCACAGGTGCTAGAGAAAGTGGTGTTTGAGAGACAGAAAGATTTAATCACATGAATCTCCATAGCAGTGTGGAAAAGCTTCCTCAGACTGAGAAGACAGTGAATGTCCCTCAAAGGAAAGGGAAGAGATTTGAAGAATAGTAGGACATAAGTGGGGTGAGGGTAGCTTGAGTACTCCAGCTAAAGGAACAACATATGCTAAAGCCCTGAAGCAAAAGGAAATGTAGTACATTTAAGGATTTATAAATATCTTCAGTGTAGCTAAAAACAAGGCAGGGAATGATGATGTGAGACTGGAAAGACATGTGGGAGCCATACCATAAAGAAACTTGTAGGTCTTGCTAAGGATTTTTGCTTTAACCAAAGGTGATGGAAAATCACTAAAGTGTTTTAAAGGGAATGATCAGATTTATATTTCAGAAAGATCATTTTAGCTGCATATACAAAGTGGGCTTCAACAAGTACCTTTGTTTAGTCTTTTAGAAAAATTGAATATCATTAATGACTTTTATAAGTAAACAGCAGATTTTAAATCTCAAGGCATGTGGAATGTAGGTCAAGATGGCAGTGCAAACTTGGTACTCAGAACCTCCCACAATCACATCAAAATTACAATTAAACTACAGAACAACCATGATTCAGAACCTCCTGAAATCTAGCTGAACATAAGTCCTATAACTAAAGACACAAAGAAGAAGACACATCAAGACTGGTAGAAGGGGTGGAGACTTGAAATGGTTTGGTCCCACACCCACATGTGGCTGATAAAAATTGAGAGGGCTATCTCGGTTGCAGAGGTTCCTCGTGAGAAGCCAAGGATCCTGGCCGCACACCAAGATTCCCAGCCTAGGGTTGCAGTCCAGGAGAGAAGTCCCTGTAAGTTCTGTCTGTTGAGCAAAAAGGAAAAAGGACTCATGGACATGGGCAATAGTGTAGTGATTGCAAGCATGAGGCAGGTATAAGGGGACTAAATGGTAATGAAAAAATATTTAAAAAATTATTAAATTAAAAAAATAAGATATGTCTCTTGTAAGTAGTATGTAGTTTTTCTGAATTCAGTGTGACAAGCTTAGTTTTTAAATAAAAGTATTTAATTGAAGCCTATTAATCTAAAGTAGTTTCTGATGTTTAAGTTCAAATCTACATTTTTATAAAGATATATGCACCCGTGTTTTCACTGCAGCATTATTCACTGTGGCCAAAACATGGAAACAACCAGAGTGTTTTCAATAGAGGATTGGATAAAAGATGTGGTACATGTATATACTATGGAATACTACTCACCATAAGAAAAGATGAAATACTTCCATTTATGACAACATGAAGGGACCTTGACAGTATTGTGTTAAGAAAAATAAGCCAGAAAAAGTTAAGAACATATGATTTCACTGATATGTGGAATATAACACTGAAACTCATAGACACAGACAACAGTATCGTGGTTACCAGAGGGAAGGGGCTGGAGGGTGGAATAAAGGGTAAAGGTGGCCAAATATATGGTGATAGAAGATGATTTGACTTTTATTGGTGAGCACATAAGGTAATACACAAATCATGTATCACAGAAATGTATACTAGTAAAAAGAATAATAATAAAAACACATCTACCAAAAAATGCCAAAGGTTAAAGACAAAGAGAATCTTAAAAGCAGCAAGAGAAAAACAGTTAGTTACCTACAAGGGGGCTCCATATGACTGCCAATTGGTTTCTCAAAAGAAACATTGCAGGCCAGAAGGGACTGGCAAGAAATATTCTAAGTGATGAAAAGCAAGGACCTCCAATGAAAATTACTCTACCAGTGAGGATATCATTTAGAATCAAAGGACAGATAAATAGCTTCCCAGATAGGAAAAATATCTGAAGGAGTTAATCACCCAAACCAGTATTATAAGAAATGTTAAAGAATCTTCTTTAAGAAGAACAAAAAAGATTTAAAATATGAATAATAAAATGGTAACAAATATACATCAACAATTATTTTAAATGCTGATGGATTAAATGCTTTAATCAAAAAACATACAGTGGCTAAATGGACAACAAAACAAGACTCTTACATGTGCTATCTACAAGACACTCATTTCAGATCCAAAGACACACATAGACTTAAAGCACAGGGATGGGAAAAGATATTTCATGAAAATGAAAATAAAAAATTTAAAAGTTGGGATAGCAATATTTATACCAGACAAAGGCTATCACAAGAAACAAAGGAGGGCCCAGCAATTCTACTTCTGGGTATCTATCCAACAAAATCAAAACACTAAATTCGAAAGACATATACTTCCATATGTTCCATATGGATGAACATCCATATGTTCATTGCAGCATTATTTACAATAGCTATAATATGGAAGCAGCCTAAGTGACCATTAATAGATAAATGGATAAAGAAGAAGTGGTGCATATATATGATGGAATAATACTCAGCCATAAATAAGAACAAAATCTTCAGTGTGCAACAACATGGATGGACCTAGGTGGTATTTTGCCTGAGGGAAATAAATCAGGCAAAGACAAATGCCAGATAATTTCACTTATATGTGGAATCTAAAAAGCAAAATAAATGAACAAGCAGAACAGAAACAGATTCATAGATACAGGGAACACGTTTGACAGTTGCTGGAGGGGAAAGGTGTTGGGAGACTGGGTGAAAAAGGTGAAGGGATTGAGAAGTACAAATTGGTAGTTACAGAATAGTCATGGGAGTGTAAAGCACAGGATAGGGAATACAGTCAATTGTACTATAATAACTATGGATGGTGTCAGATCGGGGAATAGATTTATTGGGATAATTCATACATTGTATAAATGTCTAATCACTGGGTTATAGACCTGAAACTAATACAGTATTGTACATCAATTGTCATTGAAAAATTAAAAACTACTTTAAAGAAATCCAAGGCATGTGAATTGAAAACATAGTATAGCCTTTGAATGTATTGGAAGACATTTCAAACACTGTTAGTTTTAACAGAGCAGACTACCACCAATTTAAAGAAATATTGCTCTGATGATTAATATATTTGTTAATTTTTTGGTTCTTTAGTTCGCAGGTTGGTGCTCAATCCACTGAGCCACAGCAGCCAAGGCTATTTGGTTAATTTTTGAAGCAACATATTCCTTTTAAGGAAATCAGAACTAATTCACAGTGATTAAATTAAAATACTGATATTTGCAGATATAACAGACTGTATTTGATTTTAAAAAAATGACAATCCTAATCACTTAAAGCAAATCAACCCAGGTGATATCTGGCAGTGGTTCATGACCTGTCCAGACATTAAAATCATTTGGATAGCTTCTGAAATATACCTATGCCCAGTTCCCACCAGGTGTTTTAGCCTATTTGATCTGGGAATAGAGCCTGGGCATTGGATATTTTTAAAGAAGCATTCAAGGCAATGCTAAAAAAGCAACCACAGGTGACAACCTTTTAAATAATGTTTATGGAATTCAGATGCCAGATTTCTTCTTGAACACAAACCAGATCAACTACTCAACTGAAATATAATTTTAAACTTTTTTGAATTTTAAAAATAACTGGGACAAAGCAATATAACTGAAGTAGTGCTCTGATATTGTTTTTAAAATATTAGTTACTCTTTACTTTTATATTTTCACTACAACATGGTGAGTGGGCTGTTTTCTTGGTTCTAAACTAAGGGAGAGTCTAATTTTACTTCTCTTGAGTGCATGACAACATCCTCCTCCTCCACCAAATTTAAAACGTGCCTCTCAGTCTAAAAAATGAGAAAATTATTTTTTTATCATTCATTCTCCTTAGAAACAACAGTGAAAAACAAAAGCAAACTTTCCAAAGTACAAATACCTATGCTGTTTTCGATTATGTTGTAATGAGTTAGCCCTATATAAAGTTCATAATTCTATAGAGCTAACTCATTACAGCGGGGTGGGGGTGTTTACACTCTAGAGATAACCAGCACAGTGTAAATAAAATTGGAGGAAGGATGAAGGAAGAAGCATATGAGAAATGAGGATAATAAATACGTGGGAAAACTGTAGAATTTAAAAACACCAATTTGGGAGTATTTCAAGCTAAATCTCATTTCAATGAGAAAGTTTAATTTGGTACTTGATATATGTATGTATATTTCATTTGGTGTACATTAAAAAAATTTATGAATAAATCCTAAGCATTTCAAGGTTATTTTACTTGAATACTATAGCAATATCCTCTAAAGTTTTTGGATATTTCTCACTAATTCCTTTATCCCCTGTCCCTCTTCCCCTAAATCAAAGAGAACTCGGACAAAGGAAGATGAAAATCTGGTGATTCAAATAGTCCAGATATTCAGCAGACTAACTATATTATTGAAGAATGGTCTTAATTTATAAAACTTCACATTTTTCTTCTTTCTAGGAGTCTAAGAAAAAAATGAATTCAGCAAGCCAGAAGTAAAGTAAAATACCAGTAAATGTTTACAAAATTAAAAACTAAGATTTTTTCAACTTACTGTGCAATCTGGGAGTGAGATCTCTTGAGCCGCTGATCAGCACATTGAATAATTTCTTCATATGATGTAACCTTGAATAAATAAGCTAAACAAATTATTCTTGGATTAATTCTAGAATTTTTATTTAATTTTATTTTTTTTGCTTTAAAATCTCTACCAGTTGAAGTTCAATTACATGACTCCCATCAATGAAAGTTTTACAATAGGCAAAACATCTTCCTTATATTTTGAAAACAGAAATAGAAATGGAATTACAATATGTCTATCCAACATGCAGAAAGTGAAACATAAAAAAATGGACAACTGTAGTGAATCAACTATGATCCAGTCATCTCTTAGGCAAGTGGTATATATCTCAGCTAAGAGATATAGTCCATTTGGTCAAAGTTTATGCAGTTTAAAAAATTTATTAATAATTTATTAAGATATAATTCACATAGCATACAGTTGACCCATTTAAAATATAGTTCAATGACTTTCCATGTATTCACAGATATGTGCATTCATCACCACAATCAAGTCTAAGACATTCTCATTACCCCTGAAAGAAACCTCATATCTCTTAGCTGTCACTCCCCACTCCCTCCATACTCCAAATCCTAGGCAACCACCAATCTGTTTTCTGTCACAGATATGCCCATTCTGGATTGTTCAGATAAATGGAATCAAATAATATGTGACTGGCTTCTTTCACGTAGTATGATGTTTTCAAAGATCATCTATGTTGTAGTAGCACTTACCAGTGTTTCATTTCCTTTTATTGCCAAATAATATTCCACCATATGGATATGCCACATATTCTTTACTCAGTCATCAGTTGATGGATATTTGAATTATTTCCACTTTTTGGCTATTACAAATAATGCTGCTTTAAACATTTGTGTACAGTTTTTGTGTGGACATATGTTTTTATTTATCTTAGATATATAGCTAAGAATGGAGTTGCTGGATCATATTGTAAAGTTTTTAAAATATAGAATCATGTAAAGGAAAAGTCACATTTTTTTACATTTAATATTATTTTGTATTAGCTTCAGTTGTAAAGCACAGTGGTTAGATAATTATATACTTTACAAAGTGTTCCCCTGATATTTCCAGTACTCACCTAACACCATACATAGTTATTACAGTATTATTGACTATATTTTATGCTATGCTTTACATCCCCATGACTATTTTGTAACCACCAATCTATACTTCTCAATCCTTTCACCTTTTTCACCCAATTCCCCAACCTCCTTTCCCCCTGGTAACCATCAATCTGTCCTTTGTATCTATGAGTCTGCTTCTTTTTTGTTTGTTAATTTATATTATTCTTTAGATTCCACATATAAGTGAAATAATATAGTGTTTATCTTTCTCTGACTGACTTATTTCACTTAGCATAATAACCTCTAGTCCATCCACGTTGTCACATAACATAAAATTTCATTCTTTTTTATTGCCGAGTAATATTCCATTGTACATATGTACCACAGCTTTTTTATCCACCCATCTATTGATGGGCACTTGAATTGCTTCCATATATTAATGCAGTTTCTGAAAGGCAAACTAGAACACTGAATTGGCAAAATTTAAAATTACCCTCAAAATGAAGTAGCAATATTAAGAAGTGAAGTTGCTGACAGCAGAATAGATATACACAATGTTCTTTTGCTAACTTTCAGCCAAAAGGCTAATGGGGACCTTTCTTTACTTCATTATGAAGTAAAAGAAAATCAATATAAATGTGTTGTATCATCCCTCAGATTCTTTTTAGCTACAAAATTCTATTATTTTAATATTTGGCATAGTTTTTAAAAGACACATTTCTGTAAGAACATTTGTACCTTATTTATTAAATTGCCTAAATGTCTTTGATACTTGTCATTTTCTTCAATGAGTCTGGAACAGTGGCCTTCTTTTGACTCTAGAAGATTTCCCAATTTTGCAATCTATGGAGAAACATAAGTAAAAATATTAACCTGGAAACAGCCATGAAAGCATGGATGCTAAGAACAAGTGAGAACTGTGAGCTATACTTTACTCCAATATTGTCTCAAACTGAATTTTATTGTAGGCGAATCAAGAGATGCTATGAACCAACACAGACAGCAATATGGTGGCTACCAGAGGGAAAGGTAGGGGGTGCAGTTGTAGAAAATGTTAAATGGAGTCAAATATAGGGTAACAGAGGATTTGACTTTGGCTGGTGAACACACAATGCAATATATAAATGATGTACTATAGAACTGTACACTTGAAAGCTATACAATTTTATTAACCTATATCACCCTAATCAATGTAATAAAATTTTTTTAAAGTTGCTATGAACCAGATCCTAGTTAGATTGCATTTAGAATAGATGAGCAGAAATTATGTTTTGGCTTTTCTCTAATTTAACACTCTGAAACAGCTTTGCAAATAATTAAACACTAGTTGGTGAATACAAATATTTACTAGCCTACAACTCTTCCCTACCTTCTTTCCATATGAACCCAATGTAAAGACTTACTTACGTCTGAGTAAACACTGTTGTTGTGCTTAACAATGTATTTTCAGCTGTGATAAATACTCTCATTTGCATAAATAACTGCCAGTTTTAAAAAAGGCTGATCTCAATGTATGTCATATTCTGACTTATGGTTGAATTTTGATTTGCAGAAAACCATTAAAAATTAAAATCTGTATCCTAAAAGTGACACCTAGGATTAATTATCAGGAAAGGGTGTTCACAAGTTCCCTTAGCAGTTACCTTAATTTTCAAAGCAGTTAAACAGAATAAAAACAACAGAAATACCCCCATTAAATAGCCATGTTAAGAATGGCCGTCAATCTTCTAATGTCATAAAATACATGTCCCCAGGAAGCAAAGACTAACAATTTCACTTCAGAAATAGCAACTTTTTTCTTTCTTACGTAAATGAATTAATGGGATGATTTCAAATCAGTGGTCCTACTGAACTGACTGCATACATTATTTAAACTAGGGAGTACAGATATTATCACCTCAATTTAACAGATGAAACCAAGATGAAGAGAATTTAAAGGATTTTTGAAAGGATATGTCTAGAAGTGGAAAATATTTATCAACCATTAGCATAAAGCTTTTTCTATTCTGATCCTTTGCATCCCATCTCCTTGCTCTTGGAGGGGAGAATTCCACTCTTAGCTTCACATAACTCATGATGTTTTACTGTAGCAGTATGGAATTCCTCCTCAACTTCTCTTTTTCATTACAGACTTCATGGAATTCTTTAAGAAATTCACAATTTGAATTTATTTAATAGCTTTCCAGATCAAAGTAATAATTCTTATAAGTCCTCAACTGAATTTTTTATTTGCTAAACTCAGATTAAAGAAAGAAGAGAATAGAATTTCTTAAAGGATATTTATTTTTGAGATAAAGGGATAGCTCTGTAAATCAGTTTTTGGATTATAATGAAAATGAATGTAAAATTTTAAGTTTTTGATAAAGAATATTAAGTTTAACTGCTTTGAGAGTATAATGGACATACAATAAACTGCACATATTTAAAGAGCACAACTTGATAAATTGTTACATATGTATACAATTATGAAACCATCACCACAATCAAGATAGTAAACATATCCATCATTGCCCCTCCAGCCAAAGTTTCCTCTTGCCACTTGGTAATCTCTCCCTCCTGCCTGCTTTTCTTTCCTGACTCCCACACTTTGTGCTAGCCCAGGAAAATGCTGATCTGCTTTCTGTCACCATTGATTAGTTTGTATTTTCTGGAGTTTCATATAATGGAACCAAACAGTATTTACTCTTCTGTCTCTTTTCACTCAGCATAATTATTTTGAAATTCATCTAGGTTGCCTGTGTGTAGGAAATTCATTATTTAAAAAAAATACAAAACAATAAGGCCCTGGCTGGTATGGCTCAGTGGGTTGGGTGCCAGCTTGCAAACCAAAGGGTTGCTGGTTCCATTCCCAGTCAGGGCACATGCCTGGGTTGTGGGCCAGGTCCCCAGTAGGGGGCGTGTGAGAGGCACCACACATTGATGTTTCCCTTTTCCCCAGTGTCTAAAAATAACTAAATAAAAATCTTCTAAAAAATTAAAAAAATAACTATGTCATTGTATGGTTCATCCATTCATCTGCTGTAGACAGTTGAGTTGCTTTCAGTTTCTGGCTATTACAAATAACGCTGCTAGGAACCCTCACTTGCAAGTCTTTGTATAAACACATGCTTTCATTTCTCTTGGGTAAATACCTAGGAGTAGAATGGTGGTATGGGTGTGTTTAACTTTTTAAGAAACTGCCCAAATATTTTCCAAAGTAGTTGTATCATTTTATGTTCTCACCAGCAGTGTATAAGAGCTGCAATTACTCTACATTCTCACCAGTCCCCAGTATGTCAGTCTTCTCCGCCCCCCAGATCAGGAGGTGAACCCATGGCATAAGAATCCATGGCATTGAAGCTGGAGAGGAACTCTCAAACTCTCCTCCAGGGTTTAGATTCTCTTGGGCTACTGGATTATTCCCCCAAACATTCTTCCCCAGCTTTCACTCAACTGAAGCACCTACTTTCCCCTCAACTCCCAAGTTAACATCTTCCTCTGTACCCTCATGCGTTCCACTGACTGATCAAACTGGGGTATGTTTGTCATTCACTCTCCTAGCTACTCGTTCCTCAACTATGTCCCCTTCATAGTTTTTTCAGCTCCCCAAATGCCAGAAATGTTTGTCGTACCTTTTTTGTATACACATCTTTTGACCACCTTCATTTATTTCTCCCACTCCCTTCCCCCTCTACCCCTCCCTGAAACCACCAATAACCTATTCTCTGTATCTGAGCTTGGTTTTGTGTTTGCTCTTTTTTTTTAGATCCCACATATAAGACAAATCATATAGCATTTATCTTTCTCTGACTTATTTCACTTAGCATAATGATCTTGTGGATGATATGGTCATTCTATTTTTAATTTTTGAGGAATCTTCATACTGTTTTCCATAGAGGCTGAACCAATTTACACTTCCACCAACAGTGCATAAGGGTTCCCTTTTCTCCACATCCTTCCCAATATGTGTTACTTCCTATCTTTTTTTTTTCATGTTTTAGAATTTATTGTTTGAGTGGAAGAATATTAAAATTTCCTGACTGAAGAGTCTGCTCAACACATAAAGTATGGTGGGGAATAACACCAAGTCACTTCCTGTCTTTTTGATAAGTCATCCTAGCAGATGCAAGGTGATATCTCTTTGTAGTTTTGATTTACATTTACCTGATGATTAGTGAGGTTGAGCATTTTTCCATGTACCTGTTGGCCATCTGTATGTCTTATTTGGAAAAATGTCTATTAAGATCTTCTGCCCATTTTTAATGGAGTTTGTTTTTGCTTTGATTTGTATGAGTTTCCCATATATTTTGGACATTAATCCCTAATCAGATATATGATTTGCAAATATTCAATAAGCTGTCTTTTCATTTTGTTGATTTCCTTTTCTGTGCAGAAGCTGTTTAGTATGATGTAGCCCTGCTTGTTTTTTTTTTCTTTGTTGCTTTTACTTTTGCTGACAGATTTAAAAAATTGTCACCAAGACCCAGGTCAAGGAACTTACCACATTTTCTTCTAGAAATTTAAAAAAATATTTTATTATTTAGCTATTAGGTTGTCCTAATTTTTCTCCTTTGTCTCCCCCTACCCAGTCCCCCCAAAGGTGTATGGTTTCAGATATTATGTTAAAGATTTAGTCCATTTTGAGTTGATTTTTGTGATTGGTATGAGAAAGATATGGGTCCAGTTTCATTCTTTAGCATGTGGCTGTCCAATTTTCCCAATACCATTTATTAAGGAGACTGTCCTTTTCCCCATTGTATATTCTTGGCTCTTTTGTTGTAAACTTATTGACCAGATATGTTTGGGTTTATTTCTGGGCTCTCTATTCTATTCCATTGATCTGATCCCATTGATCTATTCCAGTGTTTCTTTTTATAACATTACCATGCTGTTTTAATTACTATAGCATGGTAATAGAGTTTGAAATCAGGGAACATGTTGTGCCCAGTTTTGTTCTCCTTTCTTCGGGTTGGTTTGACTATTTGGGGTCTTTTGTGTTCCATACAAACTGTAAGATTGTTTGTCTGGTTTCTGTGAAAAATGCCATGGGAATCTTCATAGATATTGCATTGAATCCATAGACTGCTTTGGATAGTATGGGCATTTTAATAATATTAATTCTTCCATCCCATGAGCATTAAGTATCTTTCAATTCATTTACATTTGCTTCAGTGCCTTAATGTCTTCCATTCAGTCTTTTAAATATGCATTCTAATAGGTGTGTAGTGGTATTCATTATGGTTTTAATTTACCTCCTAAGATGATACCTTTTCATGTGCTTATTTGCCATCTACATATCTTCTTAAGGAAGTGCCTGCTAAAATCTTTTTGCCCACTATTTTTTATTTTGCATTAGTTTCAGGTGTAAAGTATAGTGGTTAGACAATGATATACTTTACAATATGTTCCCCTAATATTTCCAGTACCCCCATCTGATACTATACATAGTTATTGTAATATTATTGACTATTACCTATGCTGTACTTTACATCCCCATGACTATTTTGTGACTACCAATCTGTATTTCTTAATCTCTTCACCATTTTCACCCAGTCCCCAAATCCCCTTCTGCTGTAGAAACCATTAATCTGTTCTCTGCCTCTTTGTTCTGTTTGTTTATATTGTTTTTTAGATTCCATGTATAAGTGAAATCATATAGTATTTGTCTTTCTCTGACTTACTTTACTTAGCACCCCTTAGGTCCATCCATTCTGCCATGAATGGCAATATTTCATTCTTGTTATGTTTTCCCACTTTTCTAATAGGGCTATTTTCTTATTATAGAGTTTTGAGGGTTCTTTACATATTCTCAATACAAGTCCTTTATCAGATCTGTCACTTGCAAATATTTTCTCCCAGTTTGTGACTCCTCTTTTCATTGAGAGCTCAATATTTTAAAGTTTGTTTATTTATTTTTGGTGGCCTGATTTATTTTTTAAAATATATTTTATTGTTCATACTATTATAGTTGTCCCACTTTTACCCCCTTCATCCCCCTCCACCCATCCTGCTGCCCACTTCACAATGAATCCCTTCACTGTTGTCCACAGGTCCTTCATACACGGTCTTTGACGAATCCCTTCACCTTCTTTCAATCAGTGCCACCACCCTCGCCCCTTTTACAGCTGTCAATCTAGTCCATGATTCTATGCCTCTGGTTCTATATTCTTTTTTTTAAAGTATATTTTATTGATCATGCTATTAGAGTTGTCTGATTTTTCTCCCCTTTATTCCCCTCTGCCCTGCACCCCTCTCCGACCAGCATTCCCCACCCTAGTTCATGTCTATGGGTCGTACATATAAGTTCTTTGGCTTCCACATTTCCTATACTATTCTTAACCTCCCCCTATTTTCTACCTACCATTTATGCTTCTTATTCCTTGTAACTTTTCCCTCATTCTCTCCTCTCCCCCTCCCTGCTAGTAACCCTCCATGTGATCTCCATTTCTGTGATTCTGTTCCTGTTCCAGTTGTTTGCTTAGTTTTTGTTTTTGTTTTAGGTTACATTGTTGACAGTTGTGAGTTTGTTGTCATTTTACTGTTCATAGTTTTGATCTTCTTTTTGTTCAATAAGTCCCTTTAACATGTTATATAATAAGGGCTTCGTGATGATGAATTTCCTTTAACTTGACCTTATCTGGGAAGGATTTAAACTGCCCCTCCATTCTAAATGATAGCCTTGCTGGATAGAGTAATCTTGGATGTAGATCTTGCTTTTCATGATTTTGAATACTTCTTTCCAGTCCCTTCTTGCCTGTAGGGTTTCTTTTGAGAAATCGCCTGATAGTCCCATGGGAACGCCTTTGTAGGTAACTGTCTCCTTTTCTCTTGCTGCTTTTAAGATTCTCTCCTCATCTTTAATCTTGGCTAATGTAATTATGATGTGCCTTGGTGTGTTCCTCCTTGGGTCCAACTTCTTTGGGACTCTCTGAGCTTCCTGGACTTCCTGGAAGTCTATTTCCTTTTCCAGATTGGGGAAGTTCTCCTTCATTATGTTTTCAAATAAGTTTTCAATTTCTTGATCTTCTTCTTCTCCTTCTGGCATCCCTATGACTCAGTTGTTGGAATGTTTCAAGTTGTCCCAGAGGTTCCTCAGCCTCTCCTCATTTTTTTGAATTCTTATTTCTTCATACTGTTCCAGTTACATGTTGATTTCTTCCTTCTGTTCCAAACCGTTGATTTGAGTCCCAGTTTCCTTCTCATTACTGTTGGTTTCTGTATATTTTTATTTCACGTTGCATAGCCCTCACTTTTTCCTTTATTTTGTGACCATACTCAACCAATTCTGTGAGCATCCTGATTACCAGTGTTTTGAACTATGCATCTGATAGGTTGGCTATCTCTTCATCACTTAGTTCTATTTTTGGAGCTTTGATTTGTCATTTCATTTGGGCTCTATATTTTTTTGTCTGGCATGCTGGTTATGTAGTAAGGGGTGGTGCCTTAGGTATTCACCAGGGTGGGGCAAACCATGTAGCTGTGTTTTGGTGCTATATGTGGGGGAGGGGTCTGAGAGGGAACAATGGTGCTTGTTCAGCTCTCTCTCAGCTCTCAGTCACTTCTGCCGCTAACCACAAGAAAATTGGGCCCTTCTGGTGCTGATTCCCAGGTGGGTGGTTTTGTGTACAATCTAGGACCTTGTGGGTCTCTCCAGCGAACTCTCCTGTGAGGCTGGGAGTTTCTCCCACCTCCTCAACTCCCTCAGGTTTTTTCAGTCATAGGCTTTGAGGCTTTATTTCCCCACACTGGAGCCCCGGGTTGTGCGGTCTGTCTCACTCCCCAGTAATTCCTCCCGGTTCATCTGCATGCAAATGTGGGACTGCCCTGTCTGCCAGCCACCACTTTGCTGAGAGTCCTCTCCACTCTGCTGCGTATCTCTACCCCCTCCTACTGGTCTGGATGAATGTTTCTTCTTTAACTCCTTGATTGTTGGACTTCCATACAGTTTGATTTTCTGTCAGTTATGGTTTTTTGGTTTTAAATTTGTTGTTGTTCTTTTGGTGGTGCGAGGAGGCACAGTATGTCTACCTAAACCTCCTCCTCTGTTTTCAATAGCTTATATTCTTCAACGAAGAACTCTCCCTCATCAGTTATTTGGTTTCTCTGAGACAGTTTGTACAAGAAAGATGGTAGCAACATTTTAAAAGTGACACAGTATGTCTCATACACTCCCATTTGTGTCCTTTTTCTCATTCTAGTTTCCCAATATTGGGAAGATTAAGGTCTACTCTCATCATATTTTACATCTGAAGCATAGAACTGCTAATGAATGACAGAATTTATTGAGTACTCTTCTATTAAATGCCTATGCTCAAATTTTACTGGTCTTCAAGACCCAACTCTCATCCCCTTTACAAAGTTTCCCATGATTCTCCCACTTGGATGTCATCTGTTCTTCCTTTGAACTCATCATTCTACATACATCTCCTCTTAGATACTAGTCACTATATCTCTTTTTAAGAAACTTTCCCTTTATTCTTTGTAAATAATTATTTATGTATTTTATCTTCTTTTCTAGATTCCTTAGAAGCAGGGACTATGTTTGATTTAGCTTTCTCTCTCCCTAATGACTAGCATTTCTTAACCTTTTGTGGGAAGTCAATTACTTCTTAATGAAAAAATAATAATGAATTAGAAAAGAAATATTTAAGCCTTCACAGCAATGGACTTTTTCTTCTTTTAAAGAAAAATGGGGCTTTCTTGGGTCCTCTCTTCTAAGATGACCCCTCCCAAAAGAAGGAACAATGGTGTACTGAAACAGGACATATCATGTGCAGCCTATTCACTGAACCAGCTATGCCCAATGTGTGCCCAAGCACAAGCCCATCAAGAAACACAGTAGAGGCAGCAGCTGTTAGGGATGTTTCTGAAGTGAGTGTCTTCAATGCCTATGTGCTTCCCAAGCTGCATATGAAACTACATTACTGTGTGAATGTGCTATTCACAGCAAGGTAGTCAGGAATCATTCTTGTGAAGTCTAGAAGGACTGAACACCCCCACCCCAATTTAGACCTGTTGGTGCTGTCCCATGACCTCCACCAAAGCCCATGTAAGGAGCTAAATCCTAATGACTGAAGAAATATTCTCTGCAAAAAATAAAATGGAAATTATACTTAAAAAAAGATAAATGGGTATGTTCTAAATTTAGCATATATGAATATTTTTAATAATTTAGAAGTATAATAGACTTCTTTAAATAACTGCTATTGAAAATAAATTAGGTTAATTAACCACCTTTTCATTATAGTGGGATCCAAATGGATTGTAACTCTGTAGCTACCAATATCCAAATGGATTGGTAACTATCTAGCTACCAATATCATATTTTCATTTTCTTCTAACATATTTTTCCTGTTTATATGCCTTTATTTTTTTCCAGCTTTACTGAGGTATAACTGGCATACAGCATTGTGTAAGTTTAAGGTATACAATTTGTTGATTTGATACACTTATATACTGCAAAATGATTCCCACCATTCCATAAGCTAACACCTTCATTAAGTTACATAATTACTATTTCTCTTCTGCAGTGATACCCTTTTCTTTAGTTGCCATCTAAAGTAAACTATGAGTGCTGGCTCTCAAAGCACCCCTTAATCATGGGGGTTGTAAACAGCTATTGCTGTAAGAATGGTGGTAGTGTATACAACAATGTAAATATGCTTCATTCACTATGAAAAATTGCACATATTTTTTGCTTTCTACATTTTAAAAGAAATTAATCTGATTAGTCAAATAGAAATCAGATGGGACATTACATAAAATTTCAAAACCTGAAAATGCAAAAGTTTGGTTCTCTACTTTATAGGTGAATAATACTGCCACAATACCAGTGTGTGACCATTTTAATGAGCAAATTTCTTAAAGGTGTTAATGAAATGGTGTTATATGTAAAAATGATAGCAAAGTAACAAAAAGTTTTTCTTACCAAGATATTAAGCTCTTCATTTAGACTGTGGTACTTATCCAGTTTGGCTCCCAATAAGGTAGGTACATCTCTGACTTCATTTGAATTCACACTCTTGGCTTCATTTGAATCAAAGTCTGTAACCTGAGATTCAATATATTTGTGCTCACTTCTAATACTTTCACACTACTTTGAGCATTTAAAAACAAATACTTTATTATTGAAACAAAGAGATTTTCAGTGGCTAGAATAATAGAAGTGTAGAACTTAGAGCTAGAAGGATTTAAACAAATTACCAAAAGAATATAAACATCTGAAATTATATTTTTGCATATTAAAGACAGTACATAGTAAATATTAAACTCACGTCAATCACCTGATCTTGAAATGCTTTTTCATTAGCAATTAACTCGCTAAAAGTTGCGATTCTGTCTTTATGTTTCTGTAGCTAGGAAAAAAAAGCATTTTACATTTCAGAGAAGAAGAGTAAATAAAACCACATTCTGTAACATTTATAATAAAATCATCAAACCATTCAAAATTCAATTCCTGGTCTCCCAAAAGACATGCTGTTTTTACAGCTTTTGTCCAGAAAAAGAGTTCATACAGCAGGCCTGAGGCTGCTGTCCTTAGAAAGGCCTGCTAGCCAGGCTGCCCTCTGACTGTATCTGGGAACTTGAATTGTGGGAGGGTTTCCATCCTTTCCTGATATGAATGGCTCATTGTGCCTAACATATTTATACAAAGAATGTGGTTTATGCTGAACACCTCTTTCTGCCTGGAAGGTTTATCATTTTGGTATATGCTAGGCAGAAGGTGCTTATGTGAACAGCCCCCAGTAAAAAAACCCTGGGTACTGGGTCTCAAATGGGTCTCTCTGGTAGACAATATTTCACATGTGTTGTCATAACTCACTGCTGAGGGAATGAGACTCCACTGAGAGAGGATGGATGCAAGCTTGACTCTGGTTTCTTTTGCATCTTTTCTCTTTGCTGATTTTGATCTGTATCCTCTCACTGTAACAATACACCACAGCTGTGAGTACACTGTATGCTGGGTTCCCTGAGTCCCAGTGAATCCCTGAACTTGAAGGTGGGCTTGGGATCTCCAGGGAGCATATACTAGTGTTCCATTGTTTTTACAATCAGGCTATTAAAATTCTTCTTTAAAGAAAAAAAACTAGTCAACTTTTCTACATGCAATTTATAATAATTTATTTGTTCATTTTTTCCTTCAGTATAACAATAAATCTTAATATTCAAACACTGCCAAATATCAGTGAAGTGTGCTGCACAGAATTTTTTTATTATGAACAATTTCCAATATTTTTAAAAAACAGAAAAAAAACTTTAATGAACCACCATGTAACTATCATCTAGCTTCAACTATTAACAGCTAATGGCCAATCTTGTATCATTTATATTCCCAACCACTTCATTCTTTCTCCATGCCCTTCACCAAATCAAATCACAGACATCACATAATCTCATCTGTCAATATTTCAAGAATTACACAGAAATTTACCAAAAGAGCATAAATATGTGAAGCTGTATTTTTGTACCATACTGCTCCAACCCTCAACTGGGCTTATTTTTGAAGATGGGTTTAAGAAGTGGAGGCCAGTAGTTTCTGCACATGTTTATTTCTTGATCCTTTTCTCTACAGGTTAGCTAGGAGACCAAAGAGTTTCCCCAGAATACCTGCAACACTGATTTTCTATCCCCCTAGTTCACAGAAGTAATTTCCTGATAGCACAGAACTAAGTTTGCTATAATAATCCAAGATTTCAGATTTAAATATGTTTTTATTCCTTTAGCTAGATAGATTTGTCACTTTTGTATTCCTTTCAGATTAAAAATGGTACAAGTTAACATTCTGTTATCACTATCCCTATCTAACTTAACTCTCGGTGTGTGTTTTTTATCCTCACCCGAGGACATGCTTATTGATTTTAGAGAGGTGGGGAACAGAGGGAGAGGGAGAGGGAGAGAAACATCAATTGGTTGCCTCTTGTATATGCCCCAACCAGGGACCAAACCCACAACCTAGGTATACCCTGACCAGGAATCAAACCAGCAAGCTTTCGGTTTACAGGACGACACTCCAACAAACAGCCACACCAGCCAGGGCTTAATTTACTCTCTTAATTTTATCTTTTCATCTCTGTAACACTATACCAAGGAAAGAATAATTGAAGAAATTTCAAGAGCCTCTTCCTTACCCTTGTTCCACATGAAAAATATAATTATTTGTTTTCAGTTTTTACATTATTCCAAGTGATAAAGTGTATAATCACTATAAAAATGTCAAAATACACTATTCTTCTGAAATTAGTAATGCCATGCAAAACTGAAAAAATAATCATACCAATTTTTTTGGTAGATGAACAAGACTTTCTAATACAGACCTACATTATTACACAAGTCAAATGTTGCACCATATATCTCCTTAGTGAGAGCCATAGTAAAGCTAATGTGGTCCACAAAAACAATTCTTATTTTATTTTTTATTTCTTAGAGAGAGGGGACGGGAGGGAGAAAGAAAGGGAGAGAAACATTGACTGTTGCCTCTCATAAGTACCAGGGAGTGAACCTGCAACCCAAGCATGTGTCCTGACTGGTGACCTTTTGGTGTGTAGAACAATGCCCAACTAGCTAAGCCACACTAGCCAGGGTGAACAAAAACAGTTCTTTCAAAAAAATATCCAAATTTTAGGATTCTCTTTTTTAGGATACATTTATACTACCTTTTACTTTGACTATTTTTTCACTAAAAATGATACAATTTTTATTTTTATTAAATTTTTTTAATTGAGAGACAGACACTGATTAGTTGTTTCGCTTATTTATGCATTCATTGTTTGATTCTTGTATGTGCCCTGACTGAGAATTGAACCCGCAACCTTGGCATATAGGGATGATGCTCTAACCAACTAAGCTACCCAGCCAGAGTGATATAATTTTTAGAACAAAGGATACATACAGTACCTCTTCATCTAAATTTTTCTTTTTAAGATGGAAACTCTTCAATTTTTGCAGCATTGTATCACTAACTTTCTCACTCTCTTTGAAATGTTCAGCAGTGAGATTGCTGATGTCCTAAAGATAACAGTTTGAGAAGCTAGTTTAAAATATTTTCAGTAAAGCTAAAAGGAGAGAAAAACACAAATGAAGCAAATCTCCCTCCCAAAATAAGTGATCAAACAAAGGAGGTTAAATAATATTGAACTCAATTCTTCAATTACTAATCATGAGACATCCAATAAACGGTTAGTGTGGAAAGAATTCATACAGATTTATACTTGTACATAAATTGTTATTGGGACAGGTTAATATAATCACTGGGAAGTTAGTATTCATTTATAATAACTATACATGCTCATGCATTCATACACTCATCCCCTCCTAACCTAGTCAGTTTACAAATTTAAATTCTAGACAAATTATTGTAACTGACACCAAAATAATCTGACATCCTCAATAAGATAAAACTCTAGAATGAAGGTACTTGTACCAAAATAACCTAAGGCTCAAAAGTGCATGCACAGGAGTCAGACTGCCTGAGAGATTCTGCCTGAGTGAGCTCAACCATTTTATCATATGTGAGGCTTTGGACAAGAAACTCAACGATTCTAAGCCTTGGTTTGTTTATCCATATTTTTTTAAAGCCTGATAAAAAATATAAAGAATGGTGTAAGAGTTAATCCATGAAAAGCAGGAACAGTAAACTTAAATGACTTCAAGAACAGGTTGGGAAGTCAGCAAATATTTGCCTATTAGAAGCTTAACCAATGTGAAGTATACAGGACATACAGCATATCAGGTCTCTAATCTTGAAGGCTTATGTTCTGGTGGGTTGGGAGACAGAATAAGCACACGCAGTATTGCTACTAAGAAGATCTATACTTCATTACTGAGAGGTCTGGTAGAGGAGAATCAGTCAGCAAATAAAACTGAGAAGGAACAGTAGCCACCAGCGAGATGGAAGAAAATCAAGCAAATATGGTGAGTAAGCATATGTTTGAAGGGCAGGGTGCAGTGAAAAGTTTTGCAGCCAAGAGGAGACTGTGCCACAATCAAATCCCAATATTTAAACACACCACTTTAGGTAGATACAGTCTGTCGGCCACTAATTTGTGAGCTCTGTGGCCCACAAAACACTTAGCTCGGTGTCTCACATTCAGTAAATGCTAGTGTTCAATACATTTGAGCTAAGACAAAATAGAAATAAGGTTTGTGCTGGGTCAGGAACATCACAAACCTATGCCATCAAACTTTGGCTCAGATGAATGCACTTAAGATCAAAGAAATGTAAATAGAAGAAAAGTGGAAGAAAGAGAGCTAGCTAATTTGAGAAACTATCAAATGTCATGTCCTTTAACATATTCTCATTAAACGTGGTGCTCCTTACCTTCCAGGGTAGCAACAAGTATCATTCGCCTACATATGACGAGGAAACTAAGGAAAAGTTACTTGGCCCAGTCACACTAAGGAAAAGTTACTTGGCCCAGTCACACACCCAGGAAGTGGTGAAGATTGAATCCTGATTCAATCTCACCTGACACTTCATTTTCCATTATACTAATGCACATAGCTCTACACTGTCCTCCCCTTTGCCCGAAGCAATATTTTTAGATTGGGTAAACAGCTCATTAATATAAACAATAACTTATCCCTAGGAGCAGACTGATCCAGAGTGTAAGACTACTGCTCTGAAAGAGATTTCCTGAAAATGGGAAGTGCTAAATGAAGAGTTTCACCGGGAGTCTTTATTTTTTATCTTATTATGTTACTATACTGTAGACTTGTGGGATTTAGATGTTGAAGAAAGAAGCAACAGGAAGAAGAAAATGCTGATTGGTTGGTTTAAGGGTCTTTATTTATATCTTCCATTATTTTATTTCATGACTTAATTCTGTCACCTCACATTGCCTCTTTTGGTTTAAGTCCAACCTCGGTAATCTTGCCCTTGCCCAATAAAAATAAACATTTTTTTAAAAATTACCTGGCATGTGAGAAATCTTGTCATCAGAGCCATAAGATTGTGAATTTTGAAGGCTGGCTGGAAAGTCCTTTTCATACCTGGGGGATTTAGGCTCTCTTCTTCACAAGGTGAGTAATTCAGAAACAAATTAGAATGTATCGTCTTTGCATCCTATGTGTACACAATTCAGATTTGTCACAATAAGACAGAGTCTGGATTACTTTTAAAGTAAAATGCTGAATAAAATACCACTCATAAAAGCTCTGAATTGTGGTTCTCAAACTTTTTGGTTCTCAGGACCCCTTTATACTCTTAAAAATTATTGAGGACCTCAAGAACATCTTGTTCATGTAAGTTATATCTATTAATATTTATTGCATTAGAAATTAGAAAGTGAGAACATTTTAAAATATTTACTTTTAAAGGACAATAACTCTATTTTGTCAATATAAATAACAGTTTAATAAAATATTACTGCATTTTCCAAAAAAATTAATGCAAAAAGTGGGACTGTTACATTTTTTGCAAATATTTTTAATGCTGGCTTGATGAAAGACAGCTGGACTCTCATATTTGCCTCACACATTGTATCAGCCATGAAAACAATTACATCACATGTCATTTAGTTTCTGGAAAACTCTACTGTGTACTTGTGGAAGAATGAGAGTGAAAACAGCAATAACATCTTTATATTACTATGAAAATATTTTTGACCTTACAGACACTCCCAGACCACACTTTGAGAAAACAGACCTAGAGTTAATAAAAAGCAAAACTAAAAGCAGAGTAAGGATGATTTGGGAATATTAAAGAAATTGATTAGTCAAGAGAAAATAAAAATTTTTACTTTATTTTTTAAAAAGCTCAAGAAAAATTCATATACTGTGATAAACTTCTGTACATTTACACTAATTCATTTAGAGTTTACTGCTTTAAAAACTGTAATGATTTAATTAGCAGATAAACTTAATGTCATCTTTGCTTATGTTAGTGGTTCTCAGAGTGTGATTCCTGGACCAGCAACATCAGTGATACCTAAAATATTGTTAGAAATGCACATTCTTAGGCCCCACCACACACCTTCTGAATCAGAAACTCTGGGTTGGGCCCCGACAATCTGCATTTTCACAGCTGATGTTGATGAATGCTAAAGTTTAAGAACCACTGGCTTAGATAATTCTTCCTTCTTTCTGGAGAAAAGATCACAGAGAAAATTTTTTAAACAGAGAGAGTGGTTTCCTAAGAATCATTAAAAATAGAATTATTTACCGTACTTGCCAATATGTGTGAGTATATGTACTGATTACAGATTCATGAAAGAGAGTCCACCCAGGACATCTTCAAGGCAAAATATCAGCTCAAGGTATAACAAATATAAAAAATAAACTTAGACATTTTTCTTGTTCAGATTAGCCTTCTTTCTAAGTAGTCAGAGTTTTTAAGATCATACTACTATTTTAAGGCAGGCCTATATAACTGAAATAGGTTTACTCTGTCTTGTGAAAATTATTACTTCCAGGACATGCTTTCAGGTTCCTGGCTGCCAAAAGTGCCATTTGAACTGCAGAGAATACCAAATTACAGCCCTCCAAAAATATTGATATGAGGCTCTCATACTTTCACACAGTTTTTAATTGATGTTAACTAGACTTACTGTGGCGACCATTTTGCAATGTATACAAATACCAAACCATTATGTTGTACACCTGAAACTAATATGTTATTTATCAATTATATCTCAATAAAAATGTTTATAATTTTACAAAATTAATGTGATATAGTTTGGTAAACCAGATATGCAAAATTATTTACTTTTATTGTTGAAAAGATTAAAATCCCCACTTAGAAAAATCCTCTC
The DNA here is from genome assembly GCA_004027475.1 of Anoura caudifer. Taxonomy (NCBI): domain Eukaryota; kingdom Metazoa; phylum Chordata; class Mammalia; order Chiroptera; family Phyllostomidae; genus Anoura; species Anoura caudifer. Next base: position 107,690 of record PVKU01003154.1, read on the forward strand.
AAAGGATGCTTCTAATTATTGGTCAGAGGTACCCAGAAAAATGCCGATGTTAATTTTCATCTTTACCATAATAATCACAAGAGACTTAAAATGGCTGTTCTTTAATATGAGTACCCAAGAACCAAAGAAATTTCTCCAAACATGTGGTGCATTTTTCACTCTTTTTGCTTAATAATTCTTTCTGCAAAAAAAATCTGTCATGCCTAAAGATGCATCACCAGATTATTAGAAACCCCTGAAATTCTGCATTAGAGATTTTGAATTTGTGACAGTACCTTTGTGATATTTGATTTCATTACTTCCTCTAAGTGCTCCTTTAGCTGAGCTATCTCAAATTTAGGGACATAATTTTGCTCCTTGCTCCTTGCAACCTGCTGCTGAAGATTTGCATTTTCATTTTTTACTTCATTGATCTTCTGCTGAAGCTTTGTATTCTTGGCCCTTTCACTTTCAGACATGAATTGCACATTTTTAAATTGAGCTACCAATTTCTCAAGTCTACATTTCAGTTTCTGTCTTTCTTCCAGGTTTTCCTTTTCACGTTTCTTAAGTTCCTCCTGTAAAGACAGGAACTCTTGTTCTCGGGACTCTTTTTCCCTTTTCAGTAAGTCCAGAGCAGAAGTGGTGGCATTTTCCAATTCTCCTTTGAGTTGCTGCAGTCTCTCTACCTCTTCTTCTTTCTTGCTTAAGGCTTTGCTCATCTCTATGTACTGACTAACAGTTTCGGGTTTTTGTTGCATTTCAGTTACATACCTTTCCTGCAGACAAACATAATTTCCCTTGATCCTCTTAAGCTCTACCTGTAAGACTTCCTTTTCTTTTCTAGATTCCTGAAGATGTTTTTGGGTGTTAGTTAAAATGTCATGCAAATTCTGCAATGTCTTGTCAGTTTCACTCTTCTCTATCATTACTCTGTATTTGTCTTCAATTAATGCTTCGACGTTCTCCTTTAGCTTATTTATGATATCAACCAACACCTGCTGCTTGTTAGTCTTCACCAGTAATTCTTCAACTTTCTTCTCTAAGTACATGTTAGTACACTGTAGGTTTTGGATCAGAGTTTGCTGCTTTTTGTTAGTATGTTTTAATTTCTGTAAGACTTCATTTAAAGCCATATCCTCTTCCAGAGGTTGTAAATTTTCCAAGCTTTGCTCTGCCTCAGGTATCTCACAGTCTTCCCAAGATGCCCCACCACTCCAAGCAATGCCTGCAGGAGAACAAGTTGACACAGTCTCTAGACTCTCCATGTCCTCCACTGTGACTTTCTTTTCGTGACTGACTGACATCTCAGGAATCTCTCCAGAATTCTGTATCCCTTTTGAAGAAACTGCAACCTATAAATTAAGAGTAAATAAGAATGAAAGAGTAGAATTACCTTGAACTTTGAGCTCAGAGTGAGCCTTGAATCGTAGATCCCTAGTTTGGTGTCCTCAGCCATAAAATAACTATATCTACTTCCAATAATAACACCTACTTGACAAAAATACTTAAGTATTAATTGCTAAATGTATGTATAGCATCTAACAGCATAGCAGAGCACAAACAACAGGTGTATGATAAAAATATGTATCCCATTTACTTTTACAAAAAAAATCAAACTTTGATACTCTCACCATCTTCTCTGATTCAAGATTTTCTGGACACATATAACATGCATTCTTTGATTTCACATAAATTAAAACAAATTTATCAATTACCCTACAGACTGTGAGACCTCTTTTGAATCCTTTTTGCATTCCTCATTAAACCATTATCTCATTGTTCTATGACTCTCGTAAACATTATAATGCCAGGTGAACATGTCTTGTGGTTGATTTCTGCCCAAAATACAGGTTTGGGGAGGGGCGTTAAAAAGGACAGTACATTGTAGTAAAACAAAGCTGAAATGAATATTACATTAAAAAAAACAGTAAAAGATATTGGTAGGAGTGGGCTACATCACTTTCTAGAATTTAGATATTGGACCCCTATATTTTCTATTTTACTTTTCTAATACTCACCCAGGGATATGTTTACTAATGAGAGAGACAGACAGACAGACAGACAGACTGATCAATGTGAGAGACAAACATCCATCAGTTGCCTCCTGTACGCACCTTGCCTGAGGATCAAACTCACAAACTAAGTATGAGTCTTGACCAGCAATGGTACTTGCAACCTTTTGGTGCATGGGACAATGCTCCAACCAACTGTGCCACCTGCCCAGGGCTGAACCTCTGTATTTTAACATTTCTCCATTGTTCTAGGATAAAGACAACTATCCCTACTGGAACCTACAAGGTCCTAATATCTGAACTTGATATTTGACCCATGCTGCTCTCCATCCTCATCTACTACATCCCTGTTGCTCCCTCCAACTCAGCAACCATGGTCTTCTTTCAGGACCTAGTAGGGACCATGCTCCCTGCAGCCACGGATGTTTTGTACTTGCATGTTACTTCTGCATGGAAGGCTCTTCCACCCCCAGTTACCTAATTAACTCCTACTCATCTTGCAGAGCTCAGCTCAATTCCCACTACATCCAGGAAGCCTTCTCTAAACTCCCTAACCAAGGCTGTAAGATACCTACCTTACTTTCATTTGCAGCACCAATCATTGCTGCAAGTTTTTATGTAATTTTACATAACATTATATACATTTTACATACTTTATTTTTTTAAAGATTTTACTTATTTTTGAGAGAGAGAAGGGAACGGAGAGGGAAAGAGAGGGAGAGAAGTATTGATGTGCAAGAGAAACTTCAATTGGTTGCCTCTTGCATGCCCCCAACCAAGGGACTGGCCTGCAACCCCAGCCTGTGCCCTGATAGGGAATGGAACCAATGGCCTTTCCAGTTTGCAGGCTGATGCTCAACCCATGGAGCCATATCAGCCAGGGCTACATACACTTTATATGTAAGTTTTATTCACAATACTTACCATAGTTGAAAATTTGCATTTATTTGTGTAATTATTTGATTAATGTCTATCTCTTTTACTAGGATGTTATTTTCATGATGATAAAATTTCTATCTTTTTTTAACTATTATATAACCAACACATAGCATAGGGCCTAGTCTATATTAGATGCCTGAAAGTATTTAATGACTGAATGAATAAATGAGTAAATGTAATGAAAATTGGAAGGAATAATCTTTGGAAATCCTAATTAAACAGATTTTTAAAATGTTATTTTCCAGAAACAAATATAGGTAAATAAAGTCCTCTTTTAAATGCTGCTTCCAAGCTTCTGCATGGCCAAAGAAAACATCAGCAAAATGAAAAGGGAACCAACCACATGGAAAAATATATTTGCAAATGATACCTTGGACAAGGGTTTGATCTCCAAAATATATAAAGAACTCACATGACTCCACTCCAGGAAGACAAACAACCCAATTAAAAAATGGGCAAAGGACCTGAACAGATACTTCTCCAAGGAGGACACACAGAGGGCCCAGAGACATATGAAAGAATGCTCAGCATCACTAGCCATGAACGACGCAAATTAAAACCACAATGAGATACCATTTCACACAGGGCAGAATGGCCATCATAAACAAATCAACAAACAACAAGTGCTGGCCAGGTTGTGAAGAAAAGGGAACCCTAGTACACTGTTGATGGGAATGTAGACTGGTGCAGCCACTGTGGAAAACAGTATGGAATTTCCTCAGAAAACTGAAAATAGACCTGCCCTTTGACCTGGCAATTCCACTGCTGGGATTATACCTTAAGAATCTCAAAACATCAATTTGAAAGAACCTATGCGCCCCAATGTTAATAGCAGCACAATTTACAGTAGCCAAGTGCTGGAAACAGCCTAAGTGTCCGTTGGTAAATGAGTGGATCAAAAACAATGGTACATTTACACAATGGAATACTACATAGCAGAAAAAAGAAGGAGCTCCTACCCTTTGCGAGAGCATGGATGGATCTGGAGAGCATTATGCTAAGTGAAATAAGTCAGGCGGTGAAAGACAAAGACCATATGATCTCATCTATAAGTGGAACATAATCAACAAAACAAGTAAGCAAGCAAGCAAAATATAACCAGAGACACTGAAATAAAGAACAAACTGACAGTAACCAGAGGGGAGAGGGTGGAGAAGATAGGGGGGGAAAAGGGGAAGGGTCATCAAGGAACATGTGTAAAGGACACATGGACAAAGACAAAGGGGGGTAAACTGTACTTGAACAACAATTTAAAAAAATGAAAAAAAAATGTTGCTTCCAAATAAATGAACAAAAAACTGGTCATACTTGCATATTAAGCATAATAACCATAGCTTTTCTCATCAAACTCACAATAAAAAGATATTATTTACCCTATTATTTGATTTTTTCTACTTGCCCATGCCAATTCTTAAAAAAAATTTTGGCCATTGCACATAGAATTTATACCGTTAGTATCTTTTGTGTTCTTAGGATACTACATGCACAAGATTAATAAATCAAAAGACAAATTAATGTTTTCACTTTGTTAAAAAAATAATTTTTCCTTGCCAATAGAAATACCATATGATAGAAAAATCTTAAGCACTTCTTGTCAAATAATTTAATACCTCTGTATTGCTTGCTTTTCACAACATTTTTCTATTTGTATACTGAGCTCTAGCTAACTTAATTCACCAAATATAAGAGCTTATTACAGTCATGGCACCATGTAGATGCTAAAATGCATAAAAGAAGTAGGACAGAGCCCTGATCCTCAAAGAAATTATCATTTGGTAGAGCAAATCTCCAAGTTATGAGCTTAATTTTATTAGAAAAATTTATTTCTAAATTGATCAAGATCTAGGAAGGCATTTTCCCCAGAGAAGCAATGTGCCTTGTGCTGATTAAATAATTTATCATGACTTGGAAAGGTCTCAGATTATACACTTAAAACATTCAAGCACATATAATGGGCTAAAGATAGTGCATTCAATAAACGGTGCCAGGAAAATTGGACAAATACATGCAGAAAAATTATATTAGATCACCTTCTTACACCACACACAAGGATAAATTCAAAATAGATTAAAGACTTAAATGTTAGACTGGAAATCATAAAAATCATAAAAGAAAACATAGGCTGCAAAATCTTGGACATTGCTTGTAGCAATATTTTTTTAGATATTATCTCTCCAGGCAAGGGAAATGAAATTAAATATAAACAAATAGGACTACATCAAACTAAAAAGGTTTTGCACTGCAAAGGAAAAGAGCCACAAAATAAAAACACAACCCACAGAATAGGAGAATATATTCATTGATACATCTGTTAAGGGGTTAATACCCAAAATTTATAGAGAACTTACACAGCTTAACACCAAAAGAAAAACAAACACTCCAATTAAAAAATGGGCTAAGGACCTGAATAGATACTTCTCTGTAGAGGGCATACAGATAGCCAATAGATATATGAAAAGATGCTCAATGTCACTAATCATCAGAGAAATACAAATTCAGAATGGCTATCATCAATAAATTAACAAACAACAAGTGTCAGTGAGGATGTGGAGAAAGAGAAACTCTTCTGAACCAGATTGCCGACTGGTGCAACCACTGTGGAAAGCTGTATGGAGATATCTCAAAAAATTAAAATGGATCTGCCTTTGTACCCAGCAGTCCCACTTCTGGGAATATATTTGAAGGAAACCAAAACATTAACTCAAAAGCTCAGAAGCATCCCTATGTTCATTGCAGCATTATTTACAATCACTGAGATATGGAAGCAGCCCAAGTGTCTGTTAGTAGATGAGTGGATAAAACAATGATGGGACATTTACACAATGGAATACTACTCAATTGTAAAAAAAGAAAATTTTACCCTTTGCAACAACATGGATACACCTGGAAAACCTTATGTAAGTGAAATCAGCCAGTCAAAGACAAAGACAAAGACCCCATGATGTCACTCATGTGGAATCTAATGAACAAACTGAACTAACAAGCAAAATAGGGATAGCCTCATAGATAGAGAGCAGGATGACAGCCAAGGGGTGGGAGAGGTTAGGGGTAGACCAGGGGTGTCAAACTCATTTTCACTGGGGGCCACATCAGCCTGGCGGTTGCCTTCAAAGGGCCAAATGTAATTTTAGGACTGTATAAATTTAACTACTGCTTAATAGTTAAGTGAGCACTTGGTGCTGATGCCAGGTAGAAACAAGGTGCCAGGCTGGATAAAACAAGGTGGAGGGCCAGATTTGGCCTGCAGGCCTTGTTTGCCACCTGTTGGGTACAGGGATTGAGCAAAAAGAAAAAGGACTCATGGATATGGACAATAGTGTGGTGATTACGGGGTGGAGGACTGGGGGTGGGGAGAAGGGTATGAGAGGACTAAATGGCAATGGAAAATATACAATTTTTTTTTTAAATGAAGTTTTGACAGTTTGCTCAAAAATAAAACATCCTTCAATACTGTACAGGCTGTACTCACCATGCAAAATCTTACCTCCTCTGCTATGATCTTAGCACTCAGATCATACTGGTTAAAGCTATTCTCTTTGTAAAATGGGTTTTCAACACCGCTATATACACATTCTTTGCATAAGAAGCTTTCAGGTTGATTAGGGTTGAGGGCAGAGTCCTCGACAGTATTTTTAGCCAGTGACATGTCCATGAATTTCAGTGTCTCTCTACTGCAGTGGATTCCTGGAGGACTTCTAGGAGGTTGCCTGACATATTCATGAGCAAGTTGGTCTTCATTTATGGAAGTGCTAGTTTCCACTGAATTTTCTTCATTAACTGAATCTTCATTTATATTGTTGTCTTTTGCATAATTATATACATGACTTTGCATTTCTGGCTTCTCTGTGTAAGGAATGCCACCTGTCAGATTTTGAAATGTTACCATTTCATCATTAAATGTTTTCATCTGATGAAATTTGCAAATGGGTTCACATTGTCTGAAGGAAGAAATGCTGGTGTCAATGGGTGCAGTTAGCACATCCTGTGAATAATTTCCATTGTTGACATCTCGTTAGAAAGAGATAGAAGAAAGTAAGAATTAGCTGACCATAAATTTATGTATTAACAGTTATATTAACATTTATGAAATAAAGTTTTTGAGCCTTTTAAGACTTATATATATTTCAGCCTTCAGCACTAAACGGATTTTAGCATGGCTTTTTGCTAGCAAACAAAGCAAAACAACTTTTTTACATGGGAGTAAGAAGTTCTCAAATGACTGCTTCAAAAAGCTTGTTATATGTTATTCTGGTCAAATACTGGTACAACAAAGTCCAAGATATCATCAAAATTCTTTTGTTGTACTGTAATTTTAAAATGTTTTAATTATAAAATGTTTCAAAAGAATACAAAAGCATAGTGAATAGTATATAGCAAACACATATACCCTTGTTTAATCTCACAACAATCCATGTGAGAACTATTATTATCTTTGTTTTACAGATAAGGAAACAGACACAAGAGATGTTAAAACACTCACCTAATATCACAAAGCTGGTAAGATTCTGGGATACTACTTCTAAATGGTATGCTATATACAGTTTCTCAATGTGACAAATTACCCAGATTTAATAGTTTTAAAAACCAGAAGCAAATAAAGCAAAATAGAAATAGTGCTGCAAAATTAATTAATGATCCCTCCCTTCTACCTAAATTTCTTCCTTTTTCCTTCCCCAGCGATAAACACTACTGCTGAAATTAGTATGTATTCATTCTTCCCATCCATATTTTCTTTTACTAGTCACTTATGTACCCTAAATAATATATATCAAGTTCCCAGACTTTTTCATTCTGTGACACCTTAATATCTCAGCGTTTTTTTCACAGAACCTCTACAACTAACAGTTCCATTTGTTAAGTAGTTAAGTTCAAACAACTTAACAATTATTTGTCCTACCAATTTAATAGCTGTTTCAAAATACACATAAGCTGAAAGAAAAATATTTTATTTTGTTCTTAAACAACCAAACTCATTACTTGATTGTACAGATTGGACAAGGCCAACCCACAGTATCTATTTCACCTTGATCTTCATGCAATACTTGCTTCTTATCATAGCAATCTCCAAAACCGCAGCTTTGTAAATAAGCTGTTAATAGAAAGGATTGTAGTGTAGTTTTACAGTAAAACCTTGGTTCTCGAATGTCTCCCATCTTGAACAATTTGGTTCTCACCCAGGTTGTTCATGGGAAAAATGTTTTGATTGTTGAATAAAACTTTGGTTCTCAACCTGATAACCCTTTCATGCTGACACCTGTATGATCAGTTACACATCTCTCAGGTGTGACTAGGTTTTCAAACAAATGGCTTTTCAAATAGCCTTCCAGAATGAATTAAGTTTGAGGACCAAGGTGTCACTGTACATTGAAATAGTGAGCTATCTCATGCTAGTAATTCATGGTGCCCGAGAAATGTTTAGTACCGGTTTCCTTCAAATTTCAAAATATCCTGCAGCACCCTGTACAAACTGTGGTTATACAGTATTGTTTTGTTTTAAAATTTTATGTAAAAAGCATCATTATACATATATACATGTACACATATGTATAACTTTATCTCCCTATTTGTTTAATCTATACATAGAACACAAAAAGATCTTAGTTCCTTTGTGTATTGCCAACCACGACATACCACTTAACAAATCATCTAGTGTGCTATAAATTTCTTCAGAAAATGTGAGTTTGGGCTCATTATCCCTTTTTACAGTCTTTATTTCATTCTGTATTAATAATAAAAAAGGCATCAATATCAATACTTCAAATACCATAAGCGTCTTCTAAAGGTATTTGTACATTGCTATGTAATTTTTGTCATATAATATTTAATTTAAGAGTTAAAGAAGGATCTTGCTATTTTAATACTTTGTTTTTTTTGGCAAGTCAAATTGTGTTCCTATAAACATAGGAGTATATGATAACCTATATATCTTATTAATAATCCTTTGATGTTAGTTAAATATGGTCTATTCAAGTTTTTAACCATTGGATATACAAAATAGGGATATGGTGATGAAGTAAAGTTTGAACCCAGTAAATAGAAATCTATAAAAATTCATGTAGGGCTTATTCTCAAAGTTACCTTAATGTTATCTATGAGAGGGTTTATTACATAAATTAACAGTATAAATAAAATACTAAGAAAAATATTTTAAATGTTTAAGGAAAACATTGGTTCAATCATGAACAGTATATCAAGTACGCAGAACTAAATGATGCTGTAAAAGAGTTCTTATCTCTAAATAAAGTCAGCTGGTTACAAATCTCTATTAAACATGCTTTTCATAGCATTGTTCCACTTTCTGAATATACCTCAAGTACAATAAAAACTGAGTTATATTTTATAACGATCTGTTATTTGGACTTGTTGATAATTTAGACCATTTCTCCTAACTAGATTTTTAAAGTACCAGGAATAATATACTTGAAAAATAAAATAGCACCACTCACATGTATTGATGTTATATTGACATAAACTTCTTGGGACTCCACTGCTCATTGAATTTCAGAGATCACTTCTAACTCCTGTCTTACATGGTATTACTATTTTTAGCTAAAATTAGCCTTTTGTTCTTCTGGTCTATATGGTATCTTCTATAATGAAATCCAAGAGGGAGGATCTCATTACTTACATAATTTAAGACAATTCAGTACATAGTAACTTGGGTCCTATATATTACCAATATATATTGGTATATAGGTAATATATATATTACCTATATATAACCATAATATTATGACCAAATATTTTTTTAAATGAAAATAGACCAGATGTCAGGCTCCTTGTGTTCTTGTCCTTACTCTGTGACTGAGTTTTACGGCATGTCTTCTGCTGTAAATACTCATGGGACTTTGTGAAGAGTCTAGAAAGGATCAGTTTTAACACTCTATTTGTAAATTCTACCTTTCTTGAAAACTATTTCCACTATTTCTTTTTTCTAGGCCTCCACTGGAGATTTATTGTTCCTTATATTTCTGAAGATATTTTCATATGGAACACAATGTGAATGCTAACTACATCTGTTCCTCCCATTACTTACAAGCAATGCACACCTGAGGCAAATATGCGGTAGTATTGCTGGTTTCTATATGGAAGGGAGAGTTTGCATGTGTTTTGAAAAAGACTGCTGAAATTCATGGCATCTGCTTCTAACATGCTTTCTAATCTTTCATGAGAAGCATCCACTTCAAAATATACAGGATCCGAAGGCAATGACCAAACTTTTCGATAATTCCTGTTATTAACTGTTGAATGATGGAAGGCTTTTTTAAAAAAACATAATTTTAAGGTCTAGTAGTATATGCAAACAAAAAGCTTTCCCCCATCCCTCTGCATATTAAGAACACAGGAAAGTTCATTGTTCTAAATTTTAAGATTTCATTTGTCAAGTTATTGGAAATATAAAAAATTTCTGACTATACCAGGTTAACTTTCTATAGTAGTAAATACTAATTTGGACAGAAGCAAACCAATATGTGTGGCTACTATCCAATAATTACCTAAAAGCCTTGGGACCCAGGGATCTCTAAGTTATTTAATCAAAAGATATTCACAATTCATTCTATTTCTGGCCAAGATGGAGGTGTGGGTGGACACACTGTGCCTCCTTACCCAACCAAAATTAAGGACAACAAAGATTTAGAAACAAGAAAACAACCAGAACTAACAAAAAAATTGAACTGTGCGGAAATCCAACAACCATTCATCAAGACCAGTAAGAGGGGCAGAGTTGCCGCAGGAAAAATTGGAGGTTGGTGGACCCCAGAAGGCAGGAGCCAAGGCATGCAGGCAGCAGCTAAGAGACCCCAGGCCTAGGGTCTAGACTCCAGCTAGCAGACTTCATTTGTCTGTCCTAGCAAGTGGTTCTCTCTTCTAAAACCTTCCTATCTACCCATTCCCCTATTTTTTAAAATTTCTAAAGGTCTTTAGTCTAAATCTGTCCCACAATTTGGGACCCTATTTGTTTTACTGTTTTATAGTCTTAACCTTTGTTTCAAGGATTATACATACTTGGAGAAGAGTCCATTTATGTTTTTCAATATCCCTCTACAGCAAAAAAAACTCCACCAGTGTTGGCCAAAAAGCAAATTTTAATAAATCCTGCATTCCAATTATTTATTTCTATTAAGCCTTCTCAATCTACAGTTACTACCAATTTCCCTTAATTATTTTATTGAGTTATCAAATAATTTTTTGAGGATTAAATTTCTTCAAACTTATGTCATCCCTTGGTTAAGTATAAAAAAGCCACTGAGCCTAGCAGGCTAGTCAAGGTTGGTGAATGGTTCAACTTTATGCTCAAATTTTTCCTTTTTTCCAAACACATAAATGCTACCTACGTTGTGGTGAATATGGTTTGAAAACCTTGTTTTGTTTTCCAAATGAAAAAACAAAAAAACAAAACCCGGGAAGGGCCTTATTTCTTAAACTTATGAACCTAGAACTTCCTATTAAACTTTTACAACTTTGTTCGTTTGGCACAATCAGCCAATTTATTTTAAGTTAGGCTTACTTTTTCCATCTTTCATTCTGACTTTATCAGATGTTAGACTTTTAAAATATTTACTCAAATGTTTCCATAGATATTCCAGAGACACTCAAAACCTGTTTTAAGATGGGCATTAAAAGAAATGTCACTGGATCTCGCGGGGGAAGACTAAGGAGACGGCCGCCGGTGCTTCTATCCTCGCGTTCCGCTCTCGCCCGGCCCTAGAGCGGCTCCGGAGACCTCGCGGCGTGGGGTTTCTCGTTGGGGGTTGGGGGCAGAATCCGTACGAAATAACAGTGAGTTATGCAGGAAAAAAAGAGGCATCACTGGAGTTACTGGTCAAAACTCTAAGGTTTTAAGTTCTTTTCAGCCGTATGACAAAGTTTCTAAACACAACTCATTTTCACCTCAAAACAATATACTAAACGATTTAAATCGTAAAAGCGTGCTCACTTCCAGAGTCCATGCCGTTCCTTGCATCCCCATAAGGATTTCTGCCCCCAACCCGCTCCGCACCAAGTTTTGCGGGAGGGAAAAAGGTTTCCGAGCTTAATCGCGGATGGCTGTTAAGAAGTCGCAGTTGAGCTGTGGCTGCGCAGGAACGTTCCTGTGACGTACGCACGCCCACCCGCCCACGCCTGCCAATCTCGGCGGGGGAACCGCGCTAGCGAGGCTTCCTTGCACCCAGTGGGCTCTGCCTGAGGGACTTCGAAGTCTGTGACCGTGGTTGAGAATGCTGGGTGTGAGCTCCTAAGCCGAAGAAACTGTGGGCTGGCGGGCGCGTCCTTATACGGGAGGGACACACAAAGCAGGGTGCAGAAACTGAAATCTCTGGGTGGTATGGTGGGCATGGGTTCAGCGACGAAGGTGACTCAACTTCACCTCACGCATCAGCGTAACCCTCTTGCGCACCGTCCGGCACAAACTCCAGCTACGGTAGGGCGAGACTTCCGGTAGAATAAGCTTTCCGGTGGGGCGGGGCTTCCGGTCGAGCCGGGGCCGCAGTAGCGAAGCTGTAGGTTTTAATTCCTTAAAGCACGTGGCGCTCGCATTTGGCACAGAGATTTAAGAGCTGTGTGCGAGGCGGACATTCGTGGAGAGGCCGTGAAGTTGAACTCTCTCTCTGTGGTTCCTGGTCCAGCGCAGGGTGAGCGGTTTCCGGTGGCGCTAAAGCTTTGCGCATTCCGTCATGGACTACCGGCGGCTGCTGATGAGTCGGGTAGTCCCCGGGCAGTTTGACGACGCGGACTCCTCCGACAGGTAGAAGGCGATTAAGTACAGCGACTCTGTTGGGATTTTGCTCTCTGCCGCTTCCTCCCTTGGGGAAATTAACACTGGTTTAGAGGGAGACTGGTAATTCATCACTCTGGAGCTCTCTTCACAGCCTTTTGCGTCTTTCTTCATCCCAGCCGTGACTTTCGTTCCAGTTCATGGCGGTTATTTATTGAAAGCCACTTGTCAAGGAGGTGCAGGGTTTCCAGGTTGGTTAGCATCGCTGAGAGGCCAAATTGGGATTAGCGATTGGGAAACATAGGTTTTTAAGCTTTAACTACATTCAGCGTTCAAAAGTACATGAGCCCCTAATATATACCAGATTTTGACCTTAGCGCTGGAGATAGTGATGAACAAGACAAATTAAATCACTGTCATTAAATTTTTACCTTCTATTTGAGGAGGGCAGAGTAGTACAGAGAAGTATTGGGGGGGGGGGAAACAGACAATGATGTATGCTATGTAAATAATTGAAATCAGTTGATAGAGCAAGTTATGATTTGGTCAGGGAGGTGTTAAGTACAAAAATGCACTACAAGAATGAGTTAACCTCAAGATAAGGCGAGGACAGCCATTCAGGAGCGGGTACAGCAAGTGCAAAGTATCCAGGGTGGGATCCCTCCCGGCTGTGAGAGGAGTATCTAGTGATCTAGAGCAGAGGTAGTTGAGAAGATAGATGGTAGGTAACGATATAGAAGTGAGAAGGGGCCAGCTCATGTAGAGCCTTAAGAGTTGTGGTGAGGAATTGAGATAATCTAGGTCTTAGAGAAAGTCATAGGAGGATCTTAGCAGAGGAATGACATCATCTGATTTATTACTTAAAGGAATCACTCTGCTATGGAGAGGATGGTTTTGGAAGGCAGAGTGGAAGCAGTACAAAAATAAAGTAATTCAATTCATAGGTGATGTACATTAGAGATAGGATCATAGAGATATGTTCTGGAGGTAGAAGTGACAATTTAGTGGTAGATTGGATGTGGGACATGAGGCAAAAGGAATTAAGGATAACTTTTACATAAAAGAAAAATGAAACAATTATTTTAGAATTTTAAGAAAATATCTTTATGTTTACAGTAAGGTTTCATTGTATGTAAATTTTATTAATTGTAGATTTTTCAGTAATTATATGTTGATTGCTTTCCATGTGTCAGATCTAGTGTTGGTAGGGATGCATTGGTAAACACCACTCTGACAAAGAGCTTGTATTCTAGCAGGGTGAACATATTAAATAATTAGACAAGTGATTTGTATTAGAATTGGGTCAGTAGTACAAAGGAGAAATGGGTGAAGAATAGGGAAAACTTACCTGAGCAATTGATAGTAAGCTAATACTGGAAGGATAAGTAGGATTTAGCCAGAGAAATAAGGACATTCCAGATTTATATTTACACATGAGCATACAAAAGGCCTTAGGGAAGAAGTTAAGGGGAAAAAAGGAACACAACTAGTGTGGCTGTTAAATAATTAATGATAGTAAGTGTGAACTGGTTCACCATCCATCACCAGGTGTTGTAAAGATAAACCAGTTGATTTTGCACTACCACCCGCCCCCCACAGCTCCTGTGACTTTAGGCAGTTTCTGGAGACATTTTTGTTTGTCACAACTAAGAATGGGGCTGCACTAGTGGCATCTGGTAGGTGGAGGCCAAAGATACTGCTAAAAAATCCTATAAGGCACAAGACAACCTCCCACAACAACGAATTGTCCAGCCAAGGTTGAGAAGGCCCAGTGTTATTGAAGGTATAACTTTAACATGCCACTCTAAGTTATTAGCAAATGAAGGATCAATTTATGGATTGTATTTGTGAAATCCTAGTAAATAGGTATTTAATGATTATTCCATGGAGATTTGAAGCCCTGTAAACCATAGCTAATTAATAAGTCAAGATTGATAATCTGAATTTACTTAAACTCACATCTTAGTTTTTACGCTGGTAGTGCATATTAGCAATTGTTTTATATGATTTCTGTCCTTGTTCTCTACATGACATGTTAAAATTGGTAGTATCTCTGTTGAATCTGACTGGAAGACATGTTTTGTTAGGTACACACAGTGTTTTGTTAAAATTGAATATGATAGTTAAGTGGGAGATTTTACACAAAAATCCATACTCCTGGCTTCTCTTGAAAAACTAAGAAGATACGGTAAGACTGGGTCTGAATTCTTACATGGCAGAAACACTCTATTGTGTTTCCTCTGCTTTGGGCCTGTTGTTTGGGTTTGACAATCCCTTCATCTATTTAGGTATACCCAGCCTGCTTTTTTATTTGTGGTGCTTGTGTTCACCATTTCTTCCCTTTATGAACAATGGTGATTTGAAATTCTTTGTGTAACAGGAATCTTGAATACAGCTTCATATGTTGCAAAGTGGTATTGAGTTCAAAGTAAAGCTGGTTCAGACTTATTTTCAAGTTTTGTCAGAAAGGTTTATTCTTTATTTTATTTATTTTACCCACTCTTCAAGCAGTTCTGTAAGTAGGTTTCCTAGTCAGGTCTGGAGTACTGATCAAAGCCAGTTCATTCAACAGAGAAGATAGCAATATAAATTCTAACTTAAGGCAGAGGTGCATTTAACACCCGATGTACTTCTTTAGTAGGACCTAGAGAATAAGCAAACAACTGGAACAGAACTCTGAATAAATAGGAAAACTTTGTGTTAAGACTGACTTATTGGCAGATATGTTGTAAGGGAACCTTTTAGGTATAATTTATTATATTGTAAATAAATGTAGTCAGTTGGACTTACATATGTGTTATATTGAAAAATAAATACATACATAAGTCCAGTTAGAGTATGTAAACATGCTAAAACATTGTTATTTCTAGTGAAAACATTAACTGGAAGATAAGGAAAGAAAATGACTTTGTATGTGAAGACTTTCAAAATAATGTGAATGAAAAGATGGATGAAGGTGAGACAGAAGATGAAGAGGAAGAGGAGGATTATGATGATGACAATGATTGGGACTGGGATGATGGAATTGGTAAACTCACCAAGGGTTGTATCTCAAATGGAGGGAGTAACCCACAGGTATTGTAAATGATTCTATACATTTTTATGTTGTTTGCTTATATCTTCTTATTTATTTTAATTTTTGAGTGTTTATAATTCTTTTTTATTGAATTTATTGGGGTATCATTGGTTAATGAAGTTACATAGGTTTTTTTAAATTATATTTTATTGATTAGGCTATTATAGTTGTCCTAGTGTTTCCCCCTTTGCCCCTTCCACCTAGCAACTGCTCCCACCTCAGGTAATCCCTCCACCATTGTTCATGTCCATGGAAAATTGTATAGGCTTCAAGTGTACAGTTCTATAATACATCATCTGTATATTGTATTGTTCATCACGCCAAGTGACATCTCCTTACATCACCAGTTACCTCCCCTTTGCCCTCTTTTACCTCGCCCCCACCCCTCTTTTCCTCTGGCAATCATCAATAGTGCTGTCTATGTCTATGACCTTTTTTTCTTCCCTTGATGCCTTCACCTTTTTCATCCAGCCCTGTAACCTGCCTCTTGTCTGACAGCTGTCAATCTGTTGTCTATATTTATGAGTCTGTTTCTATTTTGTTTGTTAGTTTATTTTGTTTACTGGATTCTACATATGAGTGAAATCAAATGGTACTTGTCTTTCTCTGATGGGCTTATTTCACTTAGCATAATACTCTCCAGGTCCATCCATATGGTCACAAAAGGTAAGATTTCCTTCTTTTTTACTGCTGAATGGTATTCACTTGTGCTTTTTTAATCACTCATCTACTGATGGGCACTTGGGTTGCTTCCAAATGTTGGCTATTGTAAATAATGCTGCAGTGAACATAGATATGCAAATATACTTTCAAATTAGTTTTGTAGGTTTCTTTGGATATATTGCCAGAAGTGGAATCACTGGGTCATAAGGCAGTTCCATTTTTACTTTTTTGAAGAAACCCCATACTGTTTTCCACAGTGGCTGCACCAGTCTGCATTCCTAGCAACAGTGCATGAGGATTCCCTTTTCTCCACATCCTCACCAGCACTTACTGTTTGTTGATTTATTGATGATAGCCATTCTGACAGGTGTGGGGTGATATCTCATTTTGGTTTTAATTTGCACTTCTTTGATCATTAGTGACATTGAGCATCCTTTCATATGTCTATTGACATCTGTATGTCCTCTTTGGAGAAGTGTCTGATCAGGTTCTTGGCCCGTTTTTAACTGTATTTTTTTTTTTTTGATGTTGAGTTTTATAAGTTCTTTATAAATTTTGGATATTAGCCCCTTATAGATTATTTTCTTTGCTGTGCAAAAACTTTTTAGTTTGGTGTATTCCTATTTGTTTGTTTTTTCTTTTGTTTCCCTTGCCCAAGGAGATATATTAGAAAAAATATCGTTGATAAAAGAAATGTGAGAGACTTTACTGCCTATGTTTTCTTTTAAGACTAATGATTTCAAGTCTTATATTTAAGGCTGTCCATTTTGAGTTTGTTCTTGTGTATGATGTAAGAAGGTGGTCTAGTTTCATTTTTTTGCAAATATTGGTCTAATTTTCCCAACACCATTTATTGAATAGACTGTCTTTACCCCATTGTATATTCTTGTGTACTTTGTCGACTATTAATTGACCATAAAGGTATGGGTTGATTTCTGGGCTCTCTATTCCAGGGGTCCCCAACCCCTGGGCCATATCAGTCCCTGGTGTATTAAGAACCAGGCAGCACAGCAGGATGTGACTGGCAGGTGCGTGAGTAAAACCTCACTGGCATTACTTCCTGAGCTCCACCTTCTGGCCCCCCTCCCCCCCCAGTCTGTGGAAGAATTGAAAATTGTCTTCCATGAAAGCAGTTCCTAGTGCCAAAAAGGTTGGGAACCACTGCTGTATTCTGTTCCATTGATCTATAGGTCTGTTTTTAGGTCAGTATCATGCTGTTTTGATTACTGTGGCTTTGTATAGTATGATAACAGGTAGTGTTATCCCCCCAACTTTGTTCTTCTTTCTCCAGATTGCTATGGCTATTCAGGCTGTCTTGTGGTTTCATATAAATTTTGGAATATTTGCTGTAGTTCTGTGAAATATGCCATTGGTATCTTCATAAGAATTTTGTTGAATCTGTAGATTGCTTTGGGTAGTGTGGGCATTTTAATGATATTAATTCTTCTGTGTATGAACACAGTATATGGTTTCACTTATTTACCTTCAGTTTCTTTCTTCAGTGTCTTATTATAATTTTCCAAGTAGAGGTCTTTTACTTTGTTGGTTAAATTGA
The DNA here is from genome assembly GCA_004027475.1 of Anoura caudifer. Taxonomy (NCBI): domain Eukaryota; kingdom Metazoa; phylum Chordata; class Mammalia; order Chiroptera; family Phyllostomidae; genus Anoura; species Anoura caudifer. The sequence continues at coordinate 125,632 of PVKU01003154.1, forward strand.
TTCCAAGGTATTTCATTTGATTTTTTTTTTATGCAATTGTAAATGAGATTGTTTTCTTAGTTTCCCTTTCTGATAGTTCATTATTGGTGTATGAAAATGCAACTAATTTCTGGATATTTATTTTGTATGCTGTTACTTTACTGAATTCATTTATCTGTTCTAGCAGTTTTTTGGTGGAATCTCTAGGGTTCTGCACATACATTATCATGTCATCTGCAAATAATGACAGTTTTACTTTTTCCTTTCCAATTTGTATGTCTTTCCTTTTTCTTATCTGATTGCAGTGGCTAAGACTTCCAGTACTATGTTGAATAAGAATGGTGAAGGCGGACATTCCTGTCTTGATCCCAACTGAGCTACTCAGCCAGGGTCGATTTCAATCTTCTTATATTTATTGAGACTTGTTTTATGTTCTAACATGGTCTATCCTAGAAAATGTTCCATATATACTTAAAAAGGATGTATGTTCTACTGCTTTGGGGGTGAAATGTTTTGAATATATCAATTAAATCCATCTAATCTTGTGTGTCATTTAAGACTGCTGTTTTCCTTGCTGATTTTCTGTCTGGAAGATCTGTCCATTGATGTCAGTGGGGTGTTAAAATCCTATACTATGTCTATATTACTGTTGATTTCTCCCTCCATGTCCATCAATACTTGATTTATGTAGTTAGGTACTTCTTTGTTGAGTGCATAAGTGTTAACAAAGGTTATATACTCTTGTTCCCTTTATCATTATGCAGTATCCTTCTTTGTCTCTTACTATATAGCCTTTGTTTTAAAGTTTATTTTGTCATAAATAAGTATTGCCACCCCAGCTTTTTTTATTTGTGTTAGTATGATATATCTTTTTTTATTTCTTTATTTTTGGTCTGTGTGCATCTTTTGCATGAAGGTGGGTCTCTTGTAGACAGTAGGTATGTGGATCTTGTTTTCTTATTGACTCAGCTACCCTGTGTCTTTTGATTGGAGCATTTAAGCCATTTACATTTAAAGTGATTATTGATAGGTACATATTTATTGCCATTTTATTATTTTAACTATGTTCCTTTTTTTTTTTTTTTTTTTGGTGGTGGTGTTTTTTTCTTAACCCTGCAGAGGTCATGGTCAAAAAAGTTACAGTGTAGGTCGCATGTATCTGAGAGATAAATTCATTACTAGTGTGTGCTGAAATGTGAAAAAAAAAAAAACTTTTAAAAACTGCAAATTTGCATTTCTTTTATTAAATATTTATATAATAAAATACATGGAAATTGACACAAAATATTCTGTGGCTGTTTTCTACTTTATGTTCTATTGGATTTTTGCTCCATTTTGATTTTTTATCTTTTCTAAAAAACACTTCTCATGTCTAATTCATCTTCACTAGAAATATGTTGCTTGGTATCTGAATCTTCTGAACAAACTTCCATATAATCTTTATCTTCTAAATCACTTTCATTTTCACATTTGACTCTTATCATTATCATCATTGACTTGATTAGCATTCGCTGAAGTTCTTCAGCATCTGTTGGATTATTGCATTATTATATTTTTCCAGCTGTTTTCAATGGTAAGTGAAAAAAACCCTACAAAACTGACTTCGATATTTGCGGAAAAATACACCTACATGAACACTGACTTCGGGGTTTGTGGTATCTCTCAACTACAATTTACTATCGGATATCACACCCTTAAGAAACATGTTATAACCAAACTGACGGCTTAACCGTTATGGCTTAACATTAGTCATGTACAAACAAATGAGCAGCTAGTCATGGCCTTGTACCTATGCACCTGATGTTTGTAACAGTATTTAAGAAAAGAGTTTGTATCTCTCAGATTGGCTGCAACCTCCATAGGGTTAAAGAAGACCCTGTAAGACTGGTTGGTGATAATGAACTCCTTTAGCTTTTTTTGGGCCAGGAAGCTCTTTATTTCTTCTTCAATTGTAAATGATAGCCTTGCTGGGTAAAGTAGTCTTGGTGTAGGTCCTTGCTTTTCTGTTGAGAAATCAGCTGACAGTCTAATGGAAGCTTTCCTGTGGCAATTAACTGCTTTTCTCTTGCTGCTTTTAAGATTCTCTCCTTGTCTTTAACCTTTTCCATTTTAATTATGTGTGTCTTGGTGTGGGCCTCTCTGGGTTCATCTTGTTTTAACACTGTACTTCCTGTACCGTGTGTCTTTTGTTCATCAGATTAGGGAAGTTTTCAGTTATTATTTCTTTAAATAGGTTCACAATCCCTTTCTCTTTCTCTTCTTCTGGTACCTCTATGATGTGGATGTTGTTACACTTCATGTCTCAAAGGTCACTTAAACTATACTCATTTTAAAAAAATTCTTTTTTTTTTCTTGTTGTTCTGATTGGGTGTTTTCTGTTACCTTGTCTTCCAAATCAGTGATTTAATCCTCTGCTTCATCTAACCTATTGTTGATTCCTTTATCTAGTTTAGTGTATTTCTCATTTCAGATACTATATTCATTTCTGACTGATTCCTTTTTATGGTTTCTGTGTCTTTTTCATGACTTTGTGGTTCTCACTAAGTTCCTTGAACATCCTTATAACCATAACTTTGAATTCTGTATCTGGTAAATTGCTTGTCTCCATTTCATTTAGCCCTTTATTTCTGGAGACTTTTCCTGTTCTTTCATTTGGGGTTTGTTTCATTTTCTCCCCATTTGGCTGCCTTTTTGTGTTTGTTTCCATGTGTTAGGTAGATCTCCTACGACTCCCAGTCTTGATAGTGTGGCCTTATGTAGTAGGTTTTCCGTGGGACCCCGTGGTATAGTCTCTTTGATCACCTGAATTGGGTCCTTATGAAATGTCTCTTGTTTGTGTTTTGTGGGTCCTCCTATTGTAATTGAGTCTTGATTGCTATTGATCAATTTGTGCATGGGGTCTACGGCAGGCTGACTGACTGTAAGGATTAACTTTAACCATAATATATGAGCTGCTGTGCAGGTGCTGACCACACAAAGCAAAATTTGCCTCAGCAGAGTCTGGTGCCTACCAAGATATCCCTTTGGATATGCTGCTTGTGAAGCTAATTGTGTTTTGCTCTGATGTTTTTTTGAAGCTGGCCACTGGGTATGTTGGTTCTGGGGCCTCTTGGGAGGGACTCTAGTGCAGCACAATGTCAAATGCTGCCTGTGACTGACCCTGGGCAACGTGTTTGGAGCTATAAAGTGGTCTACAGTTTGTGACTTCCTCTGGTGGGCCTGAGTGTGCTTGGGAAGGACCATGCTATGTACCAAGACTGACCTTTACCAGCACTGGGCTCAGGGACAGTTTCGCACAAGTCCCAAGACGTCCTGAAAGTTACTTCCACCTGTTTCTGCCTGCTGGCTGACTGTTAGGCTCAGTCACTGAAAGAGCCTCTGGCATAATGTAGATTCTCAGTGAGTCATCGGGTGGGGGCAAGTAGTGTTCAACATATTGATACAAGTTCAAACTCAGTGCCACTTCTGGGTCTGAGGCCATTCAGGAAATGACCTGGGGTAAACCAAGTCTAGCTGCCACTTGCTGGTTGCTCACACACCTTTATGGTAGGGCAGGGTCTCAAGGAGACCCATCAGGGTAAGGCCAGCAGAGTTTTATCAGGCCTAGACAGACCAAGATTTGTCCATGTGAAGGGATGGCTCTGCACTGACTGGTAGGTCATATGAGGGAAAAGTGGCTTTTGCTCTAGAGTCACACAGCTCAGACTGACCCAGATTCTACCAGTAGTCTGATCTCAGCAGGGTGGAGCTGCTGGGATCCTGGAGAGTGTGGCTAGCAGGTCTTTCATGAGGGGGAGGTGTCAGTCAGTTCACAGAAAAGTCAGAGGGGAATGGCCTCTGTCTCAAAGCCATACAATTCAGTCACTGAAACACCTTGAGCCTGTCCAGACCTTTACACCTGGTCCCTGGCAGCTGACTCCTCAGCTAGCACAACCTCTGCAGGGTAGGGTGAGAGGGAATCCAGAGTATGAAGCTATTGCATTCCCCCAGGCTGATACCATATGGATGGAAGTGCAAGAAAAATGGTGTCTGCAGTGTGGGAGGCATACTCAGCACAGGGATCCTGGCGGCTGTCCCTTGAGCTCTGTCCCCAGAGCCACAAACCCAGTTTTTTCTCACACAACTCTAATCTGCTCTGCCCTCCTTTCATAGGAGCCTAGGATGAGTAAACAAGATTTTGTATGTTGGCCGTTTAAGAAGCCACCTGTGTCTCTAGCAGATCTCTGCCTTTCCATGACAGACGGAATCTTTGCTGATTTTCACAGCCAGATTTAATATGGGTACCTCTTTCTGGCTCTGGTGCTCTGGTCTGGGGAGCCCAGCTTGGGGTTGAGACCCCACGCGTCTCAGAGAGAACCTTTGCATGTACCTGAGATATCCGTCCAGAATCTCAGTCACCACCTGTGGGAGCAGAGCCTGCCCTTTTGCATTCCCACCCTTCCTATCAGTCTTGATGTGGTGGCAGCTTCAGTAAATCTTTGGTTATAAGACTGCTCTTCAGCTGGTCTTCAGTTGGTTATTTAGGTTGCTTGCTCTATATTTTAGTTGTGATTCCAGTTTTGTCCTGGTAGGGGGCAAATATAACATCCGCTTAATCCCTGCCATCTTGGATGTCTCTATATGTCTTCTTTTAAAATATTTTATTTATTTTTAGAGAGAGGGTAAGGGAGGGAGAAAGAAAGGGAAACATCCATGTGTGAGAGAAACATCAATTGGTTGTCCCTCACACGTACTCTGAGAGGGGACCAGGCTACAACCCAGGCATGTGCCCTGACCAGGCATCGAACCAGCAACCTTGCTTGTGGAACAGTGCTCAACTAACTGAGCTGCACAGGTCAGGGCCCATCTTTTTATAAAGGACTTTTTTTGGTTCTGGAATTGAGTAACTGAAAGATTTTCCTTAGGTTATATTGCTCTGTAGCCACAGCCTTTATTGATTTTTATTCTTCATTCTTTCCATATTTCCAGTAATATCACTGATATGGATTCCTTCCATAATGTGTAAGTTTAAAAAGAGTTATGTAAGTTGTCTTAAAAGAATGAGCTTAAAAATCTCATCAAGAAAGGACATGAATAGTCAGTTTTCTACCAATGTAGATTAAGGTTCAATTTCATTAGTAACTAAAGAAATGCAGATTAAATATGTAGAGATGCTTTTTTTAACCTGTAAGGCTGACAGAGACACAATGTATATAAATAATGGTCTAATAAATAGGTACAAGTATTTGGAAGATAAGCTGGTATTGATAAAAGCTTATAAAATAACTACTCAGCAATTCTTCTAGGAGTGTACTAAGATTTAGCTACAAAATGATCCTCCAGTATTGTTTCTAGTAGAGGAACTTGAAAACAACATTGCCCTGGCTAGGTGGCTCAGTTAGTTTGAGTGTTGTCTGGTATGCCAAGAAAGGTTGCGGGTTCGAATCCTAGTCCAGGCACATACCTAGGTTGTGGGTTTGATCCCTGGTTAGGGTGTGTGCAAGAGGCAACCAATTGATGTTTGTGTCTCACATCAATGTTTCTCTCCCTCTCTTTCTCTCTCTGTATCTCTGTATCGCTCTTCCTTGCTCTCTAAAATCAATTGAAACATATCCTTGGGTGAGGATTAAAAAAAGAAAGGGAAAAAAATAAACCAACCTTGATTAAATTTGCTATGGGGCTGGTTTACAGAATGGGATATTATGCAGCCAGAAAATGTTACAATGGAAGACTGTATTAATGACATGGAAATATGTTTATGATCTACCAACTTCTACCATGTTCAGAACACAAGCTACCAAACCATGTAGAGCCTGCTTCTCAAACTGGGAGTACCAAGTGTCAGGAGCTTACAGAGCCATGGGATTAATATAGTGCATCTTATTGGAGCGTAAAGGTTCTCAAAAAGATAGGGAGGGGAGAAAATAAAAAATATTTCTTTCAAAATTAAAACAACTCTATTGTGGACTAGAATGCATGCATTTTGAAAATAACCAAAGAAATTTAACACTTGTAGTCTTGTTTTAGTAACTCCTTCATTGATGCATGGGTGAGACATTTAGCAATTATAACAGTGTAATTTCTTTTAGTAAAGCTAGGGAAAAAACTGTATGTACTTAAATGTTAACTATTATTTTGGGGCATTAGGATTATAGGCAATTAAAATTTTATCTGTGTTTTGTATCATGAAATTTTATGATTTTAATTTAAAATTTATCTTTAAACTTTAATGGAAAAATTTTAAGTTTTATGCAAACAAGAAACAACTCAGCTTCCAAATTCCAGGCTTTGATAACAGGATTGAATCAGTAATTATTATAGGCCCTTTTTAATGTATACTCTCTTCTCTTATTTATGTGTTCTGGATGTCACCTCCTCTTTTTGCCATTATTGAAGTTTGTACATCGCACCAGTCCAACTGTTGAGCCTCATTCTCAGTCTTCTTTTCTTAAGATACTAGGCCCAGAATGAAATTCTTAGAACCAGTTGGTTATTGGTCCTGGCTCATTACTATTTATTTTGGGCACAAATGAACGTATTCAAGTTTTAGATTTATAAGCCAGTCAAATTAGAAAAATGCATTACATTTTATTTATAATAATGAGGAATATGTTGTAAAAAGGTTTTGACAAAACCACCCAGATTATGCAAACCCTTTGTTATAGCCAGTAACTTCACCTTGTATTTCAAATGCCCTTTAAAAACACTTGAGCCAATTTGATTGATTTTTACCTTTCCTTAGGATACACCTCTAAGTATTGATGCTTTAATAGTTAACAATGAACCAAGGGAAAAACGTGATGATAAACCTTAGGTTTGTACATATAACTAGTGCCTTAAATTCTGGAACTTATTTCTTCTAGACAAATCGACAGCCTTCCAGCTATAATTCAGCCAAAATGTCTACACCAGCAGACAAGGTCTTACGGAAATATGAGAATAAAATTAATCTAGGTGAGTTTGTAAAATACATTTCCTCACTAGGCCATGAGGAAATTCTTCAGAAATATATGAAGTGTTATAAAATTTTATTGGATCAAGAAATTAGTATATTCAGTGTTACTGACTGAATAATGTTTAGAAAAAATAAATGCTTAGTAATTTAAAAACATTGCTTCAAGGGAAAGACTTGAGCTTATGCTTTCTCAATTCTGTTTTCTTGCCTGTTGTACAAATATGGAGTAACAGATACCTTCAAGACAATAGTCTGTTTTGTATTAGGTTTTATAGTTGGATTATATAATGGTAGGATGTTGAAAATACTAGAACATTGAATGTAATTAGATTTTGTTTACCAGAGACATTTTATATAGGCATTAATCATTTAGTGAGCTGCTGAATGTAAGGAATCAGAATGTTTTGAGCTACCACCTCTTGAGAAATGCATGGCCATCTTTCTCTTGTAGACATTGACTTTGTTATTAACATAGCACAGCGTCTCATAACCTGTCATTGCCTATCATGGACCTATAATTTGAAATGAAACTTAAGTTTTTAGAATTAAGCTTGGAATCCAGGCATTTGCATTATCTATTTTAGCTGTACAAAATATTAAGTGTCCAAAATTCAGCAGATGCAGATATAGTATTTTTTAGGAGTTTCTGTATCAAGATTTCTATGGCTCACAAATTACAGCTGTAGTGATGAAAGTGACACTTGTTATTAAGGAAACACAACTTAGTGCTTACCTTTAAAAACATGAAAAATGTTTTTCATTACTAAAATATATTCTATGTGTAATAAAATATTCAGACAATAGAGAAGAGGGGAGAAGTATCCTATTCAGAAAGACTGTTGATGTCTTTCTGTTCTACATGTTTACATTGTGAATTTTTTTCTATTTTTAGATAAACTAAATGTTACTGATTCTGTCATAAATAAAGTAACTGAAAAGTCTAGACAAAAGGAAGCAGACATGTAAGTAATATTTTAACTATTAAAACATGGTTGATAAGGACTAATTCTAGACAAATTAAGTGGTGTACTGGTCATAATTCTTTTGCCAAGGATTTTTTTTGGGTTTGGGTGGGGTTTTTTTGGTTTTTGTTTGTTTGTTTTTTGTATACTTAAATGAGGGTATCTTATGCCTTTGTAAGTTGAAAATATTAAGTCTTCTTTAGAAATATATGGTAAAACTGTACTTTTATGAAATTTACAAATGTGCTCTTAGGATAACAATGTTTGTAAATTTCTGTTTAAATATTAAAATTCTAAAAGGTTAAAATCTTAGCATAAAAATGCTCCCTTCTTATGATTTATTAAGTTGTTCCCTTCCATTATTTTATTAAATCAAGATTTAAAACTGAATACTGTTATAACTGAAAACAGATTGCATTTACACTTCTGTTCTCAAAACCAGTTGTGTAAGATCTGCCTAATTTCTATATGCTGTTAACTCTGAGGCATTAACAATGTATTATAGAGAGTGACACTAAGATCATACAACTAGTAATGTTAGAACTGAACTTAAAAATCGGGTTTTTTTTTTTTTTTTTTTGACTAAAAACCAAGTTTTTTCTGGTTTATTGCTGTGCACAAGAGATAATAGCTTTTTGAGAAACACCATGGTCATTTGTTATTTCATTGATGTGTCTGAATCTTTGTGTTTGAATCTTTATTAGCTGAGGTTGGTGTACTAATTGAGTCATTTAGTGTGTGAACTGAAGCTAATCGGATTTTGCATTTTAATACAGAATTTGGTAACTATCTTCAAATGATGTCTTGACTTATGTCTGAAGAAAAGCAGTCTAAAGAGAAAGCCTCATGAATTGACTTTAATTCTATAGTATTAGAATCATTAAAGATTTGAAGGACAGTATAGACTTAATCTTTTTTTTTATAGCATAGTTCACATTACCTCACCTGTTCTTTTTATTTGATGCTTCTAAAATATGAATAGAATTTTTTTCATTGCAGATGTGCTCCTTTTACTCTTGGGAACTGAATTCTTATTAAGGGGAAATGAAAGAAGTTTCACTGAATGATGAAACTACAAGATCCTGAAGTCTGTTTTTAAAGAAACTACTTACTAAGGAATTTCATGAAATAATGTACCTGTAGAAACTTTTTATTTTGGCTTTTCTGGCTGAATTTTGAATGTCAACTGTACTGTTTTTTTGTTTGTTTGTTTTTTTGTTAGGTATCGCATCAAAGATAAGGCAGACAGAGCAACTGTAGAACAGGTACAATGTAAATGTTGCAAGTTCTTATTTTAAAGTAGCATTTCTTTTCTCTTTGAATTGTAGCTTGCTTTTATCCTTCTTGCTTAATTCTAATGTTGCCTAAAATTACTCTTATGTAAAATTATTCCTTATAGTTTTGAGTTTAGAGATCTACATTTTGCTTTATTTATAATAGAACTATTAGCAGACAAAGTGGAGTCATACCTCACTCTGTGGGCCTGTGAAGCCACCATGCAGTGCTTTTATCTTAGGGGAAGCAGGATTGACTGTATCACTAAGATATCTTTTGTCTTAAACAAGGTCTGCAGGAATTTTGTGGAGTTTCTCAGAAAATAGGTCAGGTGTCTTCCACAAAATAGGTGGGTGGTAGTGTGTGAGAGAGACACACACACAAGTAATGCCTTAAAATTTTCAGTTAGAAATCCCTTACTTGGTTTAGAAATCACTGGGATATGCTTGTTTGGTTCTTTCTATTCAAGAATGGGGAAAAGTTGGCCCTAAGTTTTCCCACATGTAGAGGGTTGAGATTGGAGGTTAGCATAGACCCAGATTTTTTATGTGAACAAAGAGATAAAAAGGGTCAGAACTTTGCTATTGCAACCTATCACCCACTTTCCACCATACACACATGCACATTTTGGAATAAGACATAAGCATCCCTTCTATTACTTACCTCAATCCCCAAAGGAGTAACACCCAACTTGTACTCTAGAACCATTTGTGTAATTGGAGAATTTCACATTCAGTCCGGCGGGAATAGATCTGGATCTGTGTCTTCATTGTCCTCTAATTTATTTATTTTGTGTGATTTTGTGTGTGTGTGTGTGTGTGTGTGTGTGTGTGTGTGTGTGATTGAAAACAAAGTGTGGTCCAGCTCAGAGAGATGAGGCAGCTTTAACTTTAAAAGAATTTAAAATAAGTCAGGCAGAAAACCCCTTCTTTTTTTCTTTTGAAATTAATTTTGAATGACAGTATGTATTTTGATTCTTATAAAACACATATTTGTAAGTTTATTATCTTATATTTCTCTTTCCCTATTTTGTTTTTAAACTGTTTTCCTATGCCCTTTCTATTCCCCTAACTTGGCATTTTGCAGAAGCCTGGGTCTCTATCTAGATTTTTATGCTCAACCAGCTTACAGTCCTGCTATTTACCTGTGCAGTAGAGAGGGAATGTTAGTTATTGCCTGTTCACTCACTTTCCTTTCATTATCTTCCAGTTGCCACTGTTTGTAGTTTGGGTTTTAGTCCTGCAATCTTTTAAGGTTATTTTGTTTGTATAAGCCTTAGGTTTCTGGCATGACCACAGCCATCTCATTGAAGGATAGACCCTAGAGTAGTGATTTTCAATCTTTTTCATCTCATGGTACACATAAACTAGTAACTAAAATTCTGCAGAACACCGAAACATAAGCAGGGGTGGGCAAAAGTACATTTACAGTTGTTTGTATGAAAAAAGGCACTCAGGTTATAGTTATTACAATAGGTTTATTAACTCAAGAGTGTCACAGTGCACCCTGACTGGTATGGCTCAGCTGGTTGGGTTGTCAATTTGATTCCTGGTCGGGGCACTTACTTGGGCTGTGGGTTCAGTCCTCATTAGGGCTACGACAAGCAACTGATCGATATTTCTCACCCTCTCTTTCTACCTTCCATCCCTTCTCTCTAAAATTAAATAAAATATTTTTTAAAAAAGTGACAGTGCAACTATAAACGTACTGTTACCCACCCCTGTGTTATATTTTTTGCCAGTCTGACAAAAAACATAGGTATAATTTTGATTCGTTCACACAGGGCAGCTCTTGTTGTATTGGCTGTTGTCATTTTTTTATTTGACAATCTTAACAGAAGAGGTCAGTGCCCCTGACTGTACTCAGGTATTGCATGTTTTAAAAATTCTAGCGGCACGCCAGTTGAAAATCGCTATTCTCATATAGTTAGATTTGGACATCTGACACTGGCTCACTTACTGGAACTAGAGGGCCCGTCTGAGCCATGAAGAGCTTATGCAGGTGTCCCTCAAAATTGCATGTAAATATGTGGCTGCTTCATCTTGAGACATGGACAGGAGCAGACTTTAATTCATTGCCTTGTGTTTGTTAAAGAAGACTTTGGGGTCTTTTTTATTTTAAGCTGACTGCTCTTTGAAGGAGACCCTTCCCCAGATTACTCATCTATGGCAAGGGGCCATAAACTCTTTTAAAGAGCTAAAGAATAAATACATTAAGCATTGTGGCTGACAATTCTTTATTTTTTTTAAGAAATTCTTTTTTTTTTCTTTAAATAAAAGATTTTATTTATTTATTTATTTAGTTACTAATTTTTAGGGGGGAGGGAGGGAGAGAAACGTCGATATGAGAGGGAAACATCGATCAGTTGCCTCTCATACATGCCCTGACCAGAATCAAACTTGCAACCCAGGCATGTGCCCTGACTGGGAGTCAAACTGTGACATTGCCCAGCCAACTGAGCCAAATTAGTCAGGGCACAATTTTTTTTAACAACTATTTTAAAATGTAAAAAACGATTCTTAGTTTGCAGGCTATAGAAATACAAGCCACTGCCTGGAGATGACTCATGAACTGTAGGGTCCTGACCCCTGGTTCAAAGATAGTGGCCATTGAGCACTTGAAGTGTGGCTAATACAAACTGAGACATGCTATAAACGCAAATACACACCATATCTTTAAGACAGGCTGAAAAATAGAATGTTAAATCTCTCACTAATAACTTTTTTATATCAGTTACATATTAAAAAGATAGTATTTTAGATATATTGGAATAAATACATCTAAATGTGTTGTTGTCTACATCTTTTAATGTGGTGACTAGAAAAATGTAAAATTGCTTATGTAGTTTATATTTCTATTAGCAAATGCTGGTCTAGAGTCAATTACTGCCTCCTTTGGACTTGGTAGCCTTTGATTTCTGTGACTGAATGAACTTGTTGGTTTATTGTCTCTCTGGTTCCTTTCGCCCTTACCTCCTATTCTCTCTACTAAAAATTAGATTAAATAAAAACACCATAATAGCAATCCTCATTTAGCCAGCCAGGATTTCATGGTACAGTTAAGGTCTTCAGTTTATTAATTGTCAAATTCTTCAGTATCTCTCTGAACTTTTTATTTTTTGCATCTCTTTTTAGGTGTTGGATCCCAGAACACGAATGATATTATTCAAGATGTTGACTAGAGGAGTGATATCAGAGATAAATGGCTGCATTAGCACAGGAAAAGAAGTGAGTTTTTCTTTGGATGCCTGGGTGTTTTCATGTTAGTTCTTATTTCAGATAACAAATGAAACTAAGGCACTTAGAAATAAAATGTGCCTTTAAAAGGAAAAACTATATATGAGACAGGATAGTTTAATCAGTATTTAAAAAAATGGCTTTATTAATATTTATAGCTAGGTAGGAAGTTGTGCACATAATTGTGCCTTTTCACTGTTGTTACTTTACCACATTGTTGAGTGCAACTAGTTATGCTCAGCAGTACTAATGGTCAGGTTATTACAAGCCTGAGTCCTAATCAGAGAGTTAATAAAAGGGGTGGGGCTTATGGCCTAGTTTCTATGAGTCAGCTATTGTCTCTCATTTTTTTATATATGGCTATGCAGAAAGACAAACATGGTGTTTTTAAATTAGTAAGTCTTTTATTTTTAAAGATTTTATTTATTTTTGGAGAGAGGGGAAGGGAGAGAGAAAGAGAGGGAGAGAAACATCAGTGTTTGGTTGCCTCTCACGTGCCCCCTATTGGGAACCCAGCCTGCAACCCAGGTTTGTGCCCTGTCTGGGAATTGAACAGGTGACCCTTTGTTTTGCAGGCTGGCACTCAGTCCACTGAACCACACAAGCCAGGGCTAAATTAGCAACTAATTCTATGGGAAGCAGTTCACAGTAAAATTCAATTTATAAATCATGAGATATAAGGATGTCTTCAGATATTTTTCACATTCCTGAGATATAAAAATGTTTCAAACCACTTCTCATGTGTATTTAAGTTGGATTTTACTATGTAATTTGGAGCTATATTTATTGTACCTTTTAATTCACATATTCAAAAAATGACAGTGTTCTTTATGCATATTATTTCAGTTCACTTGACTTTTTTAACTTTTGAGGGTAAAATCAAATAAATTGAAAAAGTAAAATACTGTTTGTACTTATTTAACACACACTTAATTTTCTTTGGTTTTGACTTAAAATAGGCTAATGTATACCATGCTAGTACAACAAATGGAGGGAGCAGAGCAATTAAAATTTATAAAACTTCTATTTTGGTGTTCAAAGATCGGGATAAGTATGTAAGCGGGGAATTCAGGTGAGCTCAGATGTATTTTTTCCAATTGGCTTAATTTCTGAATCCTAAAAAAAAAAAACTAGAATGGAAATGATTCAAATAACAAATATTTTTCTTGTTCAAGGTTTCGTCATGGCTATTGTAAAGGAAACCCCAGAAAAATGGTGAAAACTTGGGCAGAAAAAGAAATGAGGAACTTGATTAGGTGACTATCTGGGACTGTGTCTGTGCTGTGCCCTGGGCATTGGCCTCAGCTCTTCCCTGCTGGCAGATCCCAGGGGGTTCCATCCAAAGATAGGGACATAGCAGGGCTAAGTTCTGTTAGATCTGCTGAGGTAAGCTGAAACACACTTCTGGACAAGGAGGAGCTACCTTATCTTGTCTGTTTTGAGAACCCATGATTCACATGTATACAGCAAGGCTGGATCATTTGAAGAGCCTTAGAAGCCATGTCAAAATGTTTAGAATTTGTACTGAGGATAATAGGATTTTAAACAGTGAAGTGACTTACTCAGGTGGTGAGAATGGTGCATCATTTTTAAATAGGTTTTCGAGTTTTAGAAAGTTTTGTTAGGTTCAAAACTCTTTATCAGTTTCCTTTTCTTCTTTCAGTCCAGTTTTAGACACGTTTCTATATTCTTTGAGCTGACACTTTCTAATATGTGTACATAGGTGACACATTGGCTCTTTTAGTATTAAGCAGGTACTAATGCTTGTCTTGAAAGCCCTTCTGAAATCTGCATGTACTTAGTTAGCTATTAGGTATGAGTCCAACTAATCATTGTTTTTGCTAATGGTTGTTCAGGCTGATCAACTCAAAAGATCATTGCAGACGTAGCCACTGTATTTCATCAACTCTAAGACTCACATTTTCTCACAGTTCAACATCTCTGGAATTGGATAGAGTATTACAGGCCTTGGGATGTTGTGGTTGAATTGCTGCTGTTTTGTTGTTCTTGGTGGTGCATGATGGTATGACTTTAAATCACTAACGTTCTTAGTAGTTTTTGAAATACTATAGTAGAATTGAGAGACCCTGGTGCCATTTTCTAACAGCAGTATTATTCTTGTGTACTGCAGCTATTGTAATTTGTTTTAGATGTTGTTTTGACTTTTCATTTGTCTTTTTGTCTGTTTTAATATCATAGGCTAAACACAGCTGGGATCCCATGCCCAGAACCTATCCTGCTAAGAAGTCATGTTCTTGTCATGGGTTTCATTGGCAAAGATGACATGTGAGTATGTACAAGGCCTATTAGTTACATGCTCAGAATTATATTTCTAAGTGCTTTGAATTACCCAGTATGTGTATATTTTCTATTTAAATGGCTCTTTTTATATTGGAATATTTTTATGACTCTTTCCCACTATATTAGTGCATAGAGTTATTAATTTATTTTACCGCCCTGGCTGATGTGGCTCAGTTGTTTGGGCGTTGTCCTGCAAAGTGAAAGGTCACAGGCTCGATTCCCAGTCAGGGTGCGTGCCTGGGTTGTGGGCTGGGTTCCTGTTGGCGCAAATGTGAGAGGCAGCTGATCAGTGTAACTCACATTGATGTTTCTCTCCCTGTCTTTCTCCCTCCTTTCCCTTCACTCTAAGAATATGCAAATAAAATATTTAAAAAATTTTATTCTGTGTTTTTAAGTCTCAAAATGCTTCAAAATAATGAAGTTCACGGTTTTTTGAGGAATATTTTGTGCAGTAAGCTAGGGAAGCACCTGTTGGTTGACAGCTTTTTGGAATGGTACATCTGTAGTGAGCCAGATTGTTCAGTGATGAGTTATAGAAGAGAAGTGCCTGTAACAAATGTAATGTAAAGCAAGAAAATTTGTCTTCATCACTTTATCTTTGTTGTTCATTTTATTCTTATTAAAGGCCAGCACCACTTCTGAAAAACATCCAGTTATCAGAATCCAAGGCTCGGGAGTTGTACCTGCAGGTCATCCAATACATGAGGATAATGTATCAAGATGCCAGACTCGTCCATGCAGATCTCAGTGAATTTAACATGCTGTGAGTGTGTTTTGTTCCTTAGGAACCTTCCGTAAGTCATTTCAGGTCCTTTAAAAAAATAAACAAAACCCCAATCCAAGATGCCATGCTAAATTTAAAAATGTTAAAGTTGGCTTCCACGTGGTCATAGTATAGGATGTGTTTCCTGCCTTTGGTGACCATAGTCATTGAATTGAGCCCTCATGTTAGCATAGGGAAATGTGCACCTTGCTGATGTCTCTCACAGTCCCTTCCTGTCTGACCCACAGTTACAGTGGGGGGGGTGTGTACATCATTGACGTTTCTCAGTCTGTGGAGCATGACCACCCACATGCCTTGGAGTTCTTGAGAAAAGATTGTGCCAATATCAACGGTGAGTGGAGATTTTAATTTTTTACCAGCTTATTTGTGTGTGTTCATTCTGTACTCTGTTAAGCTAGTGATATAAAATTTTGGGACTAAGTCGTTCAATGCAGTTATATTTATACCATTAGCTGTCAGATGGTGTATTTTCATTTCTTTGTTTCTCTCTAAAGTTGTTGGAATAATAACTTTTTCTCTAGTAAAGCTGTCACAAACATTTTCCTTCTGACAGACTTCTTTCTGAAGCACAACGTTGCTGTGATGACTGTGCGGGAACTCTTTGAATTTGTCACAGACCCGTCAATTACACAGGAGAACATGGATGCTTATCTGTCAAAGGTGAGATGGGGCAAGGAAGGAAAAAAACAGAAAGTAGCAGTAGTGATTTGCCTTTATGTGGCACTTCTGAGGACTCAAATTGCTCAGCATAATTTCTGTTCATTTGACAGCTTCCTGAGGTCTTTTCTTTCTGATTTCACAGCTGGGGAATCAAAAGTGTAGTAAAAAGCCAAAGGTAAAGTCAGATTTTAATTGTTAGGCAAGATTACATAGACTGTCACACAAAGCTGTAAACATTGAATAAGAAACCTATTGTTAGCTTTTGGTCCTTAATTTCTTTCCCTTGTTTCTCAAAGGCCTTTCTGAATCACACAATTCTTAAAAATGTGGTAAAATACACAAATTATAAAATTTACCATTTTAACCATTTAAGTGTACAGTTCAGTGGCATTAAATATGTTCACATTGTTATGAAACCATCACCACAATTCATCCACAAAAATTTTATATCTTATGAAACAAGGTGTTTCACAAGGTCAACACTAACTCCCCATTTCTCCCTCCTCCCAGCCCATTCTCCTTTTAGTCTATGATATTGACTACTCACATAAGTGGAATCATACACCATTAGGTATTTTTTTAATGTTTTTTATTTTATTTTAATTGTTGTTCTTGTAGTTTTCTTTTACTCCCATCCAAGTACTCCAGCCCTCCCCACCTCCCTCCCATTTCCATCCCCCCTAGTTTTTGTCCATATGTCCTTTATACTTGTTCCTATAAACCCTTCCCCTGTTCCCCCTGAAATTCCCTCCCCTCTCCCCTCTGGTGACTGTCAGCCTGTTCTCAATTTCAGTGTCATTGGCTATATTTTCCTTGTTTGTTTGTTTTGTTGTTTAGGTTCCTCTTAAAGATTCCTCCTATGGTATTTGTCTTTCACTGCCTGGCTTATTTTGCTTAGCATAATGCTCTCCAGTTCCATCCATGCTGTTGCGAAGGGTAGGAGCTCCTTCTTTCTTTCTGCTGCATAGAATTCCATTGTGTAAATGTACCATAGTTTCTTGATCCATTCATTTACTGATGGGCACCTAGGTTGCTTCCAACACTTGGCTATTGTAAATTGTGCTGCTATGAACATTGGAGTGCATAGGTTGTTTTGGATTGGTGTTTCAGGGTTCTTAGGATATAATCCTAGCAGTGGAATTGCTGGGTCAAAAGGCAGATCCATTTTTAGTTTTCTGAGGAAATTCCATACTGCTTTCCATAGTGCTTGTACCAGTCTGCACTAGGGTCCCCTTTTCTCCACAACCTCTCCAACACTTGTTGTTTGTTGCTTTGTTTATGATGGCCATTCTGACCGGTGTGAAGTGGTATCTCATTGTGGTTTTAATCGGCATCTCTCTGGTAGCTAGCGATACTGAGAATCTTTTCATGTGTCTCTGGATCCTCTGTATGTCCTCCTTGGAGAAGTGTCTGTTCAAGTCCTTTGCCCATTTTTTAATTGGGCTGCTTGTCTTCTTAGAGTGGAGTCCTGTAAGTTCTTTATATATTTTGGAGATTAAACCCTTGTCTGAGGTATCATTGGCAAATATGTTTTCCCATACAACTGGTTCTCTTTTTATTTTAATACTGTTTTCTTTAGCCATGCAGAAGCTTTTTATTTTGATGAGATCCCGTTTGTTTATTCTTTCTTTTATGTCTCTTGCTCTAGGGAACATATCAGTAAAAATGCTCCTGACTGAAATATCTGAGATTTTCCTGCCTACATTCTCCTCTAGAACTCTAATGGTGTCATGGCTTATATTTAAATCTTTTATCTATCTTGAATTTATTTTTGTGTATGGTTTAAGTGGGTGCTCGAGTTTTATTTTTTTGCATGTAGCTGTCCAGTTCTCCCAACACCATTTGTTGAAGAGGCCATTTTTACTCCATTTTATGTTGCTGCCCCATTTGTGGAATATTAATTGACCGTAGAGACTTGGGTTTATTTCTGGGCTCTCTGTTCTGTTCCACTGGTCCATGTGCCTGTTTTTATGCCAGTACCAGGTTGTTTTGATTACCGTGGCCTTGTAATACAGTTTGTGACCCCTCCTACTTTGCTCTTCTTCCTCAAAATTGCAGCAACTATTCAGGGTCGTTTGTGGTTCTATATAAATTTTTGAAGTGTTTGTTCTATGTGTGTGAAATATGCCATTGGTACTTTAATAGGTATTGCATTGAATCAATAAATTGCTTTGGGTAGTATGGACATTTTGATGATGTTGATTCTTCTGATCCATGAACATGGTATATGTTTCCATTTGTTTGTGTCGGCCTTGATTTCTTTCTTCAGTGTTGTGTAGTTTTCTGCATACAGGTCTTTTACCTCTTTGGTTAGATTTATTCCTAGGTATTTTATTTTTCTTTTTGCTATATTGAATGAGATTTTTTTCTTGATTTCTGCTTCTGCTATTTCATTGTTGGTATACAGAAATGCCTTTGATTTCTGGATATTGACTTTGTATACTGCTGTTTGGCCAAATTCATTTATTAGTTGGAGCAGCTTTTTCGCCGAGTCTATAGGATTTTCTGTGTATACGACCATGTCATCTGTAAACAATGATAGTTTTGTTTCCTCTCTTCTGATTTGGATGCCTGTTGTTTCCTTTTCTTGTCTAATCACTGTGGCTAAGACTTCTAATACTATATTGAATAGAAGTAGTGAAAGTGGACAACTTCGTCTTCTTCCTGATCTTAGTGGAAAAGATTTTAGTTTTTGCCCATCGAGTATGATGTTGGCTGTAGGCCTCATATATTGCCTTTATTAAAGTTGAGGAATGCTCCCTGTATTCCCACTTTGCTGAGTGTTTTTATCATAAGTGGGTGTTGTACCTTATCAAATGCTTTTTTCTGCATCTATTGATAGGATCATGTCATTTTTTACTTTGCTTTTGTTTTTGTGATGTATTACATTTACTGATTTGGAAATATTGAACGAACCTTGCATCCCTGGGATGAATCCCACTTGATCATGGTGTATGATCTTTTTAATGTATTGTTAGATGCAGTTTGCCAATATTTTGTATAGGATTTTAGCGTCTATGTTCATCAGTGATATTGGCCTGAAGTTTTCTTTCTTTGTTCTGTCTTTATCTGGTTTGGGGATTAGGATGATGCTCTCTTCATAAAAATAGTTTGGGAGTCTTCCATCATTTTGTATTTTTTTGAATAGTATGTGAAGGATAGGGGTTAGCTCTTCCTTAAATGCTTTGTAGAATTCTCCTGTGAAACCATCTGGTCTAGGGCTTTTGTGTGTCAGGAGTTTTTTGATTACTGCTTCAATTTCATCTGCTGTTACTGATCTGTTTAGGCTTTCTGCTTCTTCATTGAGTTTTGGAAGATTATATTTTTCTAGAAACTTGTCCATTTCACCTAGGTTTTCAAATTTCTTGGCATACAGTTGTTCCTAGTAATTTCCTACAATCCTTTGTATTTCTGTGGTGTCAGTTGTAATCTCTCCTCTTTCATTTCTGATTGTGTTCATTTGGGTCCTCTCTCTTTTTTTCTTGATGGGCCTGCTTAAAGGCTTGTCAATTTTGTTTATCGTTTCAAAGAACCAGCTCCTGGATTCTTTGATCCTTAGAATTGCGCTTTTAGTCTCTATGTCATTCAATTCTGCTCTGATCTTGGTTATTTCCTTCCTTCTACTTGCTCTGGGCTATCTTTGTTGTTGTTCCTCGAGTTCTTTTAGGCGTAGGGTTAGGTTGTTTGTTTGAAATGTTTCTATATCTTTTTTAGGTAGGTCTGTGTCGGTATGAACTTCCCTCTGAGGACTGCCTTCCCTCACAATAACCCATAAGTTTTGGGTTATTGTGAGTACATTTTCATTTGTTTCCAGAAACTTTTTTATTTCTTCCCTAATTTCATTCTTGACCCATTCATTGTATAATAGCATGCTATGCAATCTCCATGATTTTCAGTGTTTTGGGTTTTTCCCCTTGGGGTTGGTTTCTAGTTTTAGTCCCTTGTGGTTGGAGAAAATGTTGGTATGATTTCAATTTTCTTGAATTTGTTGAGACTTTTTTTGTGTCCTATCATGTGGTCTGTCTTTGAAAATGTTCCATGTGCATTTGAACAGAATGTGTATTCAGCTTATTTGGGATGAAAGGCTCTATGTATATCAGTTAAGTCCATTTCATCTAGGGTATTGTTCAATGCCGCAATATCTTTGTTGATATTTTGTTTTCAAGATCTGTCCATTTTTGACAGTGGGGTGTTGAAATTCTATAATTGTGTTGCTATCAATATCTTTCTTGAAGCCCTCTAAGATTTTCTTTATGTATTTAGGTGATCCTATGTTGGGTGCATTTATATTTACAATGTTTATGTCTTCTTGGTGGATTCTTCCTTTGAGTATTATGAAGTGACCTTCTGGGTCTCTCTTTATGGCTCTTCTTTTGAAGTCTATTTTGTCTGATACGAGTATTGCTACCCTGGCTTTTTTTCCCTGTCCATTTGCTTGGAAAATTTGTTTCCAGCCCTTCACTTTGAGTCTGTGTAGGTTTTTTGTCCTGTGGTGGGTCTCTTGTATGCATCATATGTTTGGGCCAGGCTTTCTTATCCATTCAGCTATTCTGTGTCTTTCATTGGAGCATTTAAACCATTTATGTTTAAGGTTATTATTGATAGGTACTTATTCATTGCCATTTTTGTACCTGTGTTCCTCTCTTTCTCTCTTTTCTTTCCTTTCTTTAAAGCAGTCCCTTTAGCATCTCTTGTAGAACTGGTTTGTGGAGGTGTATTCTTTAGACTTATTTTGTCTGGGAAGCTCTTTTTTTTGGCCTTCTATCTTGATTGAAAGCCCTGCTGGGTAAAGTAGTCTTGGTTGCAGGCCTCTGGTTCTCATTACTTGGACTATTTCTTTCCATTCTCTTCTGGCTTGGAGTGTTTCCATTGAGAAGTCAGCTGCTAACCTAATCGGGGCTCCCTTATATGTTACTTCCTGTTTCTCCCTTGCTGCCTTTAAGATTCTCTCTTTGTCTTGGAATTTTGCCATTTTAATTATGATGTGTCTTGAAGTGGGCCTCTTTGGGTTCCTCTTCATTGGGACTCTCTGTATTTCCTGGATTTGTGTGACTTTTCCTCTCATCGAATTGGGGGAGTTTTCCATCATTACTTTTTCTAATAGGTTTTCTATGCCTTGCTCTTCTTCTTCTCCTTCTGGTATCCCTGTTATACGTATATTATTACATTTCATATTGTCATGCATTTCTCTTAATCCCTCTTCATTCTTTCTGAGCCTCTTTTCCTTTTCTTGCTCTTTCTGGGTGTTTTTTTCCTACTTTGTCCTCCAACTCGCTGATCCGATCTTCTGCTTCATCGATTCTGCTTTTGATTCCTTCCACTGTGTTCTTCAGTTCAGAAATTGTATTCTTCATTTCCTCTTGGCCCTTGTTGATAGTTTCTATTTCCTTCTTCATGTTGATATAGTTTGCAGTGAGTTCATTGTAGCTTCCCTGTAGTTTCTGGTACTTCATTTTGAGCTCATTGAGCTTCCTGACAATTATTGCTTTAAACTCAATATCTTATAATTGAGTTGCCTCTATTTCATTTAGCATTCTTTCTGAGGCTTCCTCCTTTCCTTTCATTTGGGTATTGTCTCTTCGTCTTCCCATTGTTTGTGAGACTCTTCTTGTTAGCCTCAGGTTCTTAAATTGATCTGTTCTGGCTCCCTGGTTTTATGTTGTGAACTTCTGTGGTAGAAAACCTGTGAGATTCAGTGGTGCAGTCTCCTTTGGGTATCCTAGTGCTCATAGCTTCCACCTACTCTTTTTTGTGATTAGTTGGAGGGGGCAGGCAAAATGGTTTAAGACAGCAAGAGAGTATTCTATGATATTTGCAGTAGCACATGGTAGAGAAGAGATAGGAGATCCTTTGACTATGTATAGTGTTAACCATGATCGTCCGCCCAACCAGCCACTTTTTAGAAAGGATGGAAAGAAGAGACTCTTCTTGGGGAGGGAATGATTGTGAGTTGGATCTAGAAAGCAGTGAGGTTGTGAGAGTTCAGATTCTGAGGTAAGGTGAGAGTAAAGGATAGTAAATAGGGTATAGTGTGTGAGAAAATAGAGTTAACCACTCCAGTAATAGAGTTCAGGAAACCATGAAGTGGGCTAAAATCTGGGAGGGGTGTTGTGAAGTATTTACAGTTGTATGGAATAGCTATTATTTACAGTAATATTAAAGCAGCCATCATGTGACAGAATGTATGAGATCTAGATAACAAGAATAGGGAGAGTAAGACTTTGAGTAGTGTTCTAATGGAACACAAGTAAAGTGAAGAATAGTAAATTAGCAATACACTATGAAAGAGAGAACAGGGGAAACCTGTCAAATGATACAATATAACCAGCCAAGCAAAGAAGACTATACAGAAAGAAGAAGAATACAAGAATACTATTCAAATAAATAATGTAAGAATAATGGGAAAAAAATAATAATACAAATATGCAATTATTTGCAGGTTCTCTGTAATAGCAAAGTGAAATTTGTCTCACTGTCGCAGCTGTTGGCATGCCCCCTCTTTGGGTCCAACCCTGGTCTTTTCACAGTTCCAAGTTTTTTGTCCCACCTGTAGATATTTTTTTAAAAAAAAGCAGAAGGAGGAAGGAAGATGAGATGAAATTGGAAAGAAAGGAAGAAGAAAACAAGAAAGAAGGAAAGAGAGGAAAAGGGAATTTAAAGATAAAAAATAATAAAAATTAAAAAATAAAAAATTACTTAAAAAAACAACTACAGAAAAAAACCCGAGAACCTCTTGGTTTCAGACTGGCCAAACCATTTTTTTTGGTCTTGCTGGCTACTGCGGGCTGAGGGGCGACGGGTGGTATGG
The DNA here is from genome assembly GCA_004027475.1 of Anoura caudifer. Taxonomy (NCBI): domain Eukaryota; kingdom Metazoa; phylum Chordata; class Mammalia; order Chiroptera; family Phyllostomidae; genus Anoura; species Anoura caudifer. The sequence goes on from PVKU01003154.1 coordinate 148,571, forward strand.
CTTTTCTCTCTTCTGGATCTGTGCAGCCTGGTGCCTCTCACCCCCGGTTCCTTGGGTGTGGGTTGGGGTTACTGCTGTTGTCTGGGGTGTGGGCACACACTCGCCAGGCTGCCTGGGTCCCACACGTTTGGGAGCGTACCCTTCCTTCCCAGTGCTGTGGGGGTGCTCAGGGTCTTCTGCTCAACCTCGAGATCACTGCCTGGCTGGGTGGGGAGCTAGCTGGAGCCGCTGCTACGGGAGAATTCCCCAAATAGTATCTCTCTCTTCACTTTTTCTTTTCGAGAATTTCCTCTTACTCAGTCCTGCCGCTCCGTACAACGGCCTGGCCTCTGGCACAGCCCAGTTTCCAGCCAGATCGATGACTATTGGGGTCAGACCTCGTCACTGCGCGACTCCCAGCTCTCCCCAACCAGCATCCACAGACTCCCTGGGTGCTCACAGTCCCTGTGTGTTTGCCACTTAGCCCTTATTCCCCTCTCTTCAAGCAGCCAGGTCTCTTCCAGTACTGCTCAAACCTTGTTTGGCAGGGCAGGGAGCAGTTGACCTGGCTCTCTCCCAAAGACCCTGTGGCAGACCCGGTGGGTGCTGGGCCTGGGGCTGCAGTCGCCCTGGTCCCCGCACCGGCCTCTGGGACCTTAATTGTCCTGAAGTGGTCTCCTTACCGTCTGGTTTTTCAGTGTCCGCTACAAGCTTTGATCTCTTATTTTCATACATGCTGTGGTACCGTTGGCTGTTTGCTCTGTTCCTCCATAGATCGGCTAGGTTTTTCTCCTGTGTGTAGGGGGAAGTAGAATCCACTCCCTCCTACCATGCTGCCATCTTCCTCTCTCACACCATTAGTTTTTTTCATCTGACTTATTCACTTCACATAATGTCCTCAAAGTTCATTCATGGTGTAGGATGTGTTAGAATTCCCTTCTTTTGAAGACAGAGTAATAATTCCATTGTATGTACATACCACATTTGTTTATCCATTCATCCATCTATGAACACATTGGTTGCTTCCACCTTTTGGCTGTTGTTGAATAGCGCTGCTGTGAACATGGGTATGCAAATATCTCTTCAAGACTCCGCTTTCAATTCTTTTGATGTAGACTCAAAAGTGAAATTACTGGTCCTGGCCAGTGTGGCTTCTTTAGTTGGAACATTGTCCTGTGCACTGAAAGGTTGCAGGTTCGATTTCCGGTCAGGGCACATGGGTAGGTTGCAGATTCAGTCCCCAGTTGGGGCACATATAGGAGGTAGCCAGTCGATGTTTCTCTCTCTCATTAATGTTTCTCTCCCTGCCCCGCCCCCCCCAAAAAAAAATTGGTAAATGTGTCCTTGAGCCAGGATTTAAGAAAAAAATGGAATTACTGGATCATATGGTAATTCTGCTTTTAATTTTTTGAGTAATACCCATGCTGTTTTCCTTATTGACTGCACCATTTTACATATCCATCAACAATGTGCAAGGGTTTCGATTTTGTTTTATTTTTGTGGGGTTTTGGGGTTTTTTGAGTAGCTGTCCTGATAAGTATGAGGTGGTATCACATAGTTTTGATGTACATTTCTCAAATGGTGTTCAGCGTCTTTTCATGTTCTTGGCCATTTGTATATCTTCTTTAGAGACATGACTATTCAAGTTTTTTGTCCATTTTTTAATCAGATTTTTTTTTTCAGTTAAAGGAGTTCTTTATATATTCTGAATATTATTAACACCATATGAGTTACACATATTTTTCTCCCATTCCATAGGCTGCCTTTTTACTCTGTTTATTGCATCCTTTGAAGCACAAGGTTTTAATTTTGGTGTCCAGGTTTTCTGTTTTTCTTGTTATCTCTGAATTGTAGAATATTGAACACGTGGCATATATGCCCCAACACAGGTTTTCAAATTTTATCATATCTTTTCATATTTTGCTTTCCTTGGAATGTCTTCCCATTTCTACCCTTGCTTATCTTTCTTTGTTGAGTGAACTTTAAAGCTCTTGAGAAATCAGGCAGAAATAATTATTTCCAAGGTTTTACAGTCATCCCTCAGGATCCAAGGAGGACTGGTTCCAGGACCCTTCTAGAGGACACCAAAATCCAAGGATGCTCATTCTCTTATATAAAATGGCATAGTATTTGCATATAACCTATACATAGCTGCCTGTGTATTCTAAATCATGTCTAGGTTATTTATAATTCCTATTATTTTATTTTTTTAAATATATTTCATTGATTATGCTATTGCAGTTGTCCCATTTCTTCCCCATCAGTCCCCTCTACCCTGCACACCCCCTCCCACCCACATCCCCCCCCTTTAGTTCATGTCCATGTGTCATAAGTTCTTTAGCTTCTACATTTCTCACACTATTCTTGCCCTCCCTCTGTCTATTTTCTACCTACCATCTATGCTACTTATTCTCTGTACCTTTTTCCCCTCTCTTGTCCTCCCACTCCCTTGTTGCTAACCCTCCATGTGATCTCCATTTCTTTGTTTCTGTTCCTGTTTTACTTGTTTGCTTAGTTTCCTTTTGTTTCAGGTGTTCTTGTTACTATCTGTGAGTTTGCTGTCATTTTACTGTACACATTTTTTATCTTCTTTTTCTTAGATAAGTCCCTTTAACATTCAATATAATAAGGGCTTGGTGATGATGAACTCCTTTAACTTGACCTTACCTGAGAAACACTTTATCTTCCCTTCCATTCTAAATGAAAGCTTTGCTGGATAGAGCAATCTTGGATGTAGGTCCTTGCCTTTCATGACTTGGAATACTTCTTTCCAGCCCCTTCTTGCCTGTAAGGTCTCTTTTGAGAAAGCAGCTGACAGTCTGATGGCAACTCCTTTGTAGGTGACTGTGTCCTTATCCCTTGCTGCTTCTAGAATTCTCTCCTTCATTTTAATCTTGGCTAATGTAATCATGATGTGCCTTGGTGTGTTCCTCCTTGGGTCCAACTTCTTTAGGACTCTCTGAGCTTCCTGGACTTCCTGGAAGTCTATTTCCTTTGCCAGCTTGGGGAAGTTCTCCTTTATTATTTGTTCAAATAAGTTTTCCACTTGTTGCTTTTCTTCTTCCCCTTCTGGTACCCCTATAATTTGGATGTTTGGACGTTTAAAAATGTCCTGGAGGTATCTAAGCCTCTCCTCATTTTTTTGAATTCTTGTTTCTTCCTTCTTTTCTGTTTGGTTGTTTCTTTCTTCCTTCTGGTCCACTCCATTGATTTGAGTCCCAGTTTTCCTCTCATCTCTATTGGTTCCCTATGCATTTTCCTTCATTTCACTTATTGTAGCCTTCATTTGTTCATCTAATTTGTGAGCAAAAGCAACCAATTCTGTGAGCATTCTGATCACCAGGGCTTTGAACTATGCATCTGATAGGTTGGCTGTCTCTTGGTTGCTTAGATGAATTGGCTCTGGGGCTTTGATATGTTCTCCCGTTTGAGCCATTTTTTTTGTTTTTGTTTTTAGTCTGGTCGCGGCTGTTACTTAATGAGGGGCGGAGCCTTAGGTGTTCTCCAGGGCGGGGCAGCCCAGTCGTCGCTGGGTAGTGATGCTGTATGTGGGGGCAGGATCTGAGAGGGAACAATGGGGCTTGCTCTGCTCTCTCTGGTATTCCAGTCCCTTCCACCACTTCCCCTTCAGCCAGCCACCTTGCGCAGCCTCAGTGGGTCTGCACCGTTGCCACCCCGTGCCCGGGGTCTAGTAGCCGCCGCCTGTGTACCTGGGGTCTACTAGCTGCCACCTGCCCGCCTGGGATCTGCCAGCCACTGCTGCCTGCGCACCCGGGTCCACCAACCTCCACTTTTTCCTGCCGTGACTCCGCCCCTCTTACTGGTCTTGATGAATGGTTGTTGGAATTCCTCACAGTTCAGTTTTCTATCAGTTTGGGTTGTTTTCTTGTTTCTAAATCTTTGTTGTCTTTAATTTTGGTTGTGCGAGGAGGCGCAGTGTGTCCACCTACACCTCCATCCTGGCCAGAACTATAATTCTATTAAAATGTAAATGCTGTGTCAGTAGTTGTTAAATTGTATTACTTAGGAAATAATGACAAGAAAAAGTTTGTACATGGTCATGCAGTCATCATAGGCCAGAATACAGTGTACATGTCAGCAATGCTGTTAACACTCTTTTGGATGTTTTCAGTCCAGAATTGGCTGAATCTGGGGATACACAACTGATGGATACAGATTACAGATATGGAGGGCTAATTGCAGTTTCATGTTATGTAACCATTATAGAAGTAGATAGAAGGATTTTTGTCACTCTACTAGACTATTAACTCTTGAAAGACAGGGATTTCATTCTTATATTCCCTGTACCTAATTAGTACCTGGCAATAGTAGGTAATTCCATATGTTAAATGAATGACTAAATATCATATAATTTTTATTCTTTAACACTAATTTTAGTATCTGATCTTAAAAATCCACCTAGTACTGTTTGTTATTTTTTCTGTATATTCTAAATAGAGAACGAATGTTCAGTTTTACAGTGTTATAAGCCAAAAGAATCCTGTAGAACCTTTGTCACATTTTAGTGTCAGTCATTGTTCAGATTGCTTTCTTTAGTGGTTTATGCTGGAGCAGCAGTAGAGCCGTATACCTGGATTAGAGGATAATCTACTCTCTTTGATTCCCTTCATTGACTGCTCAAGAGTTAAGGAATGGTTCTTTCATTCTTTGGGTCTCAGTTTTCCTTTAGTAAATATTTTTGCTAGTTGTTTAAAAATTAGTAAGAATAGAATGCTTTTGAGGAAGGGGCTAAGGATTCCCTGAGGCTAGCCAAGTATGATTTATTCTGTTACTTTTGGGTCGATGGCAATCTTTCTGGTGAGATCTAACATGGAGAGCTAACCTGACCCCTGGAATATACCAAGTCCTTTATTTTGTGAAGAGGTGATACAAAGAAACATTAGAAAAGATTTGTACTGCAGTTGGGAAATGGATGTATCTTACCTAGGTTGAATGTGAAGGAAAGTAATTGTTTTTGTTTTTTGTTTTCTCAAGGCCATGGAAATAGCATCCCAAAGGACCAAGGAAGAAAGGTCCAGTCAAGATCATGTAGATGAAGAGGTAAGAGTTTCCATCTGTTCACAGCCTTAGGAAATACTCTTACTTTGAGGCCTTTTTAAAAGTATTGTTAAAGTGCCTTGACTGGTGTGGTTCAGTTGGTTGGGTGTCATCCCACAAAGCAGAAGATTACCAGTTCACTTCCTGGGTCAGGGTACATGCCTAGGTTGTAGGTTTCGTCCCTGGTTGGGGCACATGTGAGAGGCAACCAATCAATGTTTCTCTCTCACATCAGTGTTTCTCTTCCTGTGTTTCTCCTTCCTTCTCTCTCTAATGAACAAATATTTTTTAAAAATATTATTAAGGCATGAACTTGCTTTTACTAGATAAGCAGTATTTTTTAAATGATGATATTTCCTTGAGATGTAACATGTTACTTACTTACCAACGTTATTCAACTCAGCAACACATTAGCCCATTGTCCTAGATGGAAAACATTTTAAAGAACCTGCTAGAGTATATGATTCAGCAAGGAAAAACCTGTTTCAATTTTCAAATGTGGATTTTTAAATGATTTAAATGCTGACTGCAGTAACATTGTAGATTTTCAATATTTATGTTTGGTAAAAAATATATTTTAATTTTGGGAGTCTGAATTTTTTGTGAAGGTGATCTATAGGTAGCTTTATTTTATTTTTTAAATTCTCACAGCTATTAGTGTGCTGGATAAATATAAGTACCCTATATTTATCAGCAGTTCTGAAACTTTTTTTGTGGTAGCAGAGTGGGTGATAATCCCATGTTAGAATGTGTTCCTTTGTAAGGCATGGTCAGGTAATTACATTCCTTTTTCTCCCACTAAGGAAAAAAATTTGTAATGCAAAGGAGAGAGAAATGTTATTCTAAGGGTAACCTTAAATCATATTTAGTCTGTTATCATTGGTAATAAATTACTTTTGGCATAGCACACAGCACATGCAACACTGGCCTGTGCAGACAGCCTGGCTGGACATTAGTGTTGTAGATGATGGTGGATTCTGTTTTTTATGACTTGATAGGGGATGAGGATGCTGAGTGAAAGTAAGAAATATATAACAGTTTCAATTTTACTTTTCCTCTGTGTTTGTTAGGTGTTTAAACGAGCATATATTCCTAGAACCTTGAATGAAGTAAAAAATTATGAGCGGGATATGGATATAATGATGAAATTGAAGGAAGAGGACATGGCCATGAATGCCCAGCAGGACAATGTGAGTAGCTGGGTTTATGTGGAGCTGCTGTCCCAGGCCTGCAGTCATAAATGTTGGCTTCCAATCTAGTGAGGTGGCTGATTCCCTTTACGCTAACATGTCCTTTGTGAGCACTGGATGTAAAAAAGGGAATTCATTGGTATTTATGAAAGAAAATGACACATTTGAATGGGTCTAAAACTACAATCTTAGAAAAGGAAAATTTATATAAAAGTCTAAGATATAAATGGATATTATACTGGATCCATGAATATATGTATTTCAGGGTCTGGAAATTTTTTTGTCAAAGGGCCATACAGTAAATATTTTAGATTTTGCAGGCCAGGAAGCAAAATTGAGGCTATTATATAGGTTATTATAAAAACAAAAGTTTTCTCCAAATTTTTATTGCTGAAATAAAAAACATTTGAATAATAATTGATTACAGCTTTCATGATACAGGTCTACTAATGAGGGAAGGATGGAGTTATTTTGGGGAGGAGAATATTTTTCACTTCTTTGAGATTCAAAGAGTTTTCCATCATCAAATTCATCGTGAATGTTCATCAGTAGAAACCATCATTTTGTCAGTGGGATTTGGCCTTTGGACTGGAATCTGCTGATACCAGACAAGATTAACACCCATGATATTCTGCTTTCTTTGTTACTGTGAGATAAGTTTTAGGTACCTTTTTATAATCCCACAAAATACCATTTAGCCCATTGTTTTCTGTCTTCATTAATATTGGAGTGTGTCATTTCATTGTCTAATTTTATGGTAATTTTTGTTTTTTTTTTTGTGGTTACAAGATTCTGTACCAAACTGTCACAGGATTGAAGAAAGATTTGTCAGGCGTTCAGAAGGTATAAAGAATATTTGTTGCTATTTATATATGTGAAAACTCTTAAAGGGTATAAAATTTAATGTAAAGTATTATTAAAATTAACAATGAAATAGTTCTTAGAATATTTATTTGCAAAGCCTATGACATTTTCAGAAATGCCCTTTTTTGTGTTTGTTCTTTTTAACCATGAGACTGAAATACAGAAATTTATGGTTTATTTTTCATTCTCTGTCTGAATTATTCTGTTGTTATAGCTGAGGCATTGATCCTTTTTGTATCCTGGTCTTCATTTGTGAAGTTATTAATGATAATCTTGTACTTCTTGATGGTTTTACAGCCAGCCTAAAAGTATGTATGAGGAACAATTTCAGGAGTTTAACAGTCTTATAGGGCTGGATTCCTGTAGTGTTACATTCTTAAAACAATCTTGTTTTGTTTTACATTTTAGAATGGTGGGGATTAATTCTAGTTTAAGCAGTAATAAAGGCAGTGCTTACTTCTTTTAATCTTTTTAGTTAAAGGCTTAAATATGAAGGATCTCAATTTGCTCTTTGAAAATTTACTTTGTCGTCTTTGCAAAGAATTGCCTTTTAAATGTTTGGTTCTTTTCTTAGGAAACATCTTTTTAAAAAGTCCTTCCTGCTGCTTTAAAAACTAAACTTCAGGAAGAAGGAAAATTTCTTTTGCTTAAATGTCATCCTCTCTCTTGATCAAATTAACAACAATTGTTGCTTGAAATTTGATTCATAGCAAAACAGCTGTAAAGTTATCCAAATAAGTATTTGTTACTTCCGTCTGTTTTTCACAGTCATCCCTGCATTGCAGTGTTTCAGTCAATAGCGGGCCATATACATATGGTTGTGGTGCCTATGAGTAGAATGGAGTAAAATTCCTGTCACCTAGTAGTGTAACAGTGTCATAGTACTGACACACTACTCACATGTTTGTGGCAATGCAGGTGAAACAGACCTGCACTAACAGTCATATGAAAGTATAGCACGTGCAGTTACAGCAGTAGTTTTGTACGTTTGCACAATGACAAAATTACTAACAATGTATTTCTCAGAATGTATCCTCATCATTATGCAGCCATGGCTGTACTTCCAAATCCCAACTCAGCCTCCTTTTCTGGAGTAGAACAGTTTTGTTGCTCTGGGTCATCCAGTAAAGCCCCAGTTTCTTCATCTGAGTATGTTCTTGAGCCTTACTGGAATGGCTACTTCTAGGCTTCCTCCCTAATGTTGATTCTGTGGTTTTGATGTTTTAGTATAGACTTCTGCTTTTCAAAGTTTATGTGGAAGGCTAAAATCTGAATTGTGGCATTAACACATTGAATAACAATAGATAACTAACTGGTTTGGAATGACATGGTTCTGAAATATTTTCCAGGTACCTGCACTCCTAGAAAATCAGGTTAAGGAAAAGAATTGTTCTGATTCAGAAGATGCTGGAAGCTCTGAGTGTTCTGATGCAGCTTCTGAAGAGCAGGGAGACCATGCCTGCTCCAGGAAACCCACCACTGACCTTGAAGTTGATAAAAAGGTTAGCCAAGAATAAAAATTCTGTTGTTCTCTACCATGGCAGCGTAGCCACTCTCTTTTCCCTTTGTTCAAGTATCTAGATTTTGGTGGTTGAAAACATTATTGGTCAGTAAATACTCTAACTATAGTCCTAAGCATGAACAAAGCAAAAACTTTGTTTTTGGTGGTAATATTATCTAGGGATTGGGCTTCTAATGGGAGCTCCTTGGGCACTGTCCTGGGAGAGGACACACTGAATTCAATACATTGATTAAAAATGATTGTCATGCACTTGAAGTGCAAATGATTTTGGAGTTGCCTCATGGTGAGATACTGAAGAGTCATTTCGGGGGGATTTACAGCCCAGAGTTTCCAGATTCTAAAAGACTATTTCTTCCGCTTCTAGCTGTACAGAAGAGACACTAATGGTTGGATGATACATTATAGCTGTGTAACTATTACTCTTCATTCTTATCTTAATCTTTTAAAATTTATAAAGTTAGGTCTTAAGACTTCTGAGTGACATACGCAACATGTTGTTACTACATTTTTCTGTATTTGTCTACTGGAAATAAATGTTTTTTCTCTTTCCAACTTTTATTTCTGTTAGAATATTAAACTTGTACCATATTTTCGGACCATAAGATGCAGCTAGGTTTTAGAGGAGGAAAATAGGGGAAAACATTTTGAAGCAAAAAAATGTAGTAAAGTATTTCATAACATAAATAACATAATATTTCACCAATGTAAATGTAAACAGACCTCAACAGCAGCATTTACAACCATTATTCCTCCCAAATGGGGGTGGGGGTGTGTCTTACAGTCCAAAAAATACAGTCGTTACAAACATTTAATAATGTCCTCATGGATATTTCTGTTTGGCTGTCTTCAAATTTCTATTAGGATACCTTTAAGACAGTTTTATCCCAGTCCTGGCCAGATCCCTCAGTTGGTTAGAGCATTGTCCCAATACGCCAAGGTAGTAGGTTCAGTCTGTAGTTAGGGCACATATGAGAATCAACTAATTAATGCATAAATAAGTGGAACAACAAATCAGTGTCACATTCTCTTGTACTCTCTCTTCCTCTCTTTCTCTCCCCCCCTTAAAATCAATAAATTTTAAAAAATATTTTTAAAAAGACAATTTCATCCCAAATTCTACCACCAAACCATAATTATTTTTATTTTTTAACACTTTTTTATTTTTTTACATATAATTGTAGCAATATGCATAGTCCAAATGAGTGGAATTTTCTTATAAAAAGAAAACCTCATCTTTTAAAATAGTGCTTCTTGCTGCTTTAAAATCTGCTAAACATCAGGAAAAAATGAAAATTTATTTTGTTTAAATACCATCTTTCTCTTGATTGAATTAATAGTGTTACTTGAAATTTGATCCATAGGAAAACATGTGAAGTTATCCAAATAAGTCTGCTTTTTACTTCTATCTGTATTTCACAGATATTTTTTGTTTTTATTTTACAGGAAAGAAAAAAGATGGTCAAGGAAGCCCAGAGAGAGAAAAGAAAAAACAAAATTCCTAAACATGTGAAAAAAAGAAAGGAGAAGACAGCCAAGACAAAAAAAGGCAAATAGATCAGAACTATATAATGTGCAGTACTTTGCCATCAGTTGCTTTTCTTGCCTGTATGTTAAGTTGCATCTATGAGATGGGATATTGATTTTAATCAGATGGTTATTATGACAATGTCTGAAGACTGATTCAAGTGTTCTCATGCAGTTATGTAGAAAAGGTCTAAGCTCTGTTTTCTGGGTCCAGTCACTGGTTCTGTCTAGTATTGACAGAGAATTTATTTAAGCTATTTTAATGAAGAACTTTGTACAATATTATTTTTATATATTTTTTCTCCTCCAGTATGGTTTTTGAAGCATCGTAAATATTTAAATGTAATGAATGTCCACTTCTTTTATGTAAGTGTAAAGGCACCTTGGACAAATTCTCAGCAGCTGTTTTGCTTTGTTTGCATATGCTAAAGTCTTGTTTGAAATCATATGATTAAAACCATGGTATGTATACAAGGAGTTTCACTTATAGAGAATTTATCTGGCTATTGATGTAGTCATTCACTGCAACTTTGGTTTGTGTACATTAATGATCATTTATAATGCACTTTTCATCTTTAATATTCTTTTCTGAGTTAGGACCTCCCATTTATAAGTTATTTCATGTTCACCTTTTTGGCATGTTCATTCATTCATCATATATTCGAGTATTGGAGGTGCTGGGGATACAGCAGTAAATAAAGCAGACAAAAATTGCTACCTTTGGGTAGTTTACATTTTAATAGGAAGACAACATTAAACAAAATAAGTAAAAACAGTTTATCAGCAGGTGGAAGAGAAATATTGCAGAGAAGAGAGGATGCCTGGGGGAGAAGTAAATTTGCCCTTTTAAAATAGGCCACACTGAGGCTATATTTGAACACATACTTGAGGATTAATCATGTGCATATCAGGAGAGAAGAGGATCCCAGGTGACGCAAACAGCAAATGCAAAGGCCCTGAGGCAGAAGTATGTCTGAAATGTTCCAGAAAGGAGTCTGGAGCTTTATAACCAAGGGAGAAAATAGATGAAATTAGATGTTAGGCTATTGGAGGGTTTGTAGCAGAGAAATGATAAGATCTGACTTGTGCTTTGAAAGATCAGTATTACTCTGGCCTCTGGAGAATTAGGGAAATGAGGGTGGGAGAACAGTTGGGTATTAATTGTAGTAACCCACAGAAGAGATGATGATGATGACAGCTTGCTCTAGGAGAGTAGCAGGGGACATGAAGAGAAGTGGTTGGATTCTAGATAGAATATAAAAGTGGAATGAACTAGATGTGCTAGGGAATATGTGAGGAGGTGTGGAGAAAGAATGAAGGATGACATTGGGGATTATGACTAGCAACTGAGAGACCAGTGGAATTGCCACCGACTGTGTTGGAAAGGAATGTGGGAGGAGCAGGTTTGGGTGAAAGGGAGTAAGAGGGTAAGATGGCAGAAAGGCACAAATACTGGAAGAAATCAAATTTTTTTTATTACCATATACTTTACATTAGAAATTATTGCATTGGCCCTTGCATCAGAAACAATTTCCGTAAGTAAACTTAGTTTCCTTTAAACTGAAGCTTGTGCCTGCTTGTTTGAGAGTTGATGAGTTACTGGGGGTTGGCAGGGAAGGTTTCAACTGAGCCTTTAAAATCTTAAGTCACATTTATTCATAATATAATATCCTCCCCTCTTGGACTTTAAAAAAAGTTCAAAATATGAAATAGAATTCCAATGAAACAGTCATTCCAGTGAAATATTCTACAGTTAACAAAAGAGAATACAAATCAGATTCATTAATTCTATGTACTTTGGGGGATTTTTATCTTCAAGGTATTCTGTTTCTTGTATTTGGTCTTAAACTGACAAGGTTTATGTTTTGTTTTTTTTTTTTCTGACCACAGTTGACATTCAATCTATTAGTTTAAGGTGCCCAACATAGTGGTTATATATTTCTATAACTTATGAAGTGATTCCCCCAAAAGTCTAGTACCCACCTGGCGCCACATAGTTACTACAATATTATCGACTACATTTCCTATAGTGTACTTTTACATCCATGACTATATTGTAACTACCAATTTGTGATTCTTAATCCCTTCACCTTTTTCACCTAGCCCTCAACCCCCTCCCATCTGGCAACCACCAGTTTCTTCTCTGTTGTCTGAGTTAGTTAGTGTTTTTGTTCATTTATTCTGTTCCTCAGATTCCACATATAAGTGAAATCATAGGGTATTTGACTTAGTTCACTAGGAATAATAGCCTCTACGTTCATACATGTTGTTGCAAATGGTAAGATTTCATTCTTTTTATGGCCAGGTAATATTCTTCTGGAGGGCAGGCCCCTTGGGGTACAGGCTCTCCCGACTAGGTGAGTGTTCTAGGAACTGTTCTGTATCAGTGTACCAGCTGGTGTTGTGAGAGGCCATGTTCTGCTTCTGTAAATGTTTTGAAGACTTTGAATGCATTTGCTCGTTTCATGCTAGGTGATTTACAGGTGCACTGGCCCATACCACACTGAGTGTTCTTTGACCAGAAGCAGCAGGACCCCTGTGCCCCACCCTCCCTGTTCACCTGGTATCACCTCAAGTGACATTTTTTGTTTTCCTGCATGAAAAAAGCCCTCGAAGGGAAACATTTTGTCAATGTGGAAGAGTTGAACAAAAAAACAGCAGAAGCATTAAACAGCATCAAAATTGACGAGTTAAAAACTTTAAGCAGTGGAAAAAAGTCTTGATAGGTGTATTGCATCAAACAGAGAGTACTTTGAAGGTGACTGAAGTTTAAACATGCAAGAATACACAATTTTTTATAAATAAATTCCAGGGTTGTTTTTGGGTCACCCCCTCGTATGTACCGCATCTTTAGGCAATTGCCTATTGGTGGACACTTAGGTTGCTTCCATACCGTGGCTATATGAAATGCCCTTCATCTCTTGTCTTGTTATAGCCTTGGTTTTTAAGTCGTATTTTGTCTGATATGAGTATTGCTACCTCAGCTTTTTAAAATTTCCATTTGTATGAAACACCTATTCCATTCCTTTATTTACAGTCTGTGTCTTTCAATTTCAAGTGGATCTCTTACAGGCAAATATATGTATGAGTCATTTTCTTAACCATTCAGCTACCCTATGTCTCTTTCTATTAAAACATTTAATTCACTTAGAATTGAAGTGATTATTGATATAGGTATGTAGTTATTGCTATTTTATCCATATTTATCTTTTTTTTAAAGAAGCCCCTTTAACATTTCTTATAATAGTTGTTTGGTGGTGCTGAACTCCTTTATCTTTTCTTGTCTAAAAAGCTTTGTCTTCAATTCTAAATGACAGCCTTGCTGGGTAGCGTGATCTTGGTTGTAGGTCCTTGCTTTTCATGACTTGACTACTTCTTGCCAATCCCTTCCAGGCTACAAAATTTCTGTTGAAAAATCAGCTGACAGTCTTATGGGAGCTCCCTTATAAATAACTAACTTTTCCCTTGCTGACTTTCAGATTCTTTGTCTTTAACCTTTGGCATTTAATTATGATGTGTCTTGGTGTGGCCTCTATGTGTTCATCTTGTGGGACTCTGCACTTACTGGAATTGTGAATCTGTTTCCTCCACCAGATTAGGGAACTTTTCAGTCATTATTTCTTCAAATAGGTTTCGATCATTTGCTCTCTTCTCTTTCTGGTCCTCCTGTGTTGCAAATGTTACCCTTGATGTTGTTCCAGAAGCCCTTTGAACTATCCTCATTTTTTTTTTTAATTCTTTTTTCTTTTGCTGCTCTGATTGGGGTTTTTTGCTACCTTGTCTTCAGATTGCTGATTTGATGCTTTATTTATCTGATGTTGATTCTGTCCTTCATTTCTGTCTTTTTTTTTTAATGGTTTCTATATCTTTGTGTAAGTTCTCACTGACTATTCTTTCCTTAAATTCATTAAACATCCTTATAACCAGTGTTTTGTAGTCTGTATCTGGTGATTGATTGCCTCCATTTTATATAGTTTTTTTTTTCTGGAAACTTCTCTTGTTCTTTCATTTGGGATATATTTCTTTCTGTTCTTATTTTGGCTGCCTCCTGTGTTTGTTTCTATGGATTAGGTAGATCTGCTATGTCTCCCAGAGTTGGCAGTGTGGCCTAATGTAGTAGGTTTTCAGTGAGGCTTAGTGGCATAGTCTCTCTGTCATGTGAGCTGGGTGCTCCAGGGGTTTCCTTTGTGTGGATTGTGTGTGCCCTCCTGTTATAGTTGAGCCTTGATTGCTGTTGGCACATCAGTGGGTGGGATTAACCCTCAGGCTGACAGGCTGTGAGGACTGGTCACAACAGCAGTGAATGAGCTGTTGTGTGAGGGCTGACCCCATACAGTGAGATTCGATACAGCAGGGCTCTGGTGCCTGCAAGTCCACCCTTTGAGTATGTTGTCTGTAGAGCTAATTGGGTGGTGCTCTGTGGTGGTCTGAAGCCAGCCAGTAGGTGTCTTGGTTCTGGGGCCTCTTGGGAGGGGCTTCATTGCAGGCTTAGGTTAGCAGCTGCCTATGTCTAGGCCAGGGCAACCTGATAGGAGCTACCTATACCGATCTTGGAGGCACCGAGGAGAGGATATGCTGTGAACCAAGTCTGCCTACTGCTAGTTTCAGGCTGGGGGCTGCTTAGCAAGAGGTACAAGGCACACTGAAGCCAGATGGTACTTGTTTGGAGTTTGTGGACTTTTGAGAGATTTTAGGAAAGTCCACAGCTCAGGCTGAGGCTGGCCACTCAGGTTGAGGCTGGCCACTTATGAGTAACAGCCTCTGAAAAAGATTGAAGCCTGTGCCTAAGTTGGGTGGGGCAGGTTCTCAGGGAATCACCAGGGTGTGGTGAGTTTGATGGAGACTCAGATTTGGCGCCCAACTGCACATACAGGCTGGCTGGGAGGAGGGTTCAGCAAAGGAGTAAGGGTACCTGTCAGCTCTTTAGTTCCCAGAGAGCTTCCCCCTGGCCCTCACTCTGAAGCCAGACAATTCAGTTCCTCCCCATACTTTTCTGGTGCTTTTCGAGTTGCTGCCCTAGTGCTGGAGCTCAAGAGTGACTCTCTTAGCGAGTAAATCCACGCATGGATCATTTAGAGAATGCAAGGACCTAGAGCAGCCCTCCATCTCACCTGGGCTAGATGGACTCCCACTGGCTTTTCAGTTCCAGCTGTTGTAGGGTTTTTGTTCCCAGCACTTTTCCCAGATAACCCTCTCTCCACAGCTGAGATATCCCTCCTGACCCATAACTACCACACCTGGGTGTGGGACCAGCCCATTTTGGGTCTCCAGCCCTTCTGCCAGTCTTGACGTGGCTGCTTCTTTATGTCCTTAGTTACAGTTCTGTTTAGTCTTCAGGTGGTTCTCAAGGGCCCTGTGATTAGCTGCAATTTTGTTGTCATGGGGGAAGGCAAGCAGAGTGTTTACCTATTCCACCTTCCATCTTGACTGGTAGCCTGACAGTGTGTATTTGTACCAGATGGTAAAGCTCCTCATAGTTAACTTTTGGTGAACCTAAAGCAATTCTGTTCGGAATCAGTTTCGCTTGGGCAAAAGCAGTGTCCACAGAATTTAGGGACAATTCATTCTCACATTGCTGCCGGGAGGAAGTGGCTTGTCAAATGTCAAGATTTGGGACTTCAGGAGGATTCTAATCTGAAGAACATTTTCCCCATAAGTCTTGCTGAAGTGACTGTATCCCTGTTTGGATTCTGGGGCCTAGTCTGTGGCTGAGTAGTAACCACTGGTAGTGCTCTTGCCAAACTTGTCTGAAACTTTATTTCTCTTAATTCTGTCCTTCTAACCAGAAGCCTTGGAAGAAGAAGCCTATTCTTAGGCAAACTTAAAAGGCTACTTGCTGACTGATTGCAGTTGAATTTTGAGTGCTTGACAGTTAGATTTTAGTGTCCACGAATTATTGTTGCATAGTTACTTTCTGTTTGAAGGGATGAGGTTTGGGTCTTTTGGCACAAAGGTTGGAACATAATTTTGCCAATTGCAGATGTATCTGAGTTTCTGTTATATTTTGTTGATTTTCTCATCCCTTCAAATAATGCAGGTGTTTCTAAGTTTACTGTGAGAAACCTGGATAATATCTTTGAGGCACAAAATCAGTTATTTCCTATGCTGCTCAAGTTCTTATTCTTCCTCTGCTAAAGCAGGTCAGGAAGAGGACTTTTACTGGTGCAGAAGCTCCAGCATTCGAGCGTGGCCTTGGAATGAAGGAGTGGGACCTGGGCAGCCGTGGGCCTAGGTCTGATGAAGTGTGCCTCCATGGTTCTGAGCTGACAGCACATTTTCTTCAGGTTTATAACTTGTTGAAGGTGGACTCAAGAAAAACTTTACAGTTTGGTGTAAGAGTTGTGTGTGAGAAGATCTCCACTTTTCATGAGTTTGTTTTATTTTTTAATTCAGTGCAAGCAGCTTGCTGTTTCTTGATTGTGGTGTATCCTGTTTTGTGACTGTATTTCATTAACATTTTGGCTCAGAAAATGAGTTGGAAAAAAGTTCCTTTAGAAGCTGGTACAAATGCAATATAAGGACATCTAAACTGTCATGGGCTCTGAATAATGACAGTTCTAAAATATCCTTTTCATTGCCGAAAGCTTAACAGGTTTTCTAATTTTTAGTTGCCTAAATACATAGTTAATAAAGACTATGAACAATCAGAGCTTTACTTTGATTTGTGGGGTTTACCTTTTAATGATGAAAGAGCTGCAAGGATCAGCAGCTAGAAGCTAGAGCAAATTCTCCAAGTGTAGCTTCCCATGAAGATGTTCTGTGACCACATCAAATGGATAAGTTTTCAGCCATTAGTGATTGTAAAGCAAGAGCTCTCCACATTTTGTCTCTTGAATTGGATTAGGTTTTCACATTTCCCGCATTCAGGTTGGAGATTTTAACTTCCGTATCCCTTGGGTTTATGCTGCATTGGACATAAAGGCTTTTATAAACTCCAGGGGAAATTGTAATGTCAGGTAACAAATCAGTTCAGCTGGTTTCCAAAGGAAAAGATGCTTTTCTTGTATCTGATCCACAGAGATCTTAGTCCCAATTGATAGTGCTGTGGAAATCTCTGAACTTGAATTTGGAGAATCAAGACCTGAATTTGGGGAGTTCTTGAATTCAGTTGTCACCTCCACTTCATTTACTGTGTCTTCCACATCCTGCTTTGATTGCTGGCAGGCTAAGATCATGAGGAAGTGCCCCTCTCATGGCTACAAGTAGCCACCAAACCACCAAATCCTATTTTTTTTTCATTTCTGTTTAGAATGGTGTGATGTAACCTAATGTGTGAGCACAGATATCTCCAGATCTCTGAGGGGTTTCCATGTCCCATGTAAGTGCTACTTAATACAATAGTTTTGTTTAAAGGCTGATTAACTTTAGCATCTTTGGGTGAAGTTTTAGTGTTTACAAATTCTGTATTTAGCTGTCATGGGGTCATAAATTTGTCTGTGAAAATGTGGTAGGTCCTAAGGGCCCCAAAATTGTTGGAGTCAGGAGGCCAGAGTGCCAGAACTAGAGAGACAGGTCAGAGAATGGGATGTTTAAGATTGTGCTCTCAGAGGGTTGCCCTTGGGGATGCCTCAGGTACAGCCCTGGTGTGAGTCACTGCAGTAGGTAGTAGACAAATGCATTGAAGGCTAGAAGTTCAGGGAACTGAGGCCAGAGTTCAGGAAGGGCCATCTGTGTTAGAATAGGCCTAGTTTTAGAGTATCAGTGAGATACATGCTTAAATCTTCAGGGGTAGGGGGAAATGGGCAGGAAAAGGGGTAGCAATAATGCTGGCAACACGGAGGGGAAGTGAGGAATCTCATGATAACATGAGATTAAGAGGGTGGCAGGGAAACAGGAGAGCTGGGGTTTTAATGGAGTGAAGATACGGGAACCCTCAGAGAAGGAGGTAAGGATACAAGGCTTTTTGCTGATGTGTCTGACCATGAGTTCCAAAGGACACTGTTGGAGCACTTCAGGAATTAGGTGGGAAGGGGTCTATTTGACATCAGGTACAGGACCCATTGTGGGTTGGATGCTTCAGGTTCTAGGAACCTGTTTCCATTAAGCAGGCAAATGCCTGACTACTATTGAGATAATAATAGTGCCTGCCTCATAGAGCTACAGTGAAGGGTGCTGGGCAGAGCTTTGGGGAGCAGGGTATGGAATAGATCAGGCTGATAATACTGCAACTCATTGCTCAGTTATTGAAAGTGGAACAGCTAGATACTTAGTGCTCCTGTTGTGATGTAAGAAGAACTACAGAGAACCACCTATAAAGTATCTTGCCTCCCCTCACCAAAAAGAAAAACAAAAAACATTGAAATTGAATCTGTGTACCCTCTAGAAGTAACCAACACTTTATAGGAAATATATGTGCACTGGAATAGAAGAAATAATGTAAGGAGGATAAAGTCAACCAAATCTGAAGGCAGTGGCTATAAGGGAAAAAAGGGAGGGAGAACTATTATTAAAAAAATACAACGTCTGTCCAGAAGATATTCAACCATGCAATATGAAAAATGAATACATTTATTGAAGAAGATACAAGGAACATTGTACATAGGATGATGATGCCTCAGTCCCCTTCAAGTAGGCACCTTGGAACCTCACTCAGTTCTCCCAATCGCCATCAGCTGTTCCATCATATTTTCCTGAATCTTGATGGTCTGAAATCTCTTCCCTTTCAAAGGTGAGTTTGGTTTTGGAAAAAGCCAGAAGTTGCAGGGCACCAAACCTGGGCTGTACAGGGGTTGAGTCACTGGGTGTTTTAATGGTTTGCCAAAAAACTCTGCATGAGATATGATGCATGAGTGGGCATGTTGTCATGACGAAGCTGCCAATAACCAGTTTCCCATAGCTGTGGCCTTTTGAATCATCTGAATAGTTTTTGTGGAGGAATGTTCAAGCTTAACGCAAATTTGATGCAGATTTTTTTGCTCACTCACTTGGTGATTTTGAATGTGATGGCCACACAGTACACATGCTCACTCAGTAGTGTCTACCAGGGACTGCTGGCCAAGATGGAGGCATAGGTAGACACACTGCCTGCTTGCACAACCAAAATTAAGGACAACAAAAATTTAGAAACAAACAAACAAAAAAAACCCCAGATCTGACAGAAAATTGAACTGTAAGGAAGTCCGACAACCATTCATCCAGACCAGTAAGAGGGGCAGAGTCAGCGGCTGGTGGAGAGGGCTCGTGGCAGGAAAAAGTAGTGGTTGGTGGTTCTGGGCACGCAGGTGGTGGCTGGCAGACCCAGTGAGCCGCGCAGGGTGGCTGGCTGACCATAGACACACATTTTGCGCGCAGATAGACCACGCAAGAATGGGGAGTGAGACGGACTGCGCAGCCCAGGGCCCCAGTGCTGGGAAATGAAACCTAAAAGCACCAATTAAAAACACTTGTGGGGGTTGAAGTGCCAGGAGAGACTCCCAGCCTCACAGGAGAGTTCGTTGGAGAGACCCACAAGGTCCTGGAATGTACGCAAGCCCACCCACACGGGAATCAGCACCAGAAGGGCCTGATTTGCTTGTGGGAAGCGGGGGAAGGGACTGAAATCCAGCAGAGATCTAAGCAAGCGCCATCATTCCCTCTTGGACCCCACCCCCACATATAGGGTAACAACCCAGTGACTGGGCTGTCCTGCCCTGGTGAACAAATAAGGCTCTGCCCCTCAGGTAGTGGGGTGAAGGTGTGTATAACAGGTGCAACCAGACCAAAAAAAAAAAAAAAAAAAAAAAAAAAAAAAAAAAAAAAAAAAAAAAAAAAAAAAAAAAAAAGGCTCAAACGAAAGAACAGATCAAAGGCCCAGAGCCAATACATCTAAGTGACCAAGAGATAGCCAGCCTATCAGATGCACAGTTCAAAGCACTGGTGATCAGAATGCTTACAGAATTAGTTGATTTTGGTTGCAAATTAGATGAAAAAATGAAGGCTACACTAAGTGAAATGAAGGAAAATGCACAGGGAACCAATAGTGATAGGTAGAAAACTGGGACTCAAATCACTGGAGTGGACCAGAAGGAAGAAACAAACATCCAAACAGAAAAGAAGAAGAAACAATAATTCAAAAAAATGAGAGGCTTAGGAACCTCCAGGGCATCTTTAAACATTCCAACATCCAAATTATAGGGATACCAGAAGGAGAAGAGGAAGAGTAATAAGTGGAAAAGTTATTTGAACAAATAATAAAGGAGAACTTCCCCAATCTGGCAAAGGAAATAGACTTCCAGGAAGTCCAGGAAGCTCAGAGAGTCCTGAAGAAGTTGGACCCAAGGAGGAACACACCAAGGCACATCATGATTACATTAGCCAAGATTAAAATGAAGGAGAGAATTCTAGAAGCAGCAAGGGATAAGGGCACAGTCACCTACAAAAGAGTTGCCATCAGATTGTCAGCTGCTTTCTCAAAAGAGACCTTACAGGCAAGAAGGGGATGGAAAGAAGTATTCCAAGTCATGAAAGGCAAGGACCTACATCCAAGATTGCTCTTATCCAGCAAAGCTTTCATTTAGAATGGAAGGGCAGATAAAGCACTTCTCAGATAAGGTCAAGTTAAAGGAGTTCATCATCACCAAGTCCTTACTAGAAATGTTAAAGGGAATTAGAATCTAAGAAAAAGAAGATAAAAAATATGAACAGTAAAAAGACAGCAAACCCACAGTTATTAACAACTGCATCTAAAACAAAAGCAAACTAAGCAAACAAGTAGAACAGGAACAGAACCACAGAAATGGAGATCACATGAAGGGTTAGCAACAGGGGAGTGGGAGGAAGAGAGGGAAAAGGTACAAAGAATAAGTAGCATAGATGGTAGGTAGAAAATAGACAGGGGGAAGGCAAGAATAGTGTGGGAAATGTAGAAGCTAAAGAAATTATGACACATGGACATGAACTAAAGAGGGGGGGAATGTGGGTGGGAGGGGAGTGCAGGGTGGAGGGAAATGAAGGGGGGGAATGGGACAACTGTAATAGCATAATCAATAAAAAGATTAAAGAAAATAAAACAGTGTCTACTGCCCTCACTGACTAGTACAGCAAAGTCATTATTGTTCAGGCATGCACATCCGGTCCACTTTCCTTGGCTGCCAGGTTATATCGATGTTGTGCAAACCATTCTTGTTATATTAACAGTGGCTAGACTTTTTCCAGACAGACCTTGTATATCCCAACACTGCAGACTTCATTTAGATTCTGATGAGATCAGACCAGTTCTAAACAAGTAGGGTTTTTTATTAGACAGGGAAAATTAGAAATGGAGTAGGAATTAGATATAAGGAATGTTGATTTTGTTGGATATGACAGCAGTGCTGTGACATTAAAAAAAAACTGTTCTCTCAGGTGTACTGAAGTCTTTGTGGATAAAATGAACAGGATATCTGGGATCACTTTAAAATGCTCCATCTTGGTCCTTATCCCTAAAGAAAAGTGATAGGTAAAGCCAGATTAGTGGAACATAAATAGTTGCAAAAGCTGGGTAATGCATATGTAGGATCACTATATTATTCTCTCTAATTTTCATATAAAATTTCTAAGAAAAGGCTTTTTCTAATGAGTTAAAGTATACTAAGTACTTCAAACAGGGCTTGCACATCATAATACTATATTATGCAAGTGTCTATATCTTTCTTACTTGTTGTTAAGTAACTTTTTTACAGAGGCATCAAAGTTTAAGCATGTGACCCAAAGAGTAGATGTAGGTGGAATTGTAATGCCTACTGGTACTGGCCTAGCATGATGTCACTTGAAATGCCTTTTTGGTTCTGATATTTAGATTTTACTAGTGGATGCAGTTACAGAACTTGTATATTGAGCAAATGCTGGTAGAATTTTTAGTTTTGCCAAAACTGATCCTTGTTTTAAAATACAATATCTCCTTCTCAGTGACCTATCCTGACCACTCTATTTGGAATTGTGGTCTGCCCCCTTCCCTCTGGCCCCTACACACCTAATTACTTTTACATAATTTTTCTATAGCTCTGTGAAGGTTGGCGCCCCTAACCCTGCACATTCGCATTGTTCAAGGGTCAACTGTATGTATCATGTGTCCTTCCTTACTTCCCAACCTCTCACTAGAAAGTGAGCTCCAAAAAGGTAGGGATTTTTACATTTGTTCAGTTTTGTCTGAACTGAATGGTGTTTGAAACATAGTAAATGCTCAATATATATTTAAGTGAATAATATGTTGTGTTTCTTAGACAAATTTGAGGCTATTATGTGAATTGCATGCACCCCTCACGTTTATGAAAATGAAAACCCAGAGTTGATGTGGATTTATTTGTGCCCTCTAGCCTTGCCCTTCATCAACCAGTGGCTCCATTCCACAGTGACCAACCTCAGAGCCACAGCAGCACTGTTTTGTCGTCCAGCCAGTGAAGCGGATGAATTTAAAACTCGGTTGTCATTTTGACTTTAACTATTATCCAAAGTGCTCAGCCAAAAATAGATTGACTCATGAATTATTCAATCCTAAATCACCACAATATATGAGAATGGGAGACTTTGAAACCAAGACTGCTAACTGCACATTTTGCCATCTCTTCCCAAATATAGACTGAAAGTTTTTAAGTTAAATTGATTTTAAGAGATGGTCCTCATTTTAAATGAGCCCTCTGCTTGCTTGGAAAGCTGATAGACTCCCACAGTGGAGAACCATCATGAATTTCTTCTTCAACAGGGCATAAAACAGTACCCCAGCCCAGGGGTTGGCATGATTGCTCATAGTTGTTTGGTCTTACTAAGCCTGTTCTTTCATTTCAATGATGTGATATTGCCAGTAATGTTGGGAGCTTGTCTCCTGCTGCCCCAGCATGGAAACGTTGCCCAGGCATGCTCAGGGGACTGGGGAAGCCACTGGGCCAACATCCCTCTCTTCCTTTGTGGGAAATTTCTCATTTGTGGATTAAGGGTACTGGACAAGATGGTTATACAATTTCTTCTTTACAGTTCTATGATTACCAAAGGGGAGCAGATCCATGACTTAGAAAAGACTTTTGAAGGTTGACAGACCAAGTGAAAATTTCATCTCTTAAAAGAGATGTGTTTATTGCCCAGACCGGTGTGGCTCTGTTGGAGCATCAACCCGTACACCAAAAGTTTGCAGGTTTGATCCTGGTTGGGGCACATATGAGAGGAAAGCGATGTTTCTCTCTCCCCCTTCCAATCTCTTTCTCTAAAATCAATAAAATTTTTTTAATCAAGAGGTTTTTTTTAATTAAAAATATGAGTGAATGAAGAGGAGAGAGAAAGAAGAGTGGAGGAGAGAAGGGTGCCCTTGAAAGCTGCGTGGACAGGGAGTGAAGAGTAGAAGGAAGAATAAAGGGGACATGAGGCATCAGGAGAGGAACAGAAAACCAAGCTTCACAGCCATGCTGTAGCCCATGAGAATGAGCACAGCCTCCCGGAATGTGAGCTCTCCATGCAGAAGCACAAGAGTGAGGCCCTGCTGAGACATCTATTGAGTGCAGTTGTGTACTGCTCCACCAAGAGACCCATGGCATTCCTCAGGGAATACTTTGAGAGGCTGTAGAAGGAGGAGGCAAAACAGATTCAAAATCTCCAGAGTTAATATTCTCTGTGGAGATTCAAGGGAGGATGAAATCTCTCCTCCTCCACCCAACCCAGTGGTTAAAGGCTAATGGCAAGGTGCTATCAGTGCTTAAGTTTGCAGGGAGAAGATGCTGCATTACTAGTTAGAAAGGTTATATGGAAAGATTATAAGACAATCACTGCTTTAGTCAAGGTCATTAAAACAAATGTGTTTTCACATCTTGATGATTATGAGAGAAGTGATATTTTTGATGCCACATTTCCAGCTTCCTTTATTGCTGGAAAGACTGCTACTCAGCAAGATAATGAAGGGGATAACTTCTATGTGATTAATCAAGAAGAGATGGATGTCTATGTCAACAATGAATGGGCAACCAGTGTGAGGAAGGAGAGAGCTTTGAAAAATTTGCTTGCGTTTACAAAACACCTAGAATAGTCACTGTTAAAGCTAAGACAAATGTGAAATTGTAGCATTGACCAAGACAGCTATAGAAGAGTCCTTGGACTTTCAGTCAAGATGGCAGCATAGGCAGACATGGTTCACCTCTTCACACAACCCCATCAAAATCACAGCTAAATTATAGAACAGCTATCACACAGAACCATCAGAAATCAAGTTGAATAGAAGTTTAACAACTATGGAATTAAAGAAACCACATCCATCCGGAATGGTAGGAGGGGCACAGATGTGGAGTGGGCTGGTCCCTCACCCATGTGTGGTGGATAAAGACTGGGGAGGAGTATCTGAAGAGCAAGGAGTCACAGCCCCATACCAGGACCCCAGCCCAGGAAGATAAGTCCCCACAACTTCTGGCTGCAAAAACCAGCAAGGATTAAGTTGGTGGAAGAAAATTCTGGAGCCCCAAGCAGTTTTCCTTAGGGAACCCACACACAGACTCAACTACTCACACTTAGTCCCTCTGAGCTCCAGCACTGGGGTAGCAGCATAAAAGGCACCAGTTGTATAAAGAGAAGAACCAAAGTGTCTGGCATCAAGGTGAGCAGAGGCCATTGTCCCTTTTCTAAACCCTCCCACCACAGAGCTGGTAGGCTGGTTCCATATCTGAGACTCCATCAACCTGACTAACACTGTTTGACCTACCTTGGAAATCCCCAGAAACTCCCCCACCAATTTATGGCCCCACCCAAGCTGATTTTCCTTGTGAATGGGTGGTCTTGTCTCATGCTTCACTACTTTCTAAATCCTCTCAAACAAGCACCAAACAGCTGACCTCTGTGAGTCTCAGGCCAGGAACTAGCAGCAGCCAGCCTAGATTCACAGCTTGGATTCACCTGGGAATCTCCAAGCCCAGCACAAGTAGCAACCATCTCAGATTGCTATATACTTCAGGCAGGGTGGCCCTGGGCAAAACACAGATGGAGGCTGAAATGGCCTACACCACCTGGGAAACCCCAAGGCCAGTGAACCCAGCAGACAGCCACAGACTACGCTGAAGCACCACCGCTCTGCCCCTGCACAGCTGATCCTCCATGGAGGGTGGAGGTTGGCAGTCATTGGTCACAGCCATTCCTTGCAGCTGACTGGCCTGTGTAAATCCCTCCCATTGATCTTCCAATAGCAATCAAATTTCCACCACAAGAGGAGGGTATACTCAACCCACACAAAGGGCACAGCTCTAGTACCCACTTTGAGTGATAGGTAAAGATACGCCACTGGACCCTGTAAGACACCTACTACTAGCATTAGGCCATGCTACCAAGACATGGAGTCAAAGCAGCTCTACCCAAGAAACAAGCACAGGGAGGCTGCCAACACGAGGAGACAAAGAAACATGGCCCAAATGAAAGAACAGATCAAAATTCCAGAAGAAGAGCTAAACAAAGTAGAGACAGCAATCTATCAGATGCAGCGTTCAAAACACTGGTTATAAGGATGCTCAAGGAACTTGGTGAGGACCTTAACAGCATAAAAAAGATCCAGTCAGAAATGAAGGCTACACTAACTGAAATAATGAACAATATTCAGGGAAACAACAGTAGAGTAGAGGAAGCCAAGATTCAAATCAATGATTTAGAACATAAGGAAAAAGAAAAACCAATCAGAATAACAAGAAGAAAAAAGAATCCCCCAAAATGAAGAAAGTATATGCAGCCTTTGGGATAACTTCAAGAAGTACAATATTTTCATCATAGGTGTGCCAGAAGGAGAAGAGGAAGATAAAGAAATTGGAAATTTATTTGAAAAATAATTGAGAAAGAAAGAAAAAAACTTCCCTGATTTGGTGAAGGAAATAAACATGCAAGTCCAGGAAGCGCAGAGAGTCCTAAACAAGATAGATGCAAAGAGGCCCACTTCAAGACTCATCACTATTAAAATGCTAAAGGTCAAAGATAAAGAGAAAATCTTCAAAGCAGCAAGATAAAAGAAGTTAGTTACCTACAGGTAGTCCTTATAAGACTGCTGATTTCTCAAGAGAAACTTTGTAGGCTAGATGGGATTGGCAAGAAATATTCAATGTTATGAAATGCAGGGATGTACAGCCAAGATAGTTCTACCCAGCAAAGCTATCATTTAGAATCAAAGGGCAGATAAAGAACTTCCCAGACAAGAAATAAACTAAAGGAGTTCATCATCACCAAACCATTATTACATGAAATGTTAAATGGACTTATTTAAGAAAAAGAATATCAAAACTATGAAAAATAAAATGGCAAAAATACATAGCTATCAACAATTGGATCTAAAAAACAAACCAAGCAAGAACAGAGATAGCATCAGTGTTTTGAAGTTTGCCAGATGGGAGGGAGTGCAGGGGAATGGGTGAAGAGGAGAGGGGAATAAGAAGTACAAATAGGTAGTTACATAATAGCCAGAGGAATGTACAGTAGTACAGTGTAGGAAATGGAGTAGCCAAAGAACTTATACACATGACCCATGGACATGAACAATGGTGTGGGGATTGCCTGAGGGACTGGGGATGCTGGGTGGAGGGGAGCAAAGGATGAAAAATGAGGACAACTGTAATAGCATAATAAGTAAAATATAATTAAAAATAAAATTAAAAAAGAAGAATCCTTATGGGAAGCACTCTGAGAAAGTGGAAGATGTATGAGAATTTCCTTTGTGAAGTATCTCTTTTAGAATATCTGGACAAGTCTCAAGGCAGCTGATGCATTGGAACTGGTCCAGTTTGAAGATACACAGAAGAACCACATGTGCGGCAGAGAAAAATGGGATGAGTTCATCATTATTTTAGCAGGGTCAGCTTCTGTGCTACAAGGAAATGAAGTGTTTGTTTAAGTGGGAAGATTGGGGTCTTCTGATTGTTTTGGTGAAATAGCACTACTGATAAATCATCCCAGTGCCGCCTCAGTGGCTGCCTGTGGCCCTTTGAAGTGCATTAAGCTGGATTGACCTAGATTCGAACATGGTCTTGGTTCATGCTCAGATATCCTCAAACGAGACATCCATCCAGCAGTACAACAGTTTCGTGTCACCATCTGTCTGAAATTTGCCTCCTGTGCTTCCCTTTTCTCCTCTCCCCGGTCCATGCCTCACTCTTGCAGACTGTTTTATTTTCCCTACATGCAGCACCACTTGGCCACTGGCCTCACAGCTTCTTGTCTATGTTAAAAGTTGCTTTTATTGCACCTTTTTGAATTTAGAGCATTAACTGAGCGTTTATGCATAGTTAAATAAATGGAGTTCACAGACTCTGCTGTTCCTGCTTCTCTGCTTTCAGTGTTAGTATTCAGCCTGGGCAGCACATGCCATGCTCTCTGGTGAGGCCAGATCCCTGCACCAAATGTATTACCATGGAGTAAGGATGTAACAGTGCGAGATTTTTTCTTAAGTGATATAAGTTTTTAGTTATCATAAGCATATTTTAGGCTGTGGCCATATATGCTATATTTCTTTATAGAATAAAGGATTTCTCATTAAGCTTTAGAGAATTCTCATTAGAGAGTTCGGAAAAGCAGATATAGAAAATCTTAGGAAGATATCTGCCTGTACTTATACTAGATTAAAGGTGGGAAAATGCCCATTTTTGCTAGTTATCAGATGGATATGATCCATTCCATCTTTTTTTTTTTTTAACCAGAATTTTTGTTGCCAAGCTAGTTTGCCTGACATTGGTTATATCTTGTTACTGTTTCCTCTTCAATACTGAAATATATTTAGGTGTGGCTCTCCATACCTGCCTTTTGAATTTGAAACTCAGTCAGAGGCTGCAAATATTGGGTTATTATTTAACGACATCTGTCTCAACTCACAAAATCTGATTAGACTTTTATATATCAAGCTGCTGCCAATCACTGATCATAGGATGCTGAATTAAGAATAAGAATTTGAGATGTATACTCTTGGTTGGTAACTTAGAGGCTTTGGTTAGTGTCATCCTTCAGTTGACTCCAGGATAATTTGCTATGCACATTAAACACTGATTCCAGGAGATTGGGTTTGCTGGGAATAGATGCATCATGTTATAAAAGAAAAATGGTGGTGATGTTGCTAAAGTGAGAAATGCCAGGTGGATAAAATACAGTGTTAGGAACTTTACTCCACTAAATTCATTGGGGCAAGAGATTTGCAAAGAAGATTTTTACTGTGGTTTGACCTTCCCTCTCCTTTTTACATTAGCTAGACTTTATGGTGGGTTGGGGGTGGAGCAGGATAGGTCTGGGTTTTTTCAAATTGGTCTAAAAGGCCATCCTGCTGAAAAGTTTGGCTTTCCTATTTAGCATTTATTTCTTTGACAAATGTTTTTTTTTTTTTTGAAGTAAGCTTGTGTTTTGAGTTTTAGCTATATTTTAATATTTTCCAGCCTTATCAACCTTATGTGTTACATTATTCCATGTGCACCAATGATACCCAACATTTTATTTCTGTTATTTTTTAAACAAAATCTCACAGTTCTGTAATGTAGGCACTTATATTTTCATTGTGATTTAATGTAACATAGGGTTATAAGTGGGAGTGACTGCAAGCATTTTTCCATTTGTATTAAATTGGCTGTGATTATTAGTCCCCTCTCCTACCCTTTCCCAAGTAATTTAAATTGGTCATGATTGATTTTTTATATATATAGATTTGAACAGTTTTTAGGTTGTTACTAGGTTTGGAATAAATCTGGGAAAGAGGTTTTATTTACATTTTAGTGTGGGATAAAAAGCCACCTTATTACAATTTATTTGTAGTAAGATTTATTATTACAAATAATTATTTTATTATTACAAATAATAATTTATTATTATCAAAATAACCTATATTAAATGAGGATTTTCTGATCTAATTTTGTTTAGCTACATTTTTATACTTAAAAAATTAAAAATTAAAATGATGTTTTTAATTGGAATAAATGAGTTTGAGGTGCTAGTTATCTGGCACCTCAATCACAAGTCATGTTTGCCTTATGCACGAATCAGTCTCTGTTGGCAACTTTTTTCTTACTGGGTGGCACTTTGTGATAAGACTTCAGTTCATTCTCCTTGCAATATTTTCTGCTCCTCTAGAGGGAGGTGTACTCTTGAAATCTAACCATCAGCATGTACTGCGAGGCCGTTGATCGCCAGATCTTGAAGACTGGCTGCACAGGACTAGTCTAAGTCCCCCTCTTCACATTCCCCTTAAAGAAGGATTAAATGAACAGATCCCGATGACAGCAGCTACATGTTTGGTGGTTGATTATTCAATTAATCCTCTTGAAGAACTCCTGAAGAAATAACTCCTCAACAACATTTTCCAGAAGTTGTAAGCTCATTTAATCAGTTGTTTTGCTTTAAAATAACACACATAGTTCAAGAAAAACACACATGCAAATTTAGACTTTCAAAGGGCCTTAGACTGGGAGTCTGACATGCAACTAACTTTCTAAGACTCTCCTCATTTTTCTGGGCTTCAAGTTCCCCATTCATAAAATGGAGATGTTGGAGAGATAAAGTCTGTGAAGGTCATAGGGCTACACTTTCACTCTGGTATCACAGCCACATGTAACTGCTGAGCCCTTGCAATGGGATTAGTCTAGATTGTAAATATAAAATACACACCTGCCCTGGCTGGCGTGGCTTAGTGGATCGAATGCTGGCCTGTGAATTGAATGGTTCAACAGTTTGATGCCCAGTTGGCACATGCCTGGGTTTCGGGCCAGGTCCCTGATTGGGGCACGCAAGAGGTGGCTAATCAATGTATCTCTCACACATTGATGTTGCTCTACCTCTCTTTCTCCCTCTCTCCCCCTCTGTCTAGAAAGTAAATAATAAATAACATCTTTAAAAAATGAAAATTAAAAAATGAAATAAAATACACACCAGATTTTGAAGATTTAGTATGAAAAAAATATTAATTACAAGTTGAAATGGTAATATTTTGCATATGCTGTATCAAATAAAATATTTTTAAATTAACTTCATCTATTTTCATTTTTTTGTGGGGTAGAAAGTTTTAAACATGAATATGTGGTATATAGGCTAGAACAACATACAAGCAAAAGAATGAGCAAGGCTTCCCCCCAAATCTGAATAACCTAATCTTCTATTAGATACATTTAAAATTTCATATTTGGGAATATTTGTTATTTCTGAAGATCAAAATTGCCATTCCACTTTATTTAAATACCAATAATATATATATGGAAAGAGGGAAAGTGAGGCTTCTTAAGAATAAATAAATAGAACTAACAAGCAGAATAGACAGGCTCACAGATAGAGAGCAGGATCACAGCTATTGGAGGGCAGTTTAGGGGGCGGAGGGATTGAGCAGAAAGGAAAAATGACTCATGGACATGGGCAACAGTGTGGTGATTGCAGTGGGGGGGCATAAGGGGACTAAAGGGTAATGAAAAATATACAATAAAAAAAGAATAAGTAAATAAAGGAGATGTTAATTACTTGTTTTTCCCAACAGTACAGGGTGTGGAAAAAGTAGGTTTACACTGAGTTCATTCTTGTATTATTATTTATTAGTAATGGTATTATTTCCCATATGAACTGTATGCCCTGTTTTGCCCTGCCCTGTATTTTGTTAACTTGTCCTGCTCCTCAAATTTCTGTGCCAAAGGTACTCTCACAGGAGGAGCAGAACACGGCCCCAAGTTGCCTTCTACTCCTCCTCCAAGCTTTTCACATCAAAAGAAATCAGAAATTTCTTTCAAATCCTTGTTTCAGCTTAAAAAAGATCCATGCATTCCATTTTACAATAAATTCCTGTAAAAACTTTTTGGGAAGTTTTAAATCACCACCAAGTAATATTGATAGTCCTGGAGTCGTGCTCCATGTTAATCTGAGGTTTTCCTGTGGTGCCTCAGGACATCATAATGTATTTTAAACTCTGTTCCGAGTGAGCATAATGTGGCAGGATTTTTGCAAGTTCAATTCCACTTCCACCTCCAGGATTTGCTAGCTGGACAAACTTGGGTAAGCCAAACCTAAACTTGTCCCTTTATCTGAAATGAGGATGGGATGAGAGTCAAGTGTGATGACAGTGAAAGTTCAAACCTGACACAGAAAGTTCTCAGTTAATGTTGGTTTCCTCTCAGAATCCTTGGAAATTCTAACACAACTTCACCTGCAGTGTCACTTTATTGCTCTATTACCCTCTTCCAAAAAGAATACATTTTATTTTACAGTCAGGATCACTTGGCACCTAAAAACCAAGACCTCCAGAGCCAGTGGTCTTTAAGTCCTCGACAGCCTTTGTAGAAGTAGTAAGGATCACCAAGAAGATGACCTTCACCACCAACACTCTGCTTCTGGAAAATGTTTTTAAGAGCATGAGAAGGAGTTTGCTTTAATTAGAGATGAATTCACACTAAATTGTAAATGGCTAATTTCTGCTGAGTATATCGTCCTTAACAAGGCCAAGAGCAGTGGAATGCCCAGAAGGGTGTGGTGGGAAGTGGAGAGAAAGGTGCAGAGAAAGAAGAGGGTGGAGATGTCCGAAAGCCGAACTTCCTGACTTCACAGTTTTATGTGGGGCTGGCCCTGCCCTAGCTTAGAACAGTGAGAGGAGTTAGCTTGCAACCTTCCCATCGTGTTAGGAAAGCACTCCCTTTTTGGGGCATGGATCTGAGCTGCTGCCTGTGGGCTAAGGTGGAGCTGGCTCAGGAAGCTCACACCCACACCTAGCGCCTGAGTAGGAGAAGCTGACCTTCCTTATCAGGTGAGGGGGTGCATGCTCATCCCGGATGGGCTGCGAGGCTGAGATTAGGAAATCAGCTGAGCATCCAACTCCACTCCACCTTGGGACCCCAGAGTTCCTCTGGACACGCAAGCCAAGTTGCAATCAGGATTCTCAAGTAGAGCCGTGATTTTCTTGGTTGTTTTGATTTTTAGCTGTTTTTGGTTGTTTTGTTTTGTGGCAAGTTCATGGAAGCCTTATGGAGCATCTAGTTACCCAGCCCATTGGATAGTGGAGAGACGGTAGCTCTTCATTTTGCTGGAAGGCCCAGCTCTGGTTAGGTTCCCCTTCCCTCCTGCGGTAGCGTCACTGCTTCTCTTCCAGTTTACAAATGAGGACAAATTTTATGCTTGCTGTTTTTAGCTAGTGCCTGTCAAGGAAGAGTGTTGTCGCCAAAAAAAGGCATGGAGCAGTGATGGGCATTAGCTGGAATTACTCTCCCAGCATCTCTCTGAAATAGCTTTGACCTTGGGGAGTTCCGGGATGGCTCAGAATGGGTAAGTGCCCCTGCCCCTGAAGTCTGGGGACGGAGAACAAAGAGTGGATTCTCTGGGAGCAGCCCTCCAAAGTGAGACAAGGCTTCCAGACGTGTCACAGAGATGGAAATCTAGCTCTGACTGGGGCAGGCTTGCTGCAGACAAGGCAGTCCTAGGGAAAATGAAAGAAAGAAAATGGAAAAAAAAAATCCTTCAGAGATCTTAACTACAGGAAAACATTGTTGTAACAAAGAAGGAACAGGCCCCTACAAGAAGGCAAGGGCATAAAAGATCTCTGAACAGTTCTATTTGGGGTTTGAAATTTCAGCTGCTTCTATTTGCAAGCCCAAGGGAGGCCCCACCCAGCCTCTGGGCTCACTCTAGTCCAACCACCTCCTGGGGCCCTCAGCCCACATGGTGGGCCATGTGCCAGCCAGTAGCAACATCCCAGCAAACATAGGAGTCTGTTTTCCACAACCATGTCTGTTGAGGAAGGGAGGAATCAGAGTGATATTAAGAATGCATATTAAGGGAGCTTTGGATGCAGCTGCTGGAGGTGGGGTGTGGTTAGGGTGGCTGTGCTGTTGTCTGAGCTGCAGTCACGTTAACATAGTACATGCACACCCACACACCTGGAAACTCATTGTCTCCAGACCATGAAGGACAATGAGGAAAGCTGCCAGGGCCTGTGAACAGGGGTGGTGTAGGATCCATCTGGACCCATGTTTTTAGGAATGTGCGTGTCCAGTGCTGGTGAACACTCACAGGACTGGAAACACAGCCTCATGCAGCAGCCTGAGTTGCACCATAAGGAGATGGAAGTGGGTAAGGATCAGGCAGTCTTGGATTTGATGGTACGGACTTAGGGCTTCTCTTAGATCAGCTCCTCGAAGCAGGCATGGAAGGTCCGGGGGTTCAGGTGCTTGGAGGAGCCTTGAGGTACCTCCTGGCTGCTGCCCATTTTGTTGACCCCAGTTAAGGGCAGGGCTGTCATAAAATCTATGCCCTGGGTGTGGAAATGGGGTCCACTTTTTGGAGCCGTGTTAGGATCTTTCTTGAAGGGACTTTAGATGTTCTCTGTCGCACACAATTACAAGAAGACTAGGGGAAAGTAGAGAGTTGGAAAGACATGATGGTCAGCACTCTGCTCCTGTTTGGAGGGCAACAGCCTGACTGTAGCAGCTCAGTTGTCCCCGCACAGGAGTGGCCAGGCTGCTCTGGGCTGCTCCCTGAGCTCCACAGGCCACACCACTGCTAACAAGCCTGTCAGATGCCTGAAAGCCTGTTCTGGGTTTTGTGGTGTTGGGCTTTTTTGAATTAGTAGAAAATATGAACAGCATAATGAAATACTAACCAGAGCCTTCCTTGGGCTCTGGTTTGTGTATCTTTCTTGCTGCATTCTTAGAGAGGCTTTGACTGCATGGAGTTGGGTTGGAGGTCGCAAAAGAGGTTTAAGAACTGGGAGTAAATTTTTACGGGAAATGGACACTTGCATACCTTAGATTCTTTTCCAACACCCATCCCCCACCAAAAAATAAAATAAAATAAAAACAAATCCCCTTGCAAAAAAAAAAAAAAAAAGAAAGAAAAAAGAAATTAAAATCAATAGTAACTATACAGTTCATTCACTCTTTTTTACCCTGAAATTTATGTCATTCTAAGCCTCCTGATGATATGTTATTGTGGGATATACAATGGCTATATTTCAGCTCCAGCCTTTAATGTTACTATTTTCTGATGAAATCACACACACACACACACACACACACACACACACGCGCGCGCGCGCGCGCCCATACACAGAACCATTAGGAAATAATGCAAGACTTTCTAAGTGCTAAATTGTGTGGTACAGGCAATGTATGCTATGGATGTGCAGAGCAGGGGGCATGGCCTGGAGTGGCTGGGTGATGCTGGAAGCTAGACTGGGGGATGGTAAGTTAGGTTGGGGTGTAGGAGGGTGAAAAGCTAAGCTTGTGGCAGAGACTTGTGACTCATGCAGCTCAAACAGGACAAAAAAATCTTATTTTTTATTGTCTGTTTTGGCATGGCTTTTAAAATTACAACCAATCAGAATGGACCCTGGCTGTGGGGATGGAGTAGAGTTTTGGAGGCCTCTGCCATGACCAGCATTAACCCATTGTGGAGGGATATGGGAAAGTCTAGCAAATTCCAGAGGAATGGGAGACTGGGACAATAGAGTCACTCAGGGAGCTCTGAACAGCAGCTCTTAACAGAGCAGCACAGGAATATTTCAATATGCTAGCAACGCATGTCTGGTCCAGGGAGTACCTGCTCAATATGAGCCCTGAACAAGACAAACATATTTTTTTCTCACAGGAGAATTTTAGAGGTAGGACCATTCTGGATGGTACATATATCAGTCCAAGGTCTTCATCAAGGACCTGGCTCTTTATAGCATTCTCTCCTGCCATGATTAGTGCATCTCATTCTCATGACAGTATCCAGTTGTAGAAAAAAAGGCCTTTTCTTTCTCCTGTTTTTTTTTTTTTTTTTTTAAATCAACCAAGAATATGTCTGTTCAGCAGTCTCCCTTCAGATGTCCATGAGAATTGCACTGCACTGCAGTGACTGGCCCAGAAATGGAAAGGATTAATACTGTGGGAGGAAGGGGCCAGTTTCCCTGCAGCACATGTTCACCACCCAGAGGTGCTTGTGTACTTGAGTGAACTTTGGGTTCTCTCAGGTGGGGAGAAGAGAAAATGACGTTGAGTAGGCAACCAACAGTGTGTGTCTAGCTAGGTTACGTGAAATAAGATGCAACCATTAATAGATGGTCTTCTCCAGATGAGGAAGCTCTGATTTAACCAGCAAACCCATTAGAGTACTGGTAATGACAATTTGGTGAGCGCTTACTGTGTAGCTACATACTATTTCCTGTAATGGCTGTTTCATTTACAGTCCCACCAGTAGTCCACAAGGATTCCAAACATTTTACATGTATTATCTCATGGAATCTTCAGGAACCCTGAAATGCTGTAACTGAGCACCAGAGGGGTTATGCAACCTGCAGAGTTTACCAGGCAGTAAATGACAGCACAGGGACAGGTGGTGGAATGGAAGTGACATTTCATTACAGTGATGTGTGAAATAGATTGGGAAGCAGAGAAGTTGATGACATGGATACCTGTTACAAAGCTCTGGAAATGATGCTGCTTAGAGATGAGGGTCTGGACCACTGTGAAATGACATTTTGAGTGCCTGTTGTGTAAAGAATTTTACCAGGCAGGTTTTCTCATTCAATTTCTTCATTTACACAAGAATTCTGTGGAATAGGTACTTTTTTATAGTGGTAAAAAAACCCCTCATAATAATAAAGATTTTATTTATTTACTTTTCAGAGAGGGGAAAGCAGAGAGAAAGAGAGGGAGAGAAATATTGGTGTGCAAGAGAAACATTGATCAGTTGCCTCCCGCACACCCCAAACTGGGTACCTGACCCACAACCCAGGCATGTGCCCTGACTGGGAATTGAATTGGTGAGATTTCAGTTTGCAGGCTGACACTCAATCCACTGAGCCACACCAGCCAGGGCAAAACCATAATATTAAATTTGCTATCTTAACCATCTTCAACTGTACAGTTCAGTAGTGTTAAGTATCTTTGCATTGTTGTGCAACAGATAAAGAAGTTTCATCTTGCAAAAACTGAAACTCTATATTCACTAAATACTATTTCCCCTTCCCCCAGTCCCTTTCGTCCTTCTGTTTCTATGATTTTGACTACTTTAGATACTTTATCTGAGTAAAATTGAACAGTATTTAACCTTTTGTGACAGGATTATTTCATTTAGCATAATATCCATAATATTTATCCATGTTGTAGCATGTGACATGATTTCCTTTAAAAAGGTCATCTAATACTCCATTCTAAGTACATACCACATTTTCCTCATCCATCATTCTGTCAATAGACATTTGAGTTACTTTCACCTTTTGGCTATTATGGGTAATAATGCTCTGAACATGGGATACAAATATCTCTTTGAGATGCTGCTTTCAATTCTCTTGGATAAACACCCAGAAGTGGGATTGCTGGATCATATTAATTCTATTAATAATTAACATATAATTCCATGTAATTTTATATAATTACATGATATGTCATCATATAATCCTGTTTTTTATTTTTTGAACAAACTTCATCTGTCTTCCATAATAGCTGTTCCATTTTACATTCTCACCAATACATAAGGATTCCAATTTTTCTGCACCCTTGCCAACACTTGTTATTTTCTGTTCTTCTGATAGTAGCCATCCTAATGAGTGTGAGGTGTTAGTTATCTCATCGTAGTTTTGATTTGCACTTCTCTTTGACTAGTAGTGTTGAACACCTTTTTATATGTTTGTTAGTATTATATGTCTTCTTTGGAAAATTGTCTATTCAAGTCTGCCCATTTTTCAATCAGGTTATTTGTTTTTCTTTTGTTTTTTTGAGTTGTAGAAGGTCCTTATATATTTTGAATATTAATCCCCATCAGATATATTATTTGCAAATGTTTTCTCCCTTTCTGTTGTTTGCCTTTTCACTTATTGTTTCTGCAGGATAGATGTTTTTGTACTAATTACAATTAAATGAATTAATACTTGAAAAAATAGTTCATATTGCTCTCTCTTCAAATATACTGTCAGATACTTAAGAGTCTTTCCTTGTCTTTTGTCCCTAGCATCAACGCAATGCCTTCCTGTGGATGCTTGTTGAGTAAGAGAATAGACTGAGCTTCAGTGCTTACGTGGCTTTCTCAAAGTCCCATCGCTACCATGATGCAGTATCAGAATTTGAATTTGGGGCTCCAATATCAGTTTTCTTTCTACTGTACTAAGGATTCTCAAATCACCATCAGACATCCTCCTGATCCGAAAAGCCTGAGTCCCTGCTTTGATTTCATGAGTGAATAATGCATGGTTTCAGCAATTTTTATTGTTAAATAGGGTGCAAGCTACTCACTAGTGACCTGCTAAGGGAGTTAGTAAATATTACTAAAACATGATATTCATCAACCAAAGTTAGCATATCACTTGAGGTCCCTGAGGACTCAACAGCCATGTTTCTTTTAAGAAGTCTGACTTCTTAGGAACTTTGGAAACATTTTGGCATTATCTACTAGAGTTGAATTTACCATCTGGTTGTTTGCCAATTTCAGTATTATATTCAGTACCTTTTGCCTGTACTGTCTAATATGTAATCCTCTTGGCTACATGTGACTATTTTAATTAAAAAAAAATAAAATTTATTTTTAGAGGGGGGAAGAAAGGGAGAAAGAGAGGGAGAGAAACATCAATGTGTGATTGCCTCTCACATGCCCCCTAATGGGGACCTGGCTTGCAACCCAGGCATGTGCCCTGACTTGGCATGGAACCAGGGACCATTTGGTTTGCAAGCCAGCACTGAATCCACTGAGGCCACACCAGCCAGGGCTATTTAAATTTTAATTAAGTGAAATAAAATAAATAAAAATTAAGTTCCTCAGTCGCATTGTTCACATTTCAAATGTTCAATGGCCACATGTGGCTGGTGGCCACTGTATTGTCCAACACAGAAGTAAAACATTTTCATCATTGCAGAAAGTTCTATCAGATAGGCACTGTCTAGAGAAACATATATGAATGTTCAGCAGATGCCAGAAACAAGAATGTTCATAGCCCTATTGCTTGTAATAACCCCAGACTATTAGCAGCTTAAGTGTCCATCGGCAGTAGAATGGAGAAAGATGCTTATTCATATGATGAATTATTTTGCAACTAGAAATGAATAGAGGTGCGTGCAACAAAGTGGATGCATCTCACATGTGTAGGATTAAGCAAAAGAAATAAGACACAAAAGAAAACAGATTGATTATTAAACAGGTATTCTATTCATATATAGCAGTCCCCTGTTATCTGCAGGGGATGTGTGCCAAGACCCCCAATGGATCCCTGAAAATACAGTTGTACCAAACCCTGTATATACTCTGTTTTTGCATATATATACACACACACATATATGTATATATATACACATACACATATACAAAATTATAAAATAAAGATTAACTTAGAAAGTAGGCACAATAAGAGATTAACAGCAGTAACTAATAATAAAATAGAACAATTACAATAATATACTGTAATAAAGTTGTACTAAGGTGTTCTCTCTCTCACTCTCTGTAACCAATCTGATAATCAAATGGGTCCTGAGTGACTAATGGCCAGGGAGCATACACAGGATGGAGATGCTGGACAGAGGGATAGTTTACTTCCCGTGCTGGACAACACTGGGTAATGAGAGATTTCATCATGTTACTCAGAATGACATGTGGTTTAAATCTTATGAAGTATTTATTTCTGGAATTTTCCACTTAATATTTTCAGATCTTTGTTGACCACAGGTAATTGAAACTATGAAAAATAAAAATGTAGATAGCAGGGGACTAAAGAAAAGCAAGAAAATTATTACCACAATGTTAAGATAATGCTAGGATAGTAGTCCCTTTCTATTTGATCTTCATGGAGACCCATGCCAATGGTTTGGTGAAGGAAATATTTCTGTTCTTTCAGACTACTGAGAAGTAAGATAAGATAGTAACTATCTCAGTTAATTAATCAATCCACATAAAACTCTTCTAAGGCAGGTGTTATAGGCTGAATGTTTGAGTCCTCCCCAAATTCATATGTTGAAACCTATCCCTCAATGTGATTGAACTACAAGCTGGGATGATTTGAGATGATTAGGTCATGGGAGTGGAACCCTCATGAATGGGACTAGTGCCCTTATAAAGGAGACCCCAGAGAGCTTCCTGGCCCCTTCAGCCACCTGAGGGTACATCAAGAAGACTGCTGTCTCTGAACCAGGAAGTGGGCTCTCAGCAGACAGTAAATTTGCAGGTACCTTGATCTTGGACTTCCAGCCTCCAGATATGAGAAATAAATTTCTGTTGTCTATACACCATTCAGTGTGTGGTGTTCTGCTATAGCAGCTTGGACAGACTAAGGCGGTTAGCTACTAGTGTGGGAATTATTTGACATGTTATTTTAAAATGAGGGTGGTAAAATTTACCATTTCCTCCAGATGGGATGATTTTAAAAGACCATGAAGATTATAGTCATTTTATATAATGTTTAAAATATTATATAAAAATAAAATCCCATTTACTCAATCCTACATTAAAAGTTTTTCCTCATTTCTTATTTCTAGTTATTTTGGGCAGGAAGAAGAGGGAGGATAGAAACTAATAAATGTATGTGGCTCAGTGTCAGTGCAAGGTTCCAACAGAGTTGCTGACAGATGACCAATGCTAAAGGTGACTCAGTGCTTCCTCTGCAGACACTGTTGTTCAGTCTGCACTTGGTTATGTGGGGATGGGTGTATCGCTTTACCCTGTGAATTAGTTTCCCAGACCCAATTCCAACATAGGGGAGGGAGGGCTCCACACACCAATTAGCAGGACACCCTGCTGGTGTCTGAGAATTTAACTCAGTTCTGATACAACCTGCAGATAGCATTAGATTCCACAGGTTAAGGATTCAGTCTTACAAGATTGTCCATTCCTTATTCCCCACCCCCCAAACACACACAATTTAGTTGCTAGCTGCAAACCCAGGCTCTTACCTGTGCTTCTGATCAATTGGCTATAGATCAGAGGTTCCCACCACCCCCGTCAACTCAGGATGACAATCACAAATCCAACTTGTTACCTAGACTTCTGACCAACTGACTATAAATCAGAAGTTGTCAGAATGCCCTTCTTGGGCTTGGTTAATTTGCCAGAACAGCTCATAGAACTCAGAAAACATGTTTCTAGATCATTGGTTTATGTAAAAGGATCAGCCAGGTGGAACGGTTGCATAGGGTAAGGTATGGAAAACGGCTCAGAGCTTCCATGCACTCTCCAGGTAGGCACCCTCCCTGCATCTCCATGTGTTCACCAACCCAAAAACTCCATAAACCACCTCCTTTGGGGCTTCATAGTCATGATTGATTAAATCATTGGCCATTGGCAATTGATTTAACTTCCAGCCCTTCCCAGGAGCTGGGGAGCATTGAAAGTCCAACCCTCTAATCACATGCTTGGTTGTTTCTCCTGGTAATCAGCCTCCATTCTTACATGCTTCTAAAAGTCACCCTGTTCACATAACAAAAGACACTTTTATCTTTCTTAATACTTAGGGAATACCAAGGATTTGGGGAGCTGTGAGCCAGAAATGAGGACTAAGACCAAATACGTATATTTGTATATAATTTTAAATATTATGTAATATATTATATAAACTCGCAATGTCATATCCTCTGAATGTATTCCTGAGCTGAGCAGCCACCTGGACACATGGGCTCTGGACTTGGTGCCGAGCTCAACTTTGAGGAGTGAGCAACCCTTAACCAAATGCCCCCAGGTTTTCAGGAAACCCAGTTCTGCCCAACAGGATTCTAGAACTGGAGAATTTTGTTGTTCAGTTTCCGAATAAAATCATTTCTGTGTTTTTTGTCAAATGTGCCTTGTCTGTAACTCTTACCTAGATCAAATCATTGGTCCATGTATGACTTGGTCATCTTAAGGAATCATTGTGGGTCACCTTTAGTAACACCCTTGACTAGTAGTTTGCATTGCTAAGCAAACTACTAGCTGGTCAATCCATCCCACCCACTCCTCAAATTATTAGAGCTGCCTAGTTTTGGCTGTTTCCATGAATAATTCACTTCAGAGCATGGCAGAAGACAGCCGAGCCCTGTGACCTGACTCAGAGGTCAGCCCCCTCACCCACATCCCTGCTCTCACATCTCATAACCAGGAAGGAATGCATTGCCAAGAATCAGGTATGTTTGAACCAAGAGCAATTTTTATCTGTCTCCTTGCCTTCTACATGCATGATTGCCAGTCTCTTCTCCAAAGTGAAAATTCCCCAAGAATTAAAAAATATATTTGGTAGCTTTTTCCACATCTTGGTCATCATTTCTTCCATCACTTTCTATAATAAAAATAAACGGAGTTCTTTAAATGTGTAGTAATGTCAATAATAAAACAATCTTTTTACTATTAACAATCTTCATACTTTATTCAAATTGCACCATTGTCCCATGAATTTTGATTTTTGTTGTTTTGTTTTAAATTATATTTTATTGATTATGCTATTACAGTTGTCCCATTTCTCCTCCATCATTCCCCTCCACCCTGCACACCCCCTTCCACCTACATTCCCTCACTTTAGTTCATGTCCATGTGTCATAAGTTCTTTAGCTTCTACTTTTCCCACACTATTCTCGCCCTCCCCTATTTTCTACCCGCCATCTATGCTACTTATTCTCTGTACCTTTTCCCCCTCTCTCCTCCTCCCACTCCCCTGTTGCTAACCCTCCATGTGATCTCCATTTCTGTGGTTCTGTTCCTGTTCTACTTGTTTGCTTAGTTTGCTTTTGTTTTAGGTGTGGTTGTTAATAACTGTGAGTTTGCTGTCATTTTACTGTACACACTTTTTGTCTTCTTTTTCTTAGATAAGTCCCTTTAACATTCAATATAATAAGGGCTTGGTGATGATGAACTCCTTTAACTTGACCTTACCTGAGAAACACTTTATCTTCCCTTCCATTCTAAATGACAGCTTTGCTGGATAGAGCAATCTTGGATGTAGGTCCTTGCCTTTCATGACTTGGAATACTTCTTCCCAGCCTCCTCTTGCCTGTAAGGTCTCTTTTGAGAAATCAGCTGACAGTCTGATGGGAACTCCTTTGTAAGTGACTGTCCCCTTATCCCTTGCTGCTTCTAGAATTCTC
Source organism: Anoura caudifer (assembly GCA_004027475.1). Taxonomy (NCBI): domain Eukaryota; kingdom Metazoa; phylum Chordata; class Mammalia; order Chiroptera; family Phyllostomidae; genus Anoura; species Anoura caudifer. The sequence goes on from PVKU01003154.1 coordinate 190,615, forward strand.
TCCTTCATTTTAATCTTGGCTAATGTAATCATGATGTGCCTTGGTGTGTTCCTCCTTGAGTCCAACTTCTTCAGGACTCTCTGAGCTTCCTGGACTTCCTGGAAGTCTATTTCCTTTGCCAGATTGGGGAAGTTCTCCTTTATTATTTGTTCAAATAAGTTGGTTGGGTTTTTTTTTAGATTTTATTTATTTTATCTTTAGAGGGGAAGGGAAGGAGAGAGGGAGAGAAATATCAATGTGTGGTTGCCTCCTTGTGTATGCCCTGCTGGGAACTGGCCTGCAACCCAGGCATGTGCCCTGACTGGGAATCGAACCACGATCCTTTCATTCACAGGCCCGCACTCAATCCACTGAGCTACACCAGCCAGGGCTGTTCAAATAAGTTTTCCACTTGTTGCTCTTCTTCTTCCCCTTCTGGTACCCCTATAATTGGGACGTTGGGATGTTTAAAGATATCCTGGAGGTTCCTAAGCCTCTCCTCCTTTTTTTAAATTCTTCTTTCTTCCTTCTTTTCTGTTTGGTTGTTTCTTTCTTCCTTCTGGTCCACTCCATTGATTTGAGTTCCAGTTTTCCTCTCATCACTATTGGTTCCCTGTGCATTTTTATTCATTTCACTTATTGTAGCCTTCATTTGT
>PVKU01003155.1:0-190949 GCA_004027475.1 Anoura caudifer
GCTCCTTCTGGCTGATTTTTTCTACTTTGTCCTCCAACTCGCTGATCCAATCTTCTGCTTCATCAATTCTGCTTTTCATTCCTTCCACTGTGTTCTTCAGTTCAGAAATTGTATTTTTCATTTCCTCTTGGCCCTTGTTGATAGTTTCTATTTCCTTTTTCATGTTGATATAGTTTGCAGTGAGCTCATCATAGCTTCCGTGTAGTTTTTGGTAGCTCATTGAGAGCTCTTGGAGTTTCCTGACAACCATTGCTTTGAACTCAAAATCTGATGTTGAGCTGCCTCCATTTCATTTAGCATTCTTTCTGGGGCTTCCTCCTTTTCTTTCATTTGGGGATTGTTTCTTTGTCTTCCCATTGTTTGTGAGACTCTTCTTGTTAGCCTCAGCTTCTTAAATTGATTTGTTCTGGTTCCCTGGGTTTATGGTGTGAACTCTGTGTTAGAATGCCTGTGAAATTCTGTGGTGCTATCTCCTTCGGGTATCCTGGTGTTCACTGCTTCCAGTGTCTCAGCTGTTGGAATGCCCCTTCTTTGGGGCCAACTCTGGTCTTTCCACAGTTCCAGGGTTTTTTGTTTTGTTTTGTTTTGTTTTTGTCTCACTCGCATGTGTTTAAAAAAGAGAAAAGAGAAGGAAAGGAAAAAAAGAAAAGAAGGAAAAGGAAATAAAAAAAATGAAGAGAATAAAGAAAAGTAGAATGAAAAAGAAAAAAGAGAAAAAAGACAGGAAGAAGAGATAAGCTTGGAAAGAAAGGAAGAAGGAGTAAAACAAGAAAGCAGTATTGAGAAGCAAAAAGGAGTTGAGGGGTAAAAAAGATCAAAATAATGACAAAGAGAAAAAGAAAGAAAAAACCCACAAAACAAAAAAAAAAATTAAAAAGCCGAAAAACACCAAAACCGCTAATTTTTGCTGTTATCAATCTTGCCAAGCTGATTTTTCTGGACTTGATGGCTGCAGTGGCTGAGGGGTGACCGTATTGTTTACTTCCTTGTTCAGCACTCAGTTTTCTCTGGCCTACTGTCCTCAGAGGTATCCCAAGATTCTCTGCCCAGGGACACAGGCGCGTACTGTGGTCGTGGGCCTGCAAGTCCCGATGTTCCCCGAGTCTTCCTTGCACAGGTTCCAACAGTCCCAGGAACAGGGTTCAACCCCTACGGTGCCCAGCGACTGCGCGCAGGGTCTCTCTGGGCGCGCTGATGTGACAATCCCCACGCAGCTGTTGCGAAGATCCCTGAGCAGCTGTTTACAATGTCGCGTGGGCGCAGACAAAAGTGCGCATTCCGACACTCAGACCTCCCAGGGCCATGAGATCCCAACTCCTCTCTGCGAGACTTCATGCGACCAGATCCACGCCAGCACCGCCGGGTCCCTGCCTGGCTGCTCAGGTTGCGGCTGCCCCAGCTCCCTCCCCAGAGTCCAATGGCCAGCCCTGGCCCGGTTTCCCTGCCCCCGCCCTGGACTCCGTGCCACCGGAGCACTCTCCTCACCGCCCGGCCCCTTAATGTCCACCGCAAACTTTGATCACCTGTTCTCAAATATGCTGTGTTTTTTTGGCATCTGTTTGCTGCGCTGCACTGAAAAATGTCCCGGTTTAACACCTGTGTGTGTGGGGGGGGGGGCGGGGGGGAGAGGGATGTGCGTCCTGTTACCGCGCCGCCATCTTCTCCTAGGAGGTTCTTAATATTCTGTCCAGGTCTCAAATTTTATGATTCAATGGCTATATTAAAATTGTTTTTTCCAGGCAAAATGATAATGGAATTGATCCTGTCTTGAGTGATTTATATCCCACCTTGTTCTAAGATACATATTCTAGAATTTGTTTCATTTATCAGCTTAAGCCTAAGATCTTTATCATGTAGGAGGAATATTATTCTGTCCTTTAAATTTTTTTCTCATTTTAAGAGTTAACAGGTTAAATATTGCAAAAATATTAAACATAGAAAGCAAGAGTCCCCCATAATCTTGTAAGTAGGCCATTTTAAGAGCTAAAAAATAGGTAGACTCAATGAAGAGATTCTGACAATTCAGAAAATACACAAAGTTGTTATTGGATCATCACTATGTGTGATCCTGCAGTATAGCAGAAATAAATACTTCTGAATGAGCATGTGAAGAAAAATTATGATTCGTATTTGCTGTTCATTTTAAATAATTGGTATTTTCTTTAAAGTTGGGAAAATTCGTGTTTTGTTTTTTCAGTTAAATCATATTTTTAAAATATTAGGGAAGTTATTAACAGTAAGAATTTGCACACTTTTTCTGTAATGCACTATATAGTAAATGTTTTAGATTTGGCAAGCCGTGCAGTCACAAATACTCAAGTCTGGGCAGTGTGAAGGCAGCCACAGACAAGCAGCCATAGTCATTCAATAAATGAATGAATGTAGCTGTTTTCCAATAAAACTTTATTTACAGAAACAGGCAGTGAGCTGGATCTGGCCCGGGGACCGTTGTTTTGTGCACCCCTGGTGTAGAACTGAAACCCTGCCATGCGTTCTTCTGCAGGCTTAAAAAATGGAACACAACAAATCAAACAATACTTCCTATTATGGAACTAGATTTTTAGTAGTGGATGTTTGAGTTTTGGGTTTTCACCTTTTGAGGTTTTTAAACGTGGAATATATTTTTAATATCTTGGTCAGACAAGAAGAGGGTGAGGTGTATGTACATGAGTTAAACAAAAGCATTCACGCATTTGGTTTGTTGCTAGGATAAAAGCGGCACATTCTATAAATCCTTAAGCTTCAGGCATTGCCTATTGCCAACTAAGCCTAACAGAGGTTCTGCTGTCACAACCTTGCATGATCAGCCAGGCACACTGGGGACTTTGTCCCCTTCTAAACCACCTCGTTTCTGGACCACTGCCAGGAATGTCGTATACATTGTGCTAGCAATAACCTTTGGTCTGGTTTCATCTCTTTTGCTATATGCTGTGTTTTTGTCTCTGAAATAGAGTAAATATTGGTTAATATTCATACAAAAAATATCAATGTGCAATTGATCAGGAAGTCAGTCATGTCCAAGTGAGTGAATCTGACCCCTGTTTGTTTTCTGTTCGCAGTGGCACATTTCAGTACACCCTGGAAGCCACCAAATCGCTCCGTCAGAAGCAGGGGGAGGGCCCCATGACCTACCTCAACAAGGGACAGTTTTATGCCATAACGCTCAGTGAGACCGGAGACAACAAGTGCTTCCGACACCCAATCAGCAAAGTCAGGGTACGCACTGCATTTCTTCAGTGATCCACAGAGGGCTCAGCTGAATGCAACTGCTACCCCACAGTCATGTGGGAAGGGCATGGAAAAACATTCCAAAATAAGTCATTCTAGAACAAATGTGAATGAGTTGGAGCAAGAGAACTTACTGGCTTGTAGGTTATCATTTTAATTAGTAACCAATAAACCCTGGGGAAGGGACATGGTTGGAACATGCTTTCTGACTGTATCCAGGGAATTTTTCTGGCTTCATTCATGACCTGTGTGCTCTCTGGCTGCTATTGTCATTTTCAATCAATTGATTCTAACTTTTTAAGTAAGTAGCTGTAAGCCAGAACATATTCTACATATTTGCTGCTGTTTTCTTCTGTAAAGGAGGATGCGATTCATCTGTGTCCCTGAACCCATTGCAGCTTTGTCTGAAAGCCTTCTGCAGCCTAGTGCTTATCCAAGGGGCAAGGCATGATACAATCCCTACTAGGAGTGACTTGGAGGAATTTTCACATTCATGAGTGTTAGTCCGATTTGTGGGAAGTGAAAGTGCCCTGGAAGCCTGCCAGCTTCTGGCATTCTCACTACTGCTGGGAACGGAGGGAACTGGTAATCCCTCTCTACTGAAAAGGAAAATTATAACCCCTCTGAGAGAGGTTGAAGGACTTCTCTGCCCTGCTGCAAAATGATTTATGCTGCTCTGTGCATGGTGCTCACCCCACCTTATTTTATCCATAGCTCCCTCCTCCTAAGCCCTTCAGCACACCAATAGGGGAACGCTGTGGCATGGGCTGGGATCACAGGGCAGCCCAACTTTAGCCCTATCCCAGATTCCCCGCTGAGATAACAACTGAGGTAGAAGAGAAGGAAGAGGATCCGGGCACTGGCTGGCTGGCCTGCCTGTGTCTACCTTTCAGTAAAATCATCGTAGCGGGGATTTCTGGATCACCTGGGTTTTTGGCTTTGTCTCAGTGAGAAAGACAAGGAAGGACAGCTGCTCATTTATCCATCCGGCAGGATATGGAGTGAGAAGAGAGAGCCATATCCCTGGTGCTGTAATTAAAGGGTTCTTTGGGTTTGTTTATTTGTTTGTTTTTGGTACCTTCTTCATCTTCTAAATGACAGTGAAGTAACATGTATTTAGCTTAAAGAGGCTGTTTATAATTTAGAACTGAAAGGGGTTTTTGTATTCTTAAGTTTCTCAAGCTCATTTTTAAAGTATGTCATATTACATTGAAATAAATAATGTAGTTGACTTTATATCTTGTGGTCTATGAAATATCTGTGGCTTTGATCTATATTCATCAATATGAACTCATCTTTTAGTATTCCTGTCGTTAGTTTAGTATCTCTTGTTAATCCGGTGTTCCAGCCCAAGGCACTTAATTAGGCCAGAAACAGAAATTTTCTCCTTACAAACACTGCCAGATTCTGTGCTTAAGGTCACAAAATTTCAGAAATGTGCTTGTTTTCAGTACAAGAAAAAAAATTTTTGATATTCCTACTCACCTCACAAAATAATAAATTTGCTGGTAATTGGTTAATTTGGTTGTTTCTGACTTGGTAACAATGATATAGGATTCTTGCTGTCTATGTGCTGTTCTCCTTTCCAATTATTTTTTTAAGTAGGCTCATTTTAAAACAAAGCAAACCATACAACTGTGCTTGTCTGGGCTTTGTAAAGCAAGAAAAGCAACATTATAGGAACGTACTTCTGGTTGAACTTCCAGAATGATAGACCATGTGAAGCAACTGAGGCTCTGAGCAGAAAGTAAATCCCAGTATTCTCCCCTCTACAGAGTGTGGTGATGGTGGTCTTCAGTGAAGACAAAAACCGAGATGAGCAGCTGAAATACTGGAAGTACTGGCACTCTCGGCAGCACACGGCGAAGCAGCGGGTCCTCGACATCGGTAGGTTAGCCTGGAACCTCCCTGCATGGTCTTTGGTATCCGATACATTTTCATGATGCAAAGGATGGCCCAGCACAGAAATCTTTGCTGGGACCCACACAGCTCTCGTAATGTGCCAGGCACTAGCCTACGCACTTTTCCTTTGTTGGTGCATTTGGTGCCAATCAGCTAAGAATTCAAAATTGGGTTGAGTGGGAAGTACTTTTTGTCCTACAAAAGTCAACAGTGCCCCATCGATAACAGGAATATATTTAGAGATGCAAGGACTGTGTCAGTTTCTAAAATGTATTTCCATGCCCTTCTATGTTTGAGCCTAATGGGTAGTCAGGCAGGCCATGTGAACTCTGACCTCTCCGTGACGTGAATGACCAGGCTCATTTGGCTCTAAGGTGCTTGGGAAGGTCACATGACTGGGTAGCAAATTATAGTTCTCTAATTCTCCAACCAGTTTTCTGTCATTCTAATGCACATCTAGTGCAGATAGTACTAAGTGTGCCAGCAAATGAAATCTTTGAGAGACCTTCCCTGGCACTAAAGAAGTGATGAATCTGCTAAGTACATTTTCGGGAGTTTGTATACTCCTAAACATGATGTTTGTTCTCTGGAACCTATAGTCCCTTCAATGAGACTCAGCGTCCTCTCAGGAAAGCAGGGCCAAGTGAGGGAATTCATTGAAAATGTTGGAAGAGCTGAAGGCACCATGAGGCCATACAGAAATGAGCTGCTGCAGGAACATGCTGCTATTACCCGCTGGGCTGGAGGCTCAAAAGGAGGAGGTGGTGGGTGTTGGGGGAGTCACCCAGAAAGAGTTGTAACCACTGGGGAGGCTGCCGCATCAAGAGTGGTGACCACAGAGGGACTGGCTTTCCGAAAGGAGGTAGAACCACAGAGGAATTACCGCTAGAGACTCCCCTCAATGCCAAGAGCAGGGAGGAGGAGTGCCCTGGTTTTTCCCTGCCTCCTAATCTCCCACAAGTGCTTCCCATTGGCCAAATGTTCCCAGAAGCCGTGCAACACATGACCCTAACAAATTAAATTTGCAGGAATGAACCTCTGAGACACAGAAGAAAGCAGGGGAAGCCAGGGATTGGATCTTAAAGTTTTGTAGAAATTACTTAAAAACACAGACAGTAATGTATGTGTTTCTAAGTAATTTTTAACACTTTAATATTGTTTCCATAAGCAATAAGTCATTTCATTCATGGGCTTTATTACCCCATTTCACAAACTAAGAGGATGCAGTCCCAGTGAGTGCAAACAAAGTGAAGGTTTCCATCATGTCAAGTATTAGAAAGTATTACTGAGCCATTGGAAGGATGCTTGCTTTGATTTCTTACACACTGCAGTAATGGATTTTTCAGGTCTTCGGTCTTACCCTTGCCAGACGTCCTTGACCAGTAGCAGAGAGGTTAGTGACCACTTTAGAGTTAGAGACTCACTGTAGAACATATTGGAACTAATTACCGGTTTATCCTGCAAAGTGCTTATGCCACTCTTTACCTCACACCACACTCACATGCACAAGCATGCACCCCATAGACGTGTGTCTTCTATTACCTAGTGCAACGTCTTTATCTAGTAAACAAGGAAACAGCCTGGAGAGGCTCATTGACCCACCATCCCAAGTGACTGGCCTCCATTAACAAGGTCATACATGAACCTCCAAGGCTGACGGACTAGAACAAGGGTTTGGAGATACTTGCCCTAACCTGCTTTGTAGCCAATCTGCATGGAGAAGAGAAATAATTTTATTTTATTTGAAAAGTTAGCCTTATAATTATTACCCAAGAAAATGAGAGGAACAATTAAATAGAAATGTGGACTAGGTCTAAATAAGGCCAATAAAAATAGCATTTTACTGGCATACTTGTTGGTTCAGCTTTGATATTATTACAAGGTTTACTTTTCTTAGACCAGAATGGTTTCCCAGCTCTCCTAGGACTTCAGGTCTTATCTCTCTTCTTTATCACCCCCTGTCTGCCTCCAGACTTTGCTCTCAGGTAACCCTGTACACATGCACATGCTCGTACATGCACATGCGTGGGTGCACGTGCACACACAGATCTGTGACTTATTATTAAGTAGCTTCATGGCTACTTGGGATCCTTGCTCTGAACCTGAGACAAAGGCATTAAGTCAGCCCCTTAATTTCAAATGGAAAATTGATTTTCTGACCACAGTCTCTACCCTCATCCTCCACCTAACATCTACTCAGACATGATAAGGACATACACAAAAATCTCATACAATTTATTATCTGCTAGATTAAAAAAAATCAAACCATGTGTCTCTCTGCCAGTGGGTTTTTAACACCGTCTCCAATATAAAGGGGGAACGAGGCTGTGATGGCAAATACACCTATGTCCGAGTGCCATCATCTGCTGGGACTGGGACCGAGGTGTTGGGAATTTTGTGAGGCTGCACCATGGTTCGACCTGCTGAGGGGGAAGAGAGGCTGAAGAACATGTGTGTTCTACATTTGCTAGTTTGGGTGGAGACCCTTCTAGTAGCCAAAAAGGAAAAGAAGAATCCAGAATTATTTAATGTATTCCTTTTTCTTAACCTCCATGGCGCTAGAGGTTCAAGGCAGGGCTCCAAAGCTGTAGTTCCCAAGTCTCCACCAGCCCCTGCAGTCAGCACATTGAACTAAGCCATGCAGGTAGTAACCAGTGGTCCTTGGAGTCAGTAGGCAGGACTAGGGGAACCTCAAAGTCCTCAAATTGTGCACCATGTAGTTTTGTGTGTATGAGTGTGCATTCTTTCATTTTCCAGGGCTGCCAGGATAACTGCCCTCCCTCCGGCAGTCTCCCTCCCTGCCTCCACTCCAAGCAAAGCCTGGTGGAGCTTTCTCCCATCTTTGTGTCTTTCCTTATTTGGCAACCCCAGCACATATGCTCAAGGATTGTTCTGTTGTCTCTTGTGCCCTGTAAAAATGATGCCTAACAAACAGTCTATATCTTTTTTTTACATAACATATCACTTGGATTAGATGGTTGATTGTTCTTTGAGGCCACTCCCAATCCTCTGATTACCCCACAGGGCTAGCTGCCTGACAGGGAGAGGAGCCACAGTGTCCCAAGTGGAATCCTGTTGGCGGGTCCCATGCAAAGGAGAGTGGGAGCCTGAGGGCCCAGGGCCCAGAGGAGGAGGCTTCACATGGAGCCTTGACTCCAAGGTTCCTTGCGTCCTGAGCAAGGTTATGGTGAGGTTGTTCTTGCAGCACACCAGGCGTGTTTCTCCTTGGGTGGATATTTGCACCTTGTACATCTAGTTCCCTCATTTCTTTGATTTTTTTAATCCTCACCAGAGGATATGTTTATTGTTGAGAGAGAGAGAGAGAGAGAGAGAGAAATATCGATGTGCAAGAGAAACATTGATCCATTGCTTCCCATACGTATCCTGACCAGGGATGAAACCCACAACCTAGTTATATTCCCTGACTAGGCATTGAACTTAAAACCTTTTGGTGTAGGGGGTGATGCTGCAGCCAAATGAGCTACCTGATCAGGGATGGTTCCCTTATTTCTTACAGGCTTTTTCTTATTGTCAACTTATCAGAGAGACCTTCCCTATCCCCTTACATAAAAGTCACATCCTGACCACTACTGAGTTCCCTTACCTTTATTTCACTGCAGAGTGCTGTTACTACCCAACATGTTATTTATGTATACATGAGGTCTGTTCAGAAAAATCCAGCCATTGTTAATATAACAAGAACAGTTTGCATATCGATGTAACCTGGCAGCCAAGGAGAGTGAACTGGAATGTGTGTGTGTGAACAATGATGACTTGACTGTACTAGTTACTGGGGGTGGTAGACACCATTGAGTAATCGTGGGTCTGTTTGACCACCACATTCAAAATGGCTGAGTGAGTAGAGCAATGAATCTGCATCAAATTTTGCTTTAAGCTTGAACATTCCCAGTACACCTGAGAATGTTTAATGTATACAGGCTGCAATCAACAAAGATCGGCGACTGACAGTGTGAGAACTAGAAGTTGATCTGGGGATTCCAAAAACTACGTGTCTGAGATTTTGACTCAGGATCTTGGCTTGAAGCTAAGATCACTTCTGAAATGGAAGAGATTTTAGACAGTCGATGAGATTCAGGAAAATACGACAGGGCAGCTGATTGTGATTCCAATAAAGAATTTTGTAGTATTTTGAACAGTGGAAGAGATGTTGGGAGAACTGTGTGAGGTCCCAAGGCACCTACTTTGAAGGGGACTGAGGTATCATTATCCTGTGTACAATGTTTCTTATATCTTGTATTTTCTTCAATAAATGTCTGTTTCTCATATTACATGGATGGATACTTTCTGGACAGACTTTCATATTCACATCCCAACCCCTAGAGCACAGGTGTCAAACTCATTTTCACTGGGGGCCACATCAGCCTCCCAGTTGCCTTCAAAGGGCCGAATGTAATTTTATGGCTGTATGCATGTAACTACTCCTTGACAGTTAAGCGAGCTGGGCGCTGCCGCCAGGTAGGAACAAGGTGCCGGCCTGAACAAAACAAGGTGGAGGGCCTTGTGTTTGCTGCCTGTGCCCTAGATAGTTCTTGCACCACCACCCCCTGCCCCCCTGGCACTGATTACAAGTGGAGTGACTGAAGACATTCATTAACTGGCCTCGCTCTGACACGCTGCTTCTCTCCTCAGTACCATCCTCTCCAGACATTGAGGACATTTTGCAGTCTGGGCGGTGGGACCCAGCTGATGCTTGTTCTGACATTTCTGAAAGCCAGTTCAGATGCGTGATTCTTGTACATTAGGCCACACACTACTTTTTTTAAACTGGGGGACAGGGGAGGAAACGTTAGCAATTAGCTCTTACTTGATATAAGTAAAACAAACAAAGGCTGGCCCAAGTGGTCTGCTGCTTTTGAAAGCACACGAGCAGAGTTCTCCAGGTCTCACAAGTTCTTTCTTGTGAGCTTGTTGAATAACAACAATTATTCCAGGTCATAAATAAGTTTACATTCTGCAGCCCAAGAAGCACTCCTGTGCCAGCTGTTCCTCCTGGGCAGACAGCTCCTTAGACCCTGTTGGTCCTTTGCCTGTCTCTGAGTGTGAATGCCCCTTCATCAAGAGTATGGGGTTAGTGTTGGGCCTGTGTGAGGGACCACCCGCTTGCAGAAATTCCACATCCAGTCAGTAAACATGCCAAACCCTTTGTAGGGACTGGCCAGTCAGAGACAACAGGGCAGAGCCCTGTCCTCAAACTGCTCCAGTCTGGAGGTAAGAAGATGAATGGCTAAGATGCTACAGAGTGAGTCGCAGCTTGGAGCGGTGCTCCCCAGAGGAGAGGTTTTGAGACCTCTCTGCAAGGATAATAAAAACATCTGAGGTCACAAATGAGGGTGAAGGTGCTACAAGTGAAGGAAAGAGCTCATGCATAGGTACAGGGACCAAGACAGAGAAACCAAAATGGGTTGGCAAAGTCCAAGAAACTGTTAGCACTGATGGAAAGGGTGGAGACTCCTGTACGCCAGTGGGAATGTTAATCGGTTCATCCAATACAGAGAGGGGTGAAGGCAGGAAGCCCTGAGTAACTGGGATAGAGAAGATGAGAAAGAAGTGTTTGATAGTTGAGGAAAGGCTCACTGTTTTTAAGGGGAATCTTAGGGCAGCTTGGCTGTAAAGCCTGTATGGAACTTGCTGGCCTCAGGCTCTAAAAGGAGACTTTCAGGTTCAGAGAGATGGACTGAGCCCAGCAGGGCATCTAGGGGCTTCAGGTGGTAGAGGGCCATTGATTCTCACCCCCTGTGCCCTGGTGGCAGCCCTCAGAGCTGCAGGTGGAATATGAGGGAAACGCTCCCGTTTCAGCTCCTCTGCAAAGACTCACTGTAAGGTCATCACCACCCCAGATGTGGAGGGTAACTAAGCTCTGAGTTCCTTGCTCTCTGTGGCTTTGACACCATCTCGGCTCCACAAAATCCTGTTTTGCAGTTTTGTTGGGGAGATATTGAAGTCTGTGTGCGTGTCTATACCCTTTTATATTGAAGTATAACATGCATGCCTTGTTTTTGGCTGATCCATGTCTTTCTATTGTTGCACAGAGTGGATTTTAGAGATCCAGGAAAAGGTAGAGAGTCACTCATCCAAGTGGGTGTGTTCCATTCAAACATCGGTTCTCCCAAGACTCCAATAAGGATGGACAGTGGGGAATGTGCAGAGGTAGGGGGCAAGTAGAATATTGCAGAGAAGGAGCATTCCTCTTTAATGAGTTGCAGTACTTGATTTCAGGCACTTTGAGAATCACTGAGGAGATACAAAGGTAACCCAGGAACAAATTCTAGGAGAGTTAGACTCTCCCTGATGCCTCGCTGTGGGGATAAAGGAGATGGAAAGGATCACAGAAGAAAGTCATGAGTTTGTAACTGGGCAGGGAAGTCAGGAGGAGTGGTAGGGACAAGGAGTGGGGCCTGGCCAGGTGCCGAGGTCAGCCAGGTCCCTGAGGAATTCCATGTTGTCACACATAGAGCAGGGTAGCTTTTCCCTGGGACTCATTGCAGCGTGGAGTCATCCAGTTTAGCACCATGTGAGCCATTTAAAAAACACTTGAAATGAAGCAAGTCACAGAATGAACTGGGCTGCCTATGAAGTCTACTCAAATGGTGGACAATTCCAAAACCACCTTCTGGGGAAGGCTCATTTTTCTGTTCGTTCCCTTTTAAGCAGGGAAGGAAAGTTAGATGTTCAACAACTAATATGAACTTTATAGAAGGAGAGCCAGAAGCCACGACAGATAAATTGAGGCACATTCACAGGGACTTTTGCTCTCCTGAACATAATTACGAACTTCTTTACTACTTTACAATGCAGATGTTCTAAAAGAATGGACATCCCAGAATCTGCATTTTTAGAATGGGTGTTTTCCATTGTCATGTAATCAGACTGACTCCACCAGCACATACAAATAGGCATCATTACTTGACAGTTACCTTCAATGTGTAGGTATCATTGACGTAATTTTGTAGCTAATTGTGAAACCAACCATTTGCTCTTTATTCAATCTGTCTTTAATTTCGGTTTACAGTCATCTTTCCTTGTAGGGGATTATAGTACATCAGAATGTATTGGTTACATTGTTAATATTAATCCTGTAGTTTTCAGTAATTGGCAGGCAATTATAGTGCACCTTTGGGTATTAATGTGTGATTATAGGATTTTCATCTGTGCCCTCCTACAGATCTATTTCTTAAGAGCCGGTTTTTTAATTGTGCTCTGTTGATAGCAGTTTTAGATTAAGGTAAAGCTTTTCATGGAAACTTAAGTTCTAACTAAATAAAAACATTTCTTCAAATTTAGTTCTAAACAGTTTTCTCTGAGGGTTCAAAGAGAAGCCTGCCAGCAGACTCTCAAACACAGAATTTCGCTGACCCCTGTGAGTTATTGGGCTTGGCTGCTCTGTCCAGGGCTAGACATATCTCCAGTCTGGAGTCATGCTCCACTTTTGAATACAAATTGATTAAAATTTGTATTCAAAGTGATTAAAATTAACTAACATGTTTTTCCCAGAGGAGGCTGGCTGTGGCTGTGCCCCACCAGCGTGCTTTCTTGCAGTTTTCATAGCCACGCCTGGGAGGGGAGACACAGGGGAGGTGGTAGGGGAGGCAGCTGCCACCTTTCAGAAGGTCAGGTAGCCTGGCAATCAGCGTGAACTCATGGCCCGAGCAGGCCTAGGAGAGAAGAGTGCCCCGCAGCTCACCAGCTCACCAATCTCCACCGGGGTTTCCCACCCTACCCTCGGTGCTGTTCTCTGGAGGGCTCTCATCCCCCAGGTTTGTTCTCCTCTGCAGTTGGGTGTTGTCTACCTTGCTTTACAAATAACTCAAGTAAATGGAATTTTGATGTTTTGCTAGACTGTTTCCATGCTTCCAAATAGGAAAACTAAATCTGATTTAGAACAAAACAAGACAAAACCCCACAAGAGCCCCCAAGTTAAAACAGCAACCACCACCGGACCCGGCAGGCGCTGTGCGGCTGTGAGGCCCCAGGGCCTTGCTGCCTGTCCTTGGCTCTGACTGTTAGCATGAGTTCACACAGTGGGAGCCCCCTCTGTTCCACAGACCAGTGCTGTGGCCACGGTTACTGAAAATTCCTTTTCTTCAGCTTTGGTTAGAAAACATTTATGTGATGCAAGTATGGCAGGCTATTAAGGTTATATATTTTAAAACATAAAATGCAAGTATTCTTTAGCCTGAATCTTAGTTCAGGCAAAATACATTAATATTTAATAATATTTGAGTCATTGTAGTTTTCAATTATTACATGCATGTTTCTGCATGAGTTCCAGAAGCTCATTTTGTTGGGGACAACAGCTTTGGAGAGAATGACTTCCTCTTGGGGTGATCTGGGCGTCCTAAAAGTATTTTTCTAGACTGCCTCCCCAGCCCCCACCAATGGAAGGGTCTAGGATAGCACCAAGTTCACAAACGCCGGTATGTCCAGGTCCTGTCTTTGCAGACTCCCTTTCAAGCTATTGCTGGTTCTTCCTCTTTCCTTCCACTCTATGTTTCCTAAAAGAGGAGCCCTCTTCCTAACCCACACCCTAAACTACTACTGGTGTCTCAAGCCACTATAACTTCTTTTTCATTAAAATTTCTGAATGCCAAATCTACAGGTCTATTTTTACCCTTCACTAGATTTTCTAGTTACTTCGAATCTCTCCTTTGTTCCTTCTCTGAGGCTCTCCTTGCCTAGAATCACCCTCCCTTCCTTCTTTGCTGGGTAGGTATTTTACCACTTAAGAATTTGTTTCCTTGTCCCCACTTGGGTGAGATCTTCCTGATGTTTCCAGGTGGAGTCGGCTGCTTCCTGCATGGGTTTTGATTTATATCTAGATAATAGCCCTTTGCCATGTTTCACTTGGTTTATCAGTTTACATTTTGCCCATCACCCTGGATGTTGACCTTCTTAACTAAAGAGAGGACTTTCTTTTTAACCTTTGTATACCCAACCCCTGGTAGAGAGCCTGGCACAGAGTAGATGCTCAGCCAGCGTGGACTGGTTGATGAGCACAGTCATGTGCGGCTTTGTGCACGTAGGTAACAAAGTAACACTATGGTGAACAGGCGGGCAGGTGTCTAGCCAGCTGGAAACTCAGGTGGGGTCAAGCTCTCTCCTTTTCCATTCTGCAAGAATCAATTTTGGTCAGATTGTTTTAGATTCCAGGGAGCTAAATGTGTATTTGGTACTTTAATTTATTATATTTAAAATATTATTTTATTGTCCTATAGTCCTCTTGAAAAATTTGTTTAACAATTTTTAAGACTTAATTGTTAGCATAAAAATATACATACACTAATAAACCAGGGGAAATTATTCTTCTTTAATGTAACTAGAAATTATTATTGTTTCCCTGAAGCAAACAATAGGAAATAGTTTAAAAGTGAATTACCCCCCTCAAAAGAGTAGCTAGATTTAGAAATTAAATATTAGAATGATTGTGGTCCATTACCATTTTTCCTCACTGCTCCTGAGACGTGTGTTTATCTGGTTCTAGGACATTATTGTTTAATAAACCTTTTCTGGTAAAGGGTTTCCTTTACGCTGACAGTTTTAAAGCCTTGAATAGTTAAAAAGAAGGTATATTACAGAGAGAATGGTGAAAGGCCCCCGAGAATCTGTTTTAATGAGAAGAGACACTGGTTTAGATTAGCTTTCAAAGTTCACACACACACACCCCTGAGGCCGCTTCATAGATCCACTGTATTTCATACTATAATTTTTTTATTCCTGTTTAACTCTCTTTTTTTCATGTTTACTGGGCACTACATTGTTTTTCCCCTAATCGGTGGGACTTTGCCTTTATCTTTAGCTATGTAAGATCATGCTTTCACGTCAAACACGTAATGTATACTTTTATTTCATTTTTGGGTTTTGCTTGGGGCCTAATTATTTTCTTTCTTTGAGGTTCATTTATTGAAACAATAGATGACCTGATGGTCTCATATTTTTTAGGATTATTTGGTTGGCCTCAAAGTTTATTCAATACAAAAAGTACCCGGAGATAACAGCCTGATAGTTGCATGAGACTCAGTTATTTACTGAACGAAATTACAGAGTGGGTGTTCGCAGCCTCCTCCAGCATTTACCAGAAGCCTCTCTCTCAGCGAGCCTTTCAACAGAAACAAATTCATGTCTTCGAAGTCCCCCCACCCCCTCAGTGTTAAAAAGGGCAAATCTCAAGTTTTTCTCTTTTGTTTACAAAGCCTAAAACTTGCCAAGAGAAAGTTTTTGCAAAATTAAATTAAGCTCTTTGCGTGGTAGAAGCCAAAATAAAATGAAGCTAATCTGAAAAAAGTTTTTTGAATAGGCTCCAGGAATGTGGAGCCGCCACTAGATTTTCTGCTCTTGAAAAGACAAGTATTGAAAGAACTGAGTGCTAAATAAATGAGCATCTTGTCGTTGTTCAGCGATCCTGTGAGGTGGGTGCTGGTACTGTCTCCGTCTTGCAGGTGGAGAGGGACGCCGGCTTGGTGAGGTTCTGTAGCCTCTCTGAGGTTGATTGGGTGGAACTGACACCTGCAGCCCTCAGACGCTGCAGTCGGTCGGCATTACAAAGGGAAACAGTGAAGGCAGCAACTGCTTCCCCCTTTGAAGGACAAAGCTTCTTCTTGAAGAAATCTATCTACGAGAATTAAAATTTCAGTTGTGAAATGATATCTACATCCTCTACTAATGGATGAAAAGTAAACAGGAACAGCAGTGTTAGTAATTCAAATAACAATTATTGCAAAAATCACTCATGGAACAAAAAATCATTCATGTAAAAAAAAATAGCCAGTGCACTGCCCCCTCCCACACCCCAGTCCCATCACACACAGGGCAGACTCACCTTCTCTGTCTCTCACCAGGTCGGTGTGTGACTGAGCGGTGGGGGGCAAGCGGGGTAGTTGAAAATGGAGGTTAATCTGAATGGAACAGCAGAAGGGATTGGGCCTGTGGTTCAAATTTAGTGACAGACAATCTATGTGAGGATTTATATTTCTTGTAATGTGTCTGTCCTGCACACCAATTCTCTGACAGCCGTTTCTTCTGTTTAAATCTGTTCAGTATGTGTGTTTAAAAATTATTTCTGACACAGAGGGCTGCTAGATACTAGAATTGCTCTTGGAGAGACTATTGAATGTCTTAGAGAATGGTAATTCTTGAGACTTACTAATAATGAAGTACCATCATTTGAGAAAGAATTCAATTTTCTTTTATAAATTAATGTTGGTTAAACTGGGAAGTTGTCACAGTTCCTAGAAATATCATTTGGGGTGGAAGGAGGTTGGGGACTGTTGTGCCGGGGGATGAGCCCTGTGTATGGGTCTGAGATGATGACGCTAGCAGCTACTTTGGGTGGTGACTCTATTCCTACGTGTTTGTAACTCTTTGTCCCCACATCTACCCCTCAGAGTTTTAGTATATGAAGTAACGAGGTGAAGAATGGAAAACTGAAATAAAACATGATTAGTTCAGGTAGCATGCAGAGTAAGTTATTTACCAAAGCAGTATCTATATCTTCATTCATTCAGCAAACTGTCAGAAAGTACCAGGCATGATTTTTTAAGAGAAAAAAAATAGTTAACATGAAGTTAAACCTCATGAGTAACATAGACAAGTGAAAGGAGCTTGATTTTAAGCCCATCCAAGTTGATTTAAATCCAGAGCTAGACACCATGGTGCATATATATGTACATAAGCATGTGTACTTATGTGTCTGTACATAGGATATGACCTTTGGTCATTCTGAACTCAAGTTCACACGTCAGGATCAGCATTCTTAAAAAAAATGAAATCAAATAGAATAAAAATACTAACATAAATGGAACCCAGTCTGGATTACAATGTGAAATGCTTTTCTTACTCTATAATTATGGTTAATGCAGCTGAAAGCCATAACATTCACTCACACAATTTCTTCTCTAGAAACAGAAAGGTGAATCAAACCCAAATAAAATATTACTGGTAAGTTTAGCCTAAAGAGAAAATTCCAAGAAAGGTTCCATCTTAAAGGATATCTGTAAGGATATGACAATAAACCATGGGGAGTAAATAGTATTACTAATATTAATTACTGTTTTAATATTAAAGAGACACTCATTTTCCAGTCACATTCTGTGATCACGAATTATGTCTTCATAATTTCAGCCATCCTTGTTCTGGATTATGTATGGAAAAGTGCTCATTTGTAAGGTTGTGTACATCACAGAAATCAAAGGGCTCTGGCTTCACATGTAGACAGAACTTCTTCAGTTCCACTCCCAGCTTGGCCCCTTAAAACTAAGTGACTATTAGGAAGGGAGGGTATTTAACACATTTGCCAGTTTCCTATTCCACAAAACAGGAACAAGCTACTGATCAGGATTGTCCAAGGTAATGTGCAAGAAATGTATTTAGCTCACACTGGCCTCCTAAAAACTGGTGCTGTTCCTATATTTGCTCAAAAGCCAAGACAAAGTGATGGAAATAGACTTAAAGCCTCCACAACTCAGCTCAAGTGTCAGCACACTGAGGAAACATGCTTTACCTTGGACTTGGGAGAAAAGCAGTAACAAAGAAATGACTTCTTAGAGTTCTTGTGAGTCTTTCAGGTTTTAAGGAGCTGTTTTTTTGATTTTGTAAAACAGAAAAAGGTCTCGGAACCTAGTTGGACTAAAGTTTATTTATTCTGACTATTTCAAGTCAGAGCGAATCCTCCTGGAATGACCCTCGACTGTTTCCTGAGTTTGAGCTGGTCCTCTTTGAGCTTTACAGACAGAGGGGAGCAGATGTGTGAGGTCAGGCGGGATGGGCAACGCAGGGACCAGTGTTCCCATCACCCTCTGTGGTATAGCAGGGTTTGTGGTCTTAGATATTGTCCCTCTTTTGTAGATGAGGAAGTACAAGTTCAGAGAGGTTCTATAACTCATTGAAGGTCACAGGGCCTGGTGCGAGCAGAGGGGAAATTAGATTCAGAGCTGTGTGTCCCTATCGCCAGCATCCTTTCTTCCTGTGCTTTGGTGCTGACCTGTAAGTGGATTCCTTGTATATCCTGTTCTCAAATATATAAAGTACCCTGAGTTCTTGACTTTAAAAAAAATCTTCTTGGACCACAGACTATGCACACTGAATTTGCACTAGTGCCCTGAGCTGTTTTCAGCATTCCAGATTCATTATTTCACTAGTCCAGGCAAAATCCACACCTTTCAGAAGAGAAGCAATTTTTATATTAATTATACCACACCTTTTAATCTCACACAATATATTAAAAAAATAATTAGGAGGGGCAGTTATAATTTACCAAGCATGTGAAGCTTAATTAAGGTGAAAGAATTAAAAAATGCCTTTGACAGCATTCCAGAATTGCACTTACACATACACCACTGATCATATGCAAAAAGAAAAAAGATAACAGAATGATTTACCATCATGCTGCCCATAACAGTTAGAGTAGAATCCAATCCCATAATTCCTGTGTAGAATATAACTTGCCAGGAACAGACATGAAAGCATCCGGTACACAGTCACCCGTGCTCAGCAGCCCTTTGCTGAACACCGTCAAGTGTACCCTCACCCCCACCTGCCTTGTTTTTCCCAAAGGGCTGGCTTCTGGACTTTCAGTCTTCGTGGTGCCTGCGAGATATGGAGATGCTTTCTTTGCTTCTCTCCAGTGCAGCACCCCAAGCTAGCCCTCCTCTGTCAAGGAACTGGCAATTGTCCAAAAACGGCTAGTCTCTCTGCCTCATTGAACTTTCCTCAGCACTTCTCTCCCAGCCAGTTGCCACGTAGAATGCGCTGTGATTTTTCTCTACAGGGTATTAATATCTGGTAACAATTTATTGTTTGATTTGCAAGATAAATATAGGCTTTGATATAAAGTTTGGCCTTTGGCACCGAACAGACCTGGATTCAAATCACAGTTTGGCCTATTACCAGCCATGTGATTTTCTACAAGCAGCAACTTCTCTGTAGGAGGATGCTAATACCTACCTCACAGACTGGGTATGAGGATTAGGTTGGTAAGCACAACACAGCCTTGACATTCAGTGAGTTCTCAGTTTGTGGCCGTTATTATTACCCCAAGAATATTTGCATTTTAATGTCAACAGATGACAATGCCCTCACCCAAAGCAATGAGTTAGAGTGGGATTTAAACGTTCACCCCTATGATGTGAATGCTGGTACATTTGAAGTGGTCCCAGAGGCTCCTTACACTATCCTTGATATTTTGGATTCGTTTTTCTTCTTGCAGTCCTGATTGGATGTCTTTTTCTTCCTTACATTACAAATCATTGATTTGATTCTTGGCTTCATTCACTATGCTGATGATTCTCTGTAAATTGTTTTTTACTTCAATTAGTGTATCCTTCATTTCTGCCAGATGAGTGTGGTTTCTTTAATTTCTTAGTTGTTGGATTTCCATACAGCTTGATTTTCTGACAGTTATGAGTGATATTTGTTGATTTGTTGATATTTGTGTAATTTAGCTGTAATTTTTCTCTGGTTGTACAAGGAGGAAGCTGTGATTACCTACGCCTCCATCTTGACCAGAAGTATCCAGGTGTACAATTCTATAACACATCATCTGTATATTTTCTTGTGCGCTTACCACCCCAAGTCAAATCTCCTTCTATCACCAATTATCCCCAATTTACCCTCTTCTACCTCCTTCAACCCCCTTTCCCTCTGTTAATCACCATACTGTTGTCTGTGTCTATAAGTTTTTTCCCTTTGGTTAATTCCCTCACCTTTTCTACCCAGTACCCCCCACACCCCTCCCTTCTTACAGCTGTCAGTCAGTTCTCTGTATCTATAAGTCGGTTTCTATTTTGTTTGTTAGTTTATTTTGTTCATTAGATTCCACATATAAGTGAAATCTTATGATACTTGTCTTTCTCTGATTGGCTTATTTCACTTAGCATAATATTCTCCAGGTCCATTCATGCTGTCACAAAAGGTAAGATTTCCTTCTCCTCCTTCTTTTTAATAGCTGAGTAGCATTCCATTGTATAAATGTACCACAACTTTTTTATCTTCTCAACTACTGATGGGTACTTGGGCTGCTGCCAAATCTTGGCTATGGTAAATAATGTTGCAATGAACAGAAGAGTGCATATATTCTTTCAAATTAGTGTTGCAGATTTCTTTGGATATATTCCCAAAAGTAGAATTGCTTGGTTATAAGGCAGTTACACTTTTAATTTGGAGGGGAAGCTCCATATTGTTTTCCACAGTGGCTGCACCAATCTGCATTCCCACCAAGGTACACGAGGGTTCCCTTTTCTCCACATCCTTATCAACCCTTGTTCTGTGTTGATTTATTGATGATAGCCATTCTGACAGGTGTGAAGTGATTAGTGAAGTTGAACATCTTTTCGTATGTCTATTGGCCACCATCTGTGTATCCAACTAATTAATGCATTTTTAAGGTGATTAAATTTCAGTTGCAGAAACAATGGAAAAATAAAACCTTATAATACAGCAACTTATGAGATCTAGGATGTTTGACCAAACCATTTTGGTTTGCCTTTATTTCTAGACATAATATTTGTTTTTTTAAGTTTATGATTGACCTAAAAACTTATCTTAAAAATGCTTATTAAAAACTTTAAAACAAAGTTGTATGACTTTCTTTCAAAGCAAATAGTTATGAAGAATTAGGGAACTTAATTTCTTTAAATTCAGTAATCTGCTTCTCTCTTCAAAATTTTAATAGATTGGCTGACCTGCTAAAAGCACAGGTTTGCATTTAAAATCATCCCCAACATAGTCATAAAGCTGTATTCTATATTTCTGGGATATAAAATGGTTTTCCTCTGGTTTGTCTGTTAGCTTTAAATATGTACTTAAAAATCAGTAAGAACATGTGAATACCCTGAGAGAAAAATGAGCAAAGGGCAGGACAGGAAGCTGTTGGGTGAGTGAATAAATAGCAAAACAACAGAGCAAGGGTATAAAGAAGTACAAAGGGCCAAAAAGCAGATGGAAGATGGTCCCACCTCCTTAGCAACCACAAAACTGCAAATTAAAATAGTAAGTTAACTAAAGTATATGACTGTCTAACTACTATGCTGTACATCTGAAACTAATACAAAACCATATTGAATGTAAACTATAATTGAAGAAAAAATTAATTTAAAAATATAATAATAAGTTAGCATGTTCTGCATACCAATTTGGAAAGAAACAGGAACTTGATACACTGTCATTTTGAATATAAATTATTTCCATCTTTCCAGGAATCATTTGACAAAATGAATTAAAGCCTTAAAAATATACTTGCTTTTGACCTACAAATTTCACTTCTGAGAATATATCTTAGTGAAAAAATGAAATATACATGAATATTTAGTCATAAAAATAATGAAGTGATACTTAAGGTATAGTAAGGTACTAGACATCATTTAAATAACCAACAAGAGCAACATCAAGTTATGGCACTTGATTTTAATCTAATATAATGGTATTTGGCCATTAGAAGTATTTTTTACATGTCTATTTATTGACCTGAAAAGATGCCAAAGATGGCCCTGACTAGTGTGGCTCAGCGGGTTGGGTGTCATCCACAAACCAGAAGGTCAATGTTCTGATTCCCGGTCATGGCACATGCCTGAGTTGTGGGCCAGGTCCCGGTGGGTGTGCAAGAGGCAACAGGTTGATCACATCAGTGTTTCTCTCCCTCTCTTTTTGCCTCCTTCTCCTCCCTCCTTCCATAAATAAATAAATAAACAAACAAATAAATAAAATATTTTTAAAATATGCTGAAAAACTATTAAGAGAAAAAGGCAATTAAAAAATAACTGTCACGATATTTTGTACAAATATTTATGGATTTTGGAGAAGGGGGACAGAGACAGATAGGAAAAATGAAGGGTATACAGATGTGTTTTGAGTAGCTGTTTGTGGGTGAGTAGACTGTGGGTGCTTTTAAATAGTTTTCTTATTTGTTCATGGCCTCTGACTTTCCTGTGGTGAGCTTACAAGTTTTTGTAGTAAAATGTGTTTGCTTTATTTAAAATGTAAAGATTGTAGTTTTGCTTCAAAGTGTCCCTTGTGAAACTAATAGAAACCTGGACAAAGGGCTTGAACCCACAGTTTAAATAAGGTCACATGGGTGGGCGGTCCCAGAAGTGAAGAGGTGCTTGAACTCATAACTGGTAGAACAAATATAAATATAACATCATTAAGATACCACTTTGTGCACATGGGATTGGCTCCAAAAGTAGAAGTTTGGGGAGAAAGAGAGGAAATAGGATTTCCGTTGGAGTCTAGAGGGGGAGTTAGGAGCACCTTTCTGGAGGGTGCCTCCAAGTCGGTTTTTCTGTGATTAACCATCAGTCAGGGCCCAGAAATAAGGAGTTTTATTTAAAAAACAAAAACAAAATCAAATTCTCTTTGTTCTATCATGGATTATTTTGAATTTGTTATTCTATGGACTTTATTTTATTCTTTGTATTATGGTAGAAGAAGCCAATAGGATTACTACCCTCAACCTAAGTCACAAAAGAGAAGGAGTTGTATTTAAAGATTTTTATTTATTTATTTTTAGAGAGAGGGGAAGGGAGGGAGAAAGAGAGGGAGAGAAACATCAACGTGTGGTTGCCTGTTGTGTGTCACCTACAGAGAACCTGGCCTGCAACCCAGGCATGAGCCCTGACTGGGAACAGAATTGGCAACCCTTTGGTTTGCAGGCCGGAACTGAATCCACCGAGCCACACCAGCCAGGGCAGAAGGAGTTCTATTAATAAGAGAAAGTAATTAAAATTTTGGTAAAGGTTGACATGAACTTAGATTTTGTGACAAATGAAGAGTAAACAGCTGAAAAATGATTACACATGCAAACTTCAGGGGAGCAGACTTCCCCTGAAGTTTGCATGTGTAATCATTTTGAAGCATTTACACAGAGAACTTGTTAGAGCCTGGAGAAGCCACCAGCCCTGAGTGACATGGTGACTTAACAGAACAGGAAGAGGAAACAACCGTTTGAGCAGAAACATGGCAGATCTTGTGGACAATGAGCACTTTATACATCCTGGAAGTCAGCCCTAGTAACAAACTCCTATTCTAACTCAGAATGGAAAATTTTAAAAGGTGTTATATACAAATAGACCCCCAATATCATTATAATTGAGCCTCCCTCTGACCCCCATTGTGAGGTGGGGTATGAATGCACAGAGTCATGTGCAGGACCTAATTGTGAAGGACATGATAGGTTGTGGTGAAAGATTTAGCCTTATTTAAAAAATTACAAATAGCACATGATCACAGTTTCATTTCAGACAAGGAGTTATGGAGGCTTAGAGAGAAAGAAAGTCTGTTACTAGGTGATCAATTTGTGGATAAACCAGGCCTCAAAGAAAAGAATATGGGTTTTACCATGAGGCCAGCCCAGCAGGATATGACCGATGTTTGTTTAGTACACAAAGGACAGAATTAAGGCAGGATGTCATTTCTAAGGAGGCCAGAAGAAGGCGGGGACGGAGATGGTAAGTGAGCATAAGCTAGAAACCTCAGGAAGCAGTGAGCACTGGCCTAGGAACATCGAGTCCAGACCAGAAGACCAGCTGAGGCAGAGACGGCAGAGGCAGTGAGTAATGAAGGTGTTGATCACAGGTCCGCTTGTGGGACCAGAGGGCAGAGACCACTCAAGGGCCCTCTCTGAGGAGAGGGGATAAATGGTGGTTGGTGGTCCCCCTGGAATTCTGCACAGCTGCCGTTAGAAAGAGGTGTGTAGTCAGCTCTGAAAAGGTCCAGAGCTGGGCTTGCCAGATGAAATACATGGTGCCCAATTAAATTTGAATTTTTGATTAGAAAAAACAAATAATTTTAAGGATGAGTATATCCCAAATATTTCCTGGATCTGACAGCCCTACCCATAGCACAATCCAGTTGGTGAAAATGAACGCTACCCACGTGGGCAAATCAACACAACTTATCACAATATGTAGCAAAAACATTAATAGCTATTGTGTTTGTGAGGGTGGACAATGGGAATAAAATGCGATAAACAAATGCTACGTGAACAAAGGAATGGAGAGCCTTAAATGAACAGGTGATGATAGTGAGCTGAGTATGATCACCTCAACTTTCTGTACCCAAGTCCAAAAATAAGTTTAAAAAAATGGTTCTCCAGCCCTGTGCTGGAATTTCTGCCACCAAAGTCCTGAGGACACTGCCTGGCTGATAAAGAGAATATTCTGTCCTACAGAACAATCCTCACGGATGGCTCTGGCCCTCCCAGAAAACTCAGTGGCAGGAACATGAGTAGAAGGAATGGGTCGGTGACAAGGGACTTGGGAGAAAAACAATAACTTCATAAACCTAGTGAAAAATGAAACTAATGACCAAATCAGGAACATGGCTTCACCTAGATTTAGTCTTTTAATAGAGGAATGTGTTTGCATTCTTAGAAGTGTTAGTAAGAACATATCAGCAAGCATAAATCCTTAACTGTTGCCATAGAGACAACTAGAAGCAGAGGCGAAGTCTCAGTTTCCCCGTTGAAAAAGGTGACATGTCACTGAGTTAACTCTCATTCTTAAAACCGTTTTTTCTCTTTTAATGTTACAGCGGATTACAAAGAGAGCTTTAATACGATTGGAAACATCGAAGAGATTGCGTATAATGCTGTTTCCTTCACCTGGGACGTGAATGAGGAGGCGAAGGTGAGTAAAAAAGTAGCATTGATTCATTGTTCAGATCTTTTAAGTAATGTGTCCCTTCTCTGCAAGTGACTTTTCTTCCCTTCCTTCCTTCCTTCCTTCCTTCCTTCCTTCCTTCCTTCCTTCCTTCCTTCCTTCCTTCTGTCCTTCCTTCCCTCCCTCCTCTTCCTTTTTCCTTTCCTTTCCTTTCCTTTCCTTTCCTTTCCTTTCCTTTCCTTTTCTTTTCTTTTCGTTTCTTTTCGTTTCTTTTCTTTTCTTTTCTTTTCTTTCTCACAAAAGCCTTTATAGGTGGGGAAAGATCTGTTAACTTGAGCCAGAACAAAAAGAAATGAACTTCCTATCTTTCTCTAGAAGACACAAACATCCAATTCTGTTCAGCTACATTGCCTTTTGTGGGGTAAGGACGAAAAGGGCAAACATGTTCCTATGTGGCCTCCCGCAGAAAGCTCCAAGACCCACGGCCCTCCCAAGCCTCTGGCTCCACACGTGAGCCCGTGGGGCTGGCCCAGAATGGTCCAGGGGACCTTTTCTCCCTGCACCACAGATCCTCCCATACCCCTGTCTAACTGCAGCCTCCTTCAGAGGGAGCAAGGTGTTCAGAGGTAATGTTTTCATAGGTAAGTGACTGGGAAGTCTCCTGACCCCACGATTCCTTCCAAGTGTAACCTGGCTGAGTGAGCTGCAGGGCTGCAGATCTCTGAACTTCACTCCCTGTGGTGTGCCCACTGTGACCTTGGGCCATTTTTTTCCTTATTGACTGCTTAAGCTTTTCCTACTTCTGTCTGGTGTCAGTTGAGTTAAAAAGGGCAACAGTAACTCTCCAGCAAGGTGTGTCCTGAGGACAGACATCCACCTTGTTGCCCCGGTGAAAAAGGGAAACTTCCTGATACTCCATTTGCTTTCTACTCATAAGTCCCTTTGAGTTTATGAAAACTCCAAACTTTTCCGCCGTGCACTTTCTTTTCTGTGTTGCATAGCTTCTGATTCTCAATCCTTATTTTGCACCAAAGAGAAGGTTCCAGATGAAACCTCAGTTTGTTTTGTACTTCAGGTGCGGGCGTTAACAAAACTCTGTCTTCAGCCTAATGGAAAGGTCAATGTAAACAACTCTCTTCAATGCGTTATTGTCTGTGAGCTGGGGGAAAGGCTGGGTGAGAAAGGAAACTGGATTGGAGTTTGTGGGCAGGACGTACAAAAGATGAATTGTTCAGTGTCTCATTTCACTCAGGTAGAAAACAATTGAAATGAAACTGGCTTTAGGCCCAAGAAAGGTGACTTAAATGGACGTGCAGCAACAGAGCACAGAGCAGCTTGGAGCGGGCTGCAGGGGCACAGGTGCCTGACAGAGGGCAGCAGGCCTTGCAGCAGGTGGGCGGTCAGGCCCCACATGGAATTGGAGGGGAGGTGATCTTCTCCGTCTGGTTCAAGCTCCTTGCCCAGAGCCATTTCCCTTCATGCCCCTTCCCTGCAGAGGCTAGATTCCTGGGCTAGAACAAGCAAAGGGTCTGTGCAAGGCCCAGCGGGGCTGGGGTTAGAGTCCTCAGTGAGTCACCTTACCTCTCTGAGCCTCACTCAGTTCCCTTACTCAAAACAAAATAAAACAAAACAAAACAAACTTTCCCAAGTCACTTTGCCATAGCAAGTGTGGTGCTGGGGGTGTGATACGTGAAGATCCAGTGCCCTGGGGGAGGGAGGGTGACCCAGGGACCACAGAGCAAGTGTGAGGAATGAGAGGCAGGCCCCCTGCTGATCCCTGGGGAGATGGTGGGGTCCCAGCATTGGAAGGGCTTGTCAGTGTAAACGTGAGCTGTGACGTGAGCCCTAATTTCATCACCGTGCAATCTGTGGTAACGAGCGCTCGTGGGTGAATGCCTTCACTGTTCTGTGTCCATAGGGACCCTTTAAAGAAAATGCCACAGCCAGAGGGGCCACTTGAATGATGGAGGCTCTGAGAGGCAACGGCAAGGTCGTGACTTTGGCTTGAGCCGACCTTTCTTTCTCAGTCTAGTTAAGACAATACCACTCCTTACCCAAAGGCAGAATTTCACTTTTCTTATTTGAGTGTGTTTGTGCATGTGCACTGTCTCAGCATGACAAATTCAAATTCCCGTGTGCTTTGACAACAGGCAGTGTTTGCGTCTTGTAGCAAAATTTGTTTGTTTCTTTAATATATATATATATATATATTTTTTTTTTAGTTACTGTTGCTTGATGGTTGCAGTAGTAGGCAGTCTGGGTTAACCAATAAGTAATACGAAATAATTTAAAATAATTTCTCTCAAACTACTGGGAGGGCTTTTAAAGAAAAACCATAAAAGATAAATTGTTAGTGAGGGCAAGACTTTTTTTTCAACTAGCAGTGCCTAAGGTATTCCTTTAACATGTTACTGACGTTATAATTAGCAAAAAAACAGAATCATGTGGGTGAGAAAAAGGAGTTTAACAAAGCAAGAAGTAAAGGCGACTCTCTCACAGGGGAATTGTTTGCGATTTTCATATGATGGACTTAGAAGCAGTTGAATTTGCTCTGGGGTTCCTGGTGGTCACATCCACAAGGAAATCCTTCATAGGCTTCAGGCCTGGGGCCCTGTTTGGTGTCACATGATGTTTTGGTTCCTATGGCTGGAGGAGGCAAATCTGTGGCCTTCATGTGGTCCACAGAATGTGTGTGTATATATCAAGCATTTATGTATTTTATTTCAATTTTTAACTTTTTGCTCACATTTGGTAATCAGGAGATCTTTATTATTGCAATCTAGGTTTCTAGATTCTTTTGGATAATTAAAGAATCTGGCAACCACAAGCCCAAGTGTTTACAAGGCCATGAGTTGTTCCTGTGAGAGACTGGCTATTCTCTTGAAAGCTTTTGCTAGCCTTCTCCATTCCAGAACTTTCTCTGCCCAGCCCTGGTAGACGTTTGAGTTTTCGTGCCTGAACCGTGCCCTCTCAGGCATCTGAATGTGCAGTTGACATCTTCATTGGTTTTCAGTACTGGGGAACATGGTGACACAGAGGTTGCCGCAGTGGAGACAGGGTCCCAGGATCCCTGCCCGCAGTCCCTGGCTCCTTTGGCCAGGCCTTTGGCAGCCATGAGCCCAGGTGTTTGCAAGGCCAGGATGGGTTTGGGTTGGCACCATTAAGGGGAGTGGCTGTGACATGCTTTCGAATGTCCGTAAGAGTGGTATACCTTGATCTTTGAAGATGTTTTATAAAAACACCAGAAATCACTTGGGATCAAATGTCACATCAGCAAGTTGGACAATACCACTTCAGGGTTAAAAGGAGATTTCTTTTCTGTAAGACCAGCTTTGGAGAGGGCAGGGTCAGAAGAGACGCTACAAATAAACTTTGAGCCACAGCAGCATCGTTCGAGAAGAACACATGTCTTCCCTAGATGGCAATGTTTAATGATAGTTTTTATTTGGATATTTAAGTCTTGGTACATTTATTAAAAAAACTAACAAACAACAGTCCAGTATTGGGTGTCTTACTACATATGTATAATCATGAGCTAATCATGAGGTGATAGATTTTTCCAGAGCACAGTTTTGCTTTTGTTGTTGCTGTTGCTGCTGACCTACATTTTCCTTATCCCTCTCGTTGAGCATGAACAGAAGAGAGGAAAGGATGTGGAATTCTCATTGTTTAGTTTAACTAGAGGAAAAAGTTTGACTAGGGAAAATGTTAAAACAATTAACATGCAGTTTGGGACTTAACTCCTGATTTCTAGTATCGATTGCCGCATGATTCTGGCAGAACTGTTACCGAGTCCTTCCCCCTAAGCCGGTTTTGCTGGTTGTGCCGTGGTGTCTTTCTGCACAAGGACAGGGCAAGCGGCAGAGCCACTCCCCAACAGGACATTTCCCCTTCAGTGTCTGTGCAGGCTAGGTGCTTGTGTAGTGTGAACAGGTGTCCCCGGGTCCCTGGGAATGACTCAGGTGACTTCTAGGTGGGTAAGGTGATGAGTCCCTGTCCACCTGTCATAGCTTGGATATTGATGGGGGTGGGGCAGCAGGTGCTAAAGAGGAAAATGCACTGAAATGGGGCTCAGGCACCCAGGCCGTTGTCCTGGCACCAGAATAGCCAGCTGTGAGACTTCTGCCGTCTGAGCTTCACTTTCCTCAGCTGGAAGGGGAGCAGGGATTATTAAAACAGATTATTAAAGTCGATAGATATTATTAAGGTCCTATCCATATGATTCTCGTAGGAGGACTGCTCTGCTACATTCTTTCACATGACTCCCATTTAGAAGGCTATTTCAGTTTTTCTTTCTTCCCTTAGCCATACACTGGTAGCCAAATCTGCAAAGTAGATTTGTTGGTCGCTAACCCCCAAGATGAGGAATTCCCACACAAGACCCTACTGAGTTAACTGAAGAGCAGTGAGATCAGATTCCTGGCACTCAGTGCTGCTGTCTTTCTCTGGGTGATGACATCATCCCCCCCCCCCCGGCCCACCCCACCAGAGCAGGAGCACAGAAAACCTGATTAGAGGCTCCCCTTTCTCCCAGATTTCTAAGGAGATTCTAAAAACTGGGCCACTTATTTTTGTCTGGTGCTTTTTCTCTCTTCTCCATGATTTCAGGATGAAACCGACCTCAGTATGCTATGCAAGTCACGTAGTCCCACATGATCACAGAGGATGACTTGAGCGTTAAGATGCTCCTTTGTGCTTTGAGGAACAAATCTCCTTTTCGTGCCTTTTCACTGGACCACCATACCAATTTCCCCCTATTTCTTTGCTTCACCTATTTCTATGCAGCCAAGCTTTTGGAGTACTCTGGAGTTCGTGAAAATGCTCCTCTTCCTTTATTTACCAGCCCCTCTAAATCATCAAGCAAATAAAGAAATCCACTACTAGCCCATCCCTTCCATCTCTAAGATCATTTTAAAAATCTACTGCAATTCAAAAATATGAATTTTTTTCTCCTGTGGGTTACTCTTTGCTGCCTTCTAGCCTGGCACCTCTGCCTGCAGAAACAGAGCCGCTGCCCACTGTGGGGCGGTCTACCCTGCCGCTCCTTCCTGGCTCTGTGTTGTTGAGCTGTAGGAAGGGCTTTGGGAATTGGCTGGCCCCACCCCCTGCATTTGGGGACTTGGGAGGAACTTTCAGAAAGGGATTTGTTGCAATTTTAGAAAGCGTTAAGGACTCATATAAGGCATGTGTATATTTTCAGCCCTGTTAACAAACTTTTGGTGTGAGATTGGGGGTGGACAAGACTGACACACCCAATTGGGTTGGCATGGGGAGCAGAGAGGCCAAGAGATGTCATGGGTCATTTTCCTGTGCGTCTCAGATTCTGATTCCATTAAGTATCACCTTTCTATACATTTCTGGCACTGCACAATTAGACAAGTGCAAACGTGGGCTACAAACCCACGTCCCTCTGAGTCCAGAGTCCATGCTCTTAGCCATCCTGATACAGGAAAATCTTCAATTTTTTTTTTAAAGGCCGAAGCATGCTATGGGTTTTTTTTTTTTTTCACAGATGTCTATAGGGTACAACGCCTGTAGTTGCAGAAAGAAAGAAAACAAATGAACAGTCCCATTTTCTTGAGCAAAGCAGGTTAATCAAGCCACCCTGCTTTCGCCACTGTCTGTCTCTCCTGTCTGCACCCAAATGGCCCCACTGGCCCAACACTACAAGCACACCCTGTCTGCATCTTTGGTTGCCCTACTCCATTTTCTGTTGATACAGTACATGTTATTGACCAGAGTGGATTTGGGCTTGAGGACTTTTAGGATTCCTTGTCAAGTTCGTCTGTGTGTGTGTATATGTGTGTGTGTGTGTGTGTGTGTGTGTGTTAGCCTAACATTAGTGATCTCATTGGCGTAATTACTACCTCACTCTGCATTAATTGAAGATCAATGCACTTTTTCATGTTGTAAAATATCAGTGCTTTCTTCTCCCTGTCTTGACACATTAATTCTCCATCCCCCACTTATCTCTAGCTCCTTTCCGTAGTGTTCAGATTTTTATTTTGCACTAATTTACATAATTTTCATACACTTTTTATGCTTTTTTTCCTGCTGTGAAAAGTGAAGACTCTTCCTTACTCTTTTTTTGCAATATCATGTAGGAAGTACAGCATAAAAAAAATCAGAGCAAGAACAATGATTGTTATCAGAGAAAATGAAAATTGCAAAAGGCAGACAGTGACTCTCTGCTTCATATTTGCAACTTAAGAAATCCAGTAAACAACCCTCATTTGCCAAGCTGGTAAATTGGAAGTAATATTTACATATAAGCAATATTTATTTTATAAGTAGATTCCTCTAACTTTGGGTCCCTTTGGGTGCTTTAAATAGGGTTTACAAAAGAGATTTCATGTGATTTTTGACATTGTGAGAAAATGCAAGGTGAGGGAACACATGATGATGTTTCCTCTGGGCCCCATTTTCCTTAAAGTTTTACTTTATTTTCCTTACACTGTTGCCTTTGTGTCTGATTTTGCTCTGATATGAAGAGATATCATGTAACATTTGAGACCCGGTGTGAAGGCTGGAAACTCGGATGTATAAGATGGGTCAGCTGAGTGAACAGGAGAATACGAGTGAAAGTTGGGAGTAGAAAGCCCTCTTCTATATGTTTAGATTCATCCTGAGGGAAGAAAGTGAAGTTGCTGCGATGCCTCGGCACTGCCCCGTGGCTGCCCTGAACGAAGGGCGTTGGGTGTGGCTCCCATCATGACTTGCTTCACGTTGTGGGACATAACTGGAGCCACTGAATAGGATTGCTTGCTTTCCCCACATAGTGTCCAGGCCAACCCTCTCTCTTCCCAGTGCTGTCTTTTCAAGGTACAATCCGTGGCTAGCACGTCAGATTAGCTTTTTCCCCAATCAGCTGCTAATGAATAGAAAAAAATACAGCCTCTCTATCCTCATTATTTCAGTTCTCATTATTTCACTCAAAAGATGGGAGGGCAGTTCTTTGATTATGACCTATAAAAGGCAGTAAATTGGACAAAATAAAGGTGTTCTAACCTTCCTGAACACTGCGAATTATTCAGTCTCTTGGAGTGGAAAATAAGGTTATGCTAATTGAAAGGTTGACTTGAAATTTGGTACCAAATCATGGTGAATCTAATCAATTGTCCTGAATTTATTATTTCACGCCCTCCTTCCTTTCCTCTCTCTTTCAACATTTCTTTTTGCTGTAAAATATTAATCAGCTTTTATTGGGCTCCCCCTGTGTGTCAAGCACAACGCCTTAGAACATTACAGTTTTGTAGGCTTGATAGTCATGCCTTCCAAGGGGATGTTTCTAAATGGACTGCATTGTCTTCTGCGCAACTCCAGTGCTGGATGCCAGGGAGAAGAGAACATATACAAATATTTATTTGCAGGATGAAAAGAGAAACCAGCCCTAGCCAGGAGGCTCAGTTGGTTGGAGTGTCATCCTGTATACCAAAGGGGTTGCTTGTTTGATCCCCCATCGGATCATGTAAGGGAGGCAACCAATTGTTGTCTCTCTCTCTCTCTCTTTCTCTGTCCCACCAACCTCTCAAATCAATTTAAAAAACCATACCCTCAGGTAAGGATTAAAAACGAGAGAGAGACCAAAGGACAAGCCAAAGGAGACTGTGCGCCTGATACCCGCTGGTGCGTGCCCTACTTCATCCCCCCTCACTCCCTGTGGAGTTCTAGTTTGGCTCATGAGAAAATCTAGGGTAAAATGGGGTTGATATTACTGATTTGAAAAGAGTTACACTCCACTCTTGCTGAAGTAGGACCAATTTTAAACAGGTTGTCTTATGGAAGGCTAGAGAATATTCTAGAGCATCTTCCATGCTCTCAAAAGTAAAGAAAAGCCTGGGGGAGGCTCTTGGAAAGGGTCTTAAAAAGTCGGGATACACACCGTGAAGCAGGGCAAATGGCGTTTTCATGTGTTTGCTGAGGCGTGGTGTGGGTGATGGAAGCTTTAAAAGGGAAAGATAAACATTTGCTGGAGTCTTTGGTATTGAACTTAAACAAAGCCATGCCTTTGTTCCAGTTTTATAAGGTAATGGATGGCAGGAAAGGCTATAAAGCCATAGTTAATTCATATATAGAAGGAGTAATCTTTGGAAGGCATCTCACTAATAAGATATCAACAGCTTGATCTTTTGTTAGAATGTACATAGAGTATCCATGGTTTCTGACCTGAATCCTGCTTAGGGCTCTGTAACTTACATGCATGAACTGTTGTGTGTGCGCAAAGAATTAGATTACAGACTTGGATTTCATAGACCAATGGTGTGTGTGTTAGTGCATGGTTAATATTTGTTTAGTGATACCATACCCCAGGCACCCTGCCAGATGCTTTTTAAAAATTACTCAGTAGTCATATTTTTCAGTGGATATAATTTTTCATGGAAATAATGAAGAATGAGAAAAGCCCAGAGAGGTTAGCAAGCTTAACTAAGGTTGACAGCTCATACATTAGCAAAGCTGGAATTCCCACCCTGGGCTGTCTGAAGCATGTGCTCTTTCCACGCTGACTTTTTATATTGGGAGGATCTAGTAGTAATATCTTCTACATTATCTCGGGCAAAAGGGCAATCATTCCTTTGAAGCTTTATGCCGGCCGCTATCATGCTGTAGGCCCGGCAACGGGAACTCATGGACAGATAGTCGGGCAGAGTATCTGCTGTCAGAACATTTTGGCTAGGCAGGGGCCTGAGACATGTCATAATGAGGTAGAAAATGACAGTGACTGCAATAAACATAAAGTGCTAAGAGAGTTCTGGAGAGAGAAACTATTTAAAACATTTTCCCAAATTTTTAATTTAAAAAGTTTCATATGAAGATCAAAAGACTAATACAATTGCCCTGACTGGTGTTAACTCAGTAGGTTGGGCGTTGCCCTACAAACTGAAAGGTCACTAGTTTGATTTCCCAGTCAGGGCACATGCCTGGGTTGCAGGCCAGGTCCCCAGTTGGGGCATGTGAGAGGCCACCAATGGATGTTTCTCTCTGCACATCAATGTTTCTCTTTCTCTCTTTCTCCCTCCCTTCCCAAATAAATAAATAAATAAATAAATAAATAAATAAATAAAATCTTTTTAAAAAAGACGAATACAATTAACATCACATACCCATCACCTAGGAGGACTCATTATTTTTTGCCAGTATTTGTTTCTTCTTGTTAGTTTTGTTTTTCTTCTTGTTCTTGTTCTCCTTATTCTTGTTCTTATTCTTGTTCTTCTGCTTTTCTTCTTTTCTTCTTCTTCTCCTGTTCTCTGTATCTCTACACACACACACACACACACACACACACACACACACACACCCCTATCCTTCACTTCTAAACATTTCAGTATGTAGAGAGGTCACCTTTCTATGGGATCAGGGAGACAAGGGAAAATGAGGCATATTGGCATGTCTTCAGGGTCAGGTGCAGTTTAGACATGCAGATGTTGGAAAGAGGAGCAAACCAAGTGGAAGAACGTGTGCCTGAAGGATCAGAGAGCACAGAGCATAAGAGCCAGGGGACTGTGCGGAGCAGCAGGGAAGGTTGAGAGCTGTTTGTAGAGAGGGGCTGATGGAAGTCACGAGAAGGGATGAGATTGCCACAGAGAGAATTGGAGGGTAGACAGAGAGGGTTAAGGGTGGGACTTTAGACCCACCCTACTTAGGGAATGTAGAGGAAGAGGAACCAAAGAATGAAGAGGTGGTTAGGAAGGAGAGTAGAGAAGAAGGCTGGGGGAGCGCAGGTAGGGGTGGAGGAGGGAGAACTGGCCAAGGAAGTCAGTGTTGTAGGCAGTGTTCCCTCCTAGCCTGGGCCTCCACAGGCAGCATCAGCCTCAACATGGAAACTGTTAGGAAAGAAAGACGTGGACCGCCCACATTGAATCTACTGAATTGGAAACTCTGGGGGTGGGGCCCTGTAATCCACATTTTAACGAGAACCTGTAGATGCATACTAAATTTGAGAACCCCTGCTTATAGCGATGCTACTGAGAAAGCTGACCTTGAAAAAAGCAATTTTAGAGTAGTGAAGACAAAAGTCAGATTAAAATTGTCAGCAACGTGGCCTGTTTGCTGCCTGTAATTTGTGTGTACACGTGTGTGCAGAAGCCATGCTGACAGACATGCACTGCATCACTGTTTGTGAGATAAAATGCTATGTGAAATATATAAATATATAAAAAGACAGGGGAAAAATCTAATGTTAAAGAAGTTGTTACTCCATATTTCATGGATTATTTTTTTAGCTTCATTCTTTTTTTTAATTATATTTTATTGATTATGCTATTACAGTTGTCCCATTTCTCCCCCATCATTCCCCTCCACCCTGCACACCCCCTCCCACCCACATTCCCCCCTTTAGTTCATCTCCATGTGTCATAAGTTCTTTAGCTTCTACTTTTCCCACACTATTCTTGCCCTCCCCCTGTCTATTTTCTACCCACTGTCTATGCTACTTATTCTCTGTATCTTTTCTCCCTCTCTCCTCCTCCCACTCCCCTGTTGCTAACCCTCCATGTGACCTCCATTTCTGTGTTCCTGCTCCTGGTCTAGCTGTTTGCTTAGTTTGCTTTTGTTTTAGGTGTGGTTGTTAATATCTGTGAGTTTGTTGTCTTTTTACTATCCCATTTTTTTATCTTCTTTTTCTTAGATAAGTCCCTTTAACATTTCATATAATAAGGGCGTGATGATGAACTGATGAACTCCTTTTTAACTTGACCTTATCTGAGAAGCGCTTTATCTTCCCTTCCATTCTAAATGACAGCTTTGCTGGATAGAACAATCTTGGATGTAGGTCCTTGACTTTCATGACTTGGAATACTTCTTTCCAGCCCCTTCTTGCCTGTAAGGTCTCTTTGAGAAATCAACTGACAGTCTGATGGGAACTCCTTTGTAGGTGACTCTGCCTTTATCCCTTGCTGCTTCTAGAATTCTCTCCTTCATTTTAATCTTGGCTAACATAATTATGATGTGCCTTGGTGTGTTCCTCCTTGGGTCCACCTTCTTTGGGACTCTCTGAGCTTCCTGGACTTCCTGGAAGTCTATTTCCTTTGCCAGATTGGGGAAGTTCTCCTTTATTATTTGTTTAAATAAGTTTTCCACTTGTTGCTCTTCCTCTTCCCCTTCTGGTACCCCTATAACTTGGATGTTGGGACATTTCAAGATGTCCTGGAGGTTCCTAAGCCTCTCCTCAGTTTTTTGAATTCTCGTTTCTTCCTTGTTTTCTATTTGGTTGTTTCCTTCTTCCTTCTGGTCCACTCCGTTGATTTGAGTTCCAGTTTTCCTCCCATCTCTATTGGTTCCCTGTGAGTTTTTCTTCATTTCACTTATTTTAGCCTCCATTTGTTCCTCTAATTTGCAACCAAAATTAACCAATTCTGTGAGCTTCCCAATCACCAGAGCTTTGAACTGTGCATCTGATAGGTTAGCTACCAGTGCTTTGAGCTCTGCATCTGATAGGTTGACCACCTCCTGGTCATTCAGATGAATTAGCTCTGGGGCCCTGGTCTGTTCTCCCTTTTGAGCTATCCTTGGTTTTTGTTTTTTTTGTTTTTTGTTTTTTGTTTTTGTTTTTGACTGGTCACAGCTGTTACATAGTGAGGGATGGAGCCTTAGGCATTCACCAGGGTGGGGCAGCCCAGTCGCTGGGTTGTGATGCTGGATGTGGGGGCAGGGTCTGAGAGGGAACAATGGCGCTTGCTCCACTCTCTGCCAGATTTCAGTCACTTCCACCACTTCCCTCAAGCAAACTGGACCCCTCTGGTGCTGATTCCCAGGTGGGTGGGCCTGCACATGCTCCAGGACCCTGTGAGTCTCCCCAACAAACTCTCCTGTGAGGCTGGGACTCCCTCCCGGCACCTCAGCCCCTACAAGCATTTTCAATGGGTGCTTTTAGGCTTCACTTCCCAGTGCTGGGGCCCTGCTTCACGCAGTCTGTCTTGCTGCCCATTTTCACCTGGTTTATCTGTGCACGAATGTGTGTCTGTGGTCCACCACCCTGTGAGCCTTCCTTGGCCAGCTCACGTTCAGCAATGCTGCTGCCTGTGTGCCTGGAGTGACTGTGCACCTGGCTTATTCCACCACGATCCAACTCCACCGGCCATGGTCTCTGCTGGCTGCTGACTCCTCCCCTCTTACCAGTCTGGGTGAATCGTTGTCGGACTCCCGCAAAATCCATTTTCTCTCTGTCTGGGTTGAGTTTTCTTTCTTTTTTTTTTTTTTTGGTTCTATATTTTTGTTGTCCTTAATCTTGGTTGTGAGAGGAGGCACAGCATGTCCAGCTACGCCTCCATCTTGGCTGGAAGTCCATGGATTTATTTTAAATCTTCACCTGAGGGTATTTTTTAAATTGATTTTAGAGAGAGAGGCAGGAAGAAGGTGGGGGAACAGTAACATTGATGTGAGAGAGAAACATCGATTAGTTGTCTCCCATACTCTCTCCAACCAGGGATTGAACCTGCAACCCAGGTATGTGCCCTGACCAGGAATCAAACCTGCAGCCTATTTGGTGTACGGGACAATGCTCCAACCAACTGAGCCAACCAGTCAGGACTTCACAGCTCTTTAAAAAACAAAAGGGAAGAGCTATCTTCAAAATTTGTCAAAGCAAGGTGCAGAATTGTATGTTTACTATGCTATCATTTACACAAAAGACAAAAGGAATGTGTATTTCATAGCCTATTTCTAGAGGAATACAGAAGAAACCAAAGGATACTCAAGAAAGATACTCTTTCTTGAGTACCAACTGTACGTTAATCAGGGAACAGTGTAGGGCAGGGTGAGATTTCAATTTATCCTTTTGTGCCTTTTTGAATTTTGTGTCATAGTATTACAAACTCAAAACAAACTTTAAGTATTAAATATTAACAGAAAAGGTTTAAAATAACAACAAATGATCAGAAAGTTGAGTGAGTGAATCTTTCAGTCTAGGCTTAAATTCTTCCTCTGTGGGAGCTCATTATTTATGAAACAGCCAAACCTGTTGTTACGCAATGCCCAGATTCTTCCTTCTGAGGTCCTGTTTCACAAGATCTGTTCAGATGACAGAACGGATGGCAGAATCCCAGTCTGAGGAGCAATAAAAGTCCTGCCTGAGACATTTCTCCCTGCTCTTCCTTCCATAAATCCTGGACTCCCCCTCTAAAAGTGTTGGACAGAGATAGATTTTATGTTTTCTCCTTAAATATTTGTTTGCTCAAATTAATGTGAATCATAACTAATATACCTTTGAGTCCTTTGGCCTCACAAAAGGCCTTAGGAGAGAACTCAGATAGGAAGCTATTATTGTGGTCCCACGGAAAGGAGGGCTTGAACTGGGGGACCAGGGACATGAAGGATGCCAGCCTCACAGGAGCATTTTCGGAGGTGAAAGGCATAACCGTGCTGCGGGGGAGGGCAGCGAGGAAGAGCTTGGAGTCGGGGAATAGGACCAGCTGGACGACTAGGTATCTGAAAAGAGGGAGACCATGGGTGATAGATTTTCATGGCCCTTTACAGGTTAAAGCACAATCTCATTTTACAGTGTCACAGCACCAAGGTAAGGATTGTTATAACTACTTAAAAGGTGAGGCAAATGAGTCCCTGAAAGGTTAACAACAACTCCAAGCTTATAATGCTAGTATTTGTATTAGGCGCAGACCTTTTTTGAGCCTCTTGTATGTTTCTTTTCTTGCTGTGCTTTCTTCTCATTTTGCCCTCCAGTTTCAGAGAGTCTTTCATTTGTGAGTTGATCTCATTTCATCCCTGCCTCTGAGGCTCATAGCTTCCACAACTCCTCCTTTTTGTAGCCTCTCACATCCTTCCTCTCTTATAGTGTGAACACCTTTTCTGTCTTGGAAGAACGCCTCTGCTGGGTCCAGCTGTCCACTGCCCGTGCTCCTGTCCATCCCACCTTCCTCTGCCCAACGGCCAGCTGAGCTGCTTCCCCTTCATCTCCATGTCCTGTCCCACATGCCCCAGAAGTCTAGTTTCCCATCTTCCCTCCATTCATCTGGCCTTGGGGAGGGACATAGATAGGGACACAAACCCTTTTTGCTTCTGAACTTGGCTGCCTTTTCTCAGCCCTCACTCTTCTTGTCCTCCCTGTAACTTAAATGTCAGATACTGTGGCCATAGTTCTATCTGCTCTTGGCATCAATGATACACACTTGACCTCCTCAAATGTCCATTATTTGATGACAGTGATATAGCACCTTGGTTGGCCTCCTCCCTCACTGGTGTCCCTTTTCAGTCTTTTTCAGAACCTCCCAACACAAACCCTCCTTTCCCCAAAGGCTTTCTTCCAGCTCAGTACTCCTACAAGAAATCTTCCCTGGTTGACTTGTTGAGCTTTCTCCTTTTTATCATGTTCTTACAGCAAGTGTAGTTGGGGTCCTTCAACTCACTATCGAATTATACGTACTATACAACAGTGAAACTGTCACAGCCCCCTTTTTCTGTAAGGGCAGGGTCCTGCCATAGGCTTCTGTATCTCTCATAGCATCTCTCTCTGAGTGTCTTCCACTGTGTGTACATGTGTGCATCTGTGTCTGTGCCTGTACCATCTACCTCTATCACTATCTATCTATTCCTGTATCTATACCTATCTATTTGGTGCTCAATTTATAGTCATTAATATACAGGCAGGTAGCATTTTTTTAGTATAAATCTGGTCAGAGCAGCTAACCCCACTGTACTATCTTGACAAGTTCAGCTACTCAAAGCAATCTCAACTCTTAAGAGGTTTTGCTTATGAAAGCAAGAGCATAGATAAAGAGGGAAATGTGTATTTAGAAAAGTAATTTTATCTTAACTCATTGGACAAATATTTGTTGAGTATCTACCATGGGCCTGGCACTGGGACTAGAGTGAACTTGGAGCTGACAAGGGCCCTCTCCTTATGGGCTCACAGTGAACAGATAATTAAGCCCTAAGGAGATAAACAATGAGATAAACTATGAAGGAAATGGAAAAGAGCAATGTGACAGAGTGTGCTACTGGTCGGGGGCTGAGGTGGGAGGAGGAAGAGGCAGAAGACAGCTCTAGATGGTGCAACCAAGGAAGAGCTGACTTTGGACTGAAACCTGAATGAGAAGGAGCTGGCAATGTGAAGATTTGTGGGGACGGCACTGGAAGCAGAGCAAATAGCACAGGCTGTCAGCTGAGAGCACGCTTTGCGTGTTCTGGAAATGGAAAATATTGAGTACTAAAACAATATAGAAACTATGGTAGACTATGCGAGTAACCAAATGTGTATGTGTGTGTATACAGATGTACCCATAGTGTCTGTAGGAGAAAATGAAGAAATATACTGTCATGTTTTAAATCTTTCCCTATAAGTGCTTATATAAATAGAGGTGTCAGGAAATCTAGGAGTTTCCTCAATTCTCAACAAAATAGCAAGCTCTTTGAGGGCAGGGGATCTAACCTGTTAGTCACTCTTATTTCCCACCTCCTAGCATGATGTCAGACCCTTGATAAATATTTGATGAATTGAATGCTAGAAGAAATGAATAATGCCCAAGACTGATAATTCACATATTAATATTGTCTACTTTTTGCCTTTCTTTCTGTCTTATTTGGTGCTGCATCTGCACCCAATGCAATCATACAGAATGGAAGAAAAATGCTGAAATATAAGAAAACCATTTGAAGGTCTTTGATGATTCTAAGAACAAAGAAGAAAACAGAATAGGGAAATTGGCAAGACCACACTTATGCATTTACACATTGTCTGTGCTTTAGGGTGAAAATGCTGATTTTATGACCCTGTGATTTGGAGGCTAGTGCATATGCCATTTCTTGGAAAAGGGTCTCAACCTCAGAAAATAAATAGTTTTTGTAGTCTTTAATTGGAAAGATCTTGAAAATGCAAAATACAATTATTTAAAGAGAAAAATACTTTCCACCAAATTGTGGACATATTGATTTTTTTAATTTCAAATTATTTTGTAAATCAAAAAGTGGCCCATTTATTTTAATGGCAAACTCTCAGAAAAATCTTGGGAGTTAATAATCAACTTAATGTAGCAATTCTAAAGCCCATCAGTGATCTTTTTTATTTTAATAAATCTTACTATCCACACTGCACAGCTGAGAGGTATTAGAACCTGGGCAGAATCATTGGTCTTTTGCAGGAACTACAGAGTGGGAATTATAATTCATATGTAAAAACTATTTTATTTAAAAATGTCAATTGTCATGAGACTGCCTCTATTTCTGGAAAGGTCTTGGTATATTTCGAAATAATCTTTCTATCTGACTCAATCTTTAAACCAGTGACGAAATTAAAATCATTTCTACTGGATGCACTTATTTTAATGAATATGTTTTCTGTTTAAATTATGTACTGTCAGAATTATAGGGAAACAAATAACTGAGATTTTGAAAATAATGGTAGGAACTTAGGTAACATTCATAACTTTTGGGTGACAGATCAGTTGTTCATGGCATTTACATGCTCTTTACATAATCACGGCTCTTACTGAGGTTAAAAAGAACTTTCCGTGCTTGACATTTGGATGAACATTTGGTGGGGAAAGCATATCTTTCCCCAAGTTTCTGTGATACACATTTACAAACAGTGCTTTGTAGATAAACTTCCAAGAAATTTGATCTCACGTTCGCCTGCTGTGCCTGGAACTGGGACATGGTTGGGTTTGCAAGATGAAACAAATTAATGCTTATCAGTTCCCAAGCCAAGGTTTTAGTTAATGTGCTTCTGTGCCTTCCCACTCCCACCCACTTCCCCAACTGCAGTTAAAGTTCAACCATTTGGGTTCTGAGTGCACCATGGCGAGACTATGATTGATACCATCAGGTCTGAAACTGCGTTGCTATTGGTCACGCAGCCAGGCAAGACGAAAGCTGTGCCAACCCTATTATATAC
Organism: Anoura caudifer; assembly: GCA_004027475.1. Lineage (NCBI taxonomy): Eukaryota > Metazoa > Chordata > Mammalia > Chiroptera > Phyllostomidae > Anoura > Anoura caudifer. The sequence continues at coordinate 41,575 of PVKU01003155.1, forward strand.
CCCTGCCTCTAAGGATAATTCTGGGAGGCCAGCACCATGTAGCAAAGAAGGCCAGTTATTGTGTTGTTTACTTTTCATAGACTCAGGATGCTATGAGTCAAAGAGAGCCCATTGGACCTTCTACGAAGAACTTTTCTCAATTACAGGACCCAGTCTAAGTGTTTCCCAGTAAAGTCCAGTGTGTTGTAGCTCATTTGACCTTTAAAAACCTTCTCTACTGGGTGGCTGATAGTTAAAGCTCCTCTGAGGAGGAGTGAGTCTATTTATTGTATTGTATGGCCAGTAAGCACCTGTTATTTCAGTGGGCCTGTCCTACTGAAGTGGCCTTTGTAAATACATGCATTCCGTCAGCATAGCTCTCTTAGCTGAAACTCAGAGCTGACAAGGCCACAATTAACACTGTTTCCTGCCTGTGGAGTGTACACCCACTGTGAGTGATGTATATAGATAACTCAGTGAGCCAGCCCTGAATCCTAATAGCTTAGGAAATATTTACCAGAACACTTCTCTCCTCTGGCTTTTGCAGTACTAGGCAAGCTTTACAGGGGAGTGGAAAAATAACCAGTGTGGTTGAGACCCCTGGAGATTACAGCACCAATGGGAAGGTTAGTGTATGAAATGCGTGACCAAACAGTGATCATCTGCATTGCTCACCTGAGTGGTCGTTTGATTTGCTGGCATGAAGTTATGTTCCCATGTTCTGGCCAAGATATTGCCATACCAGGAATAACAGTAAAAGAAGTCAAGTGTCCTTAGGAGAGTATGTTTTCTTTTTTGACCTGTCTTCTGGCCTTGACTGCTGTTGATGTGTGGTGCCTTGCTGATGTGTTTCTTAGTGTCAGGTAAGAGCCTCACACATAAAAGGAAAAATAATCATGATATAGACATAGCACTAAAAATTAGATATCTGGTGTTTTGGTAAACACCAGATATCCAAAAGCCTGCAGGCATTGAGCTGGAAATTAATTAGGTCAGGCCTGGTCGTTAAATCAACAATCTGAATGGCTTTGAAAATGCAGCTCCTTGCCATGGCTCTTTCTCAGAGGTGTTGCTGGGATGTGAAAGGCTCTGTTCAGGTCAAAGGTGTGAAGGTGAATGAAAATTTTGAGGGGGCCAAATAAAACATGGGTCAGATAATACATTTGATGAAATGGCTTTTAGAATGCATAAATATATGATTTTAAAACAATGAGTGCTTTAAAGTTTAATATGAAGTAAAAACAATACATATGGTATTAAGTGAAAATAGTACCAGGAGTATAATACAGAACACCTGTTTTTTCCTAGAGGCAATGCTTAATGTTTATATAGTTACTATGTAAATCTAGGCACTGTACTCTATTTTACAATAAACCGAATTTAAATGATATACATATATATTGACATCTACCCACTATGTAAAATGAGGATAAATTTAGTCACTTATATTCCTCCCTCTATTCCTCTCAATATTTTATAATAAAATTATTATTTTTAGTTCTTCTGTTGGTCAATGCTATAATCTTTAATAATTGTTTCCTTTTTTTTATTCATGTAACTTCTGTTGTGTCTCTTGATGGCACATGTGGTAAGCTGAGGATTCCGGTGCCTTAACTACATTTCTGCCCTCCCATTTCCTGTCCTAGCTTTGCCAGCTCCTCTCATACTTTTCCACTTCTTCTATAACAGAATGTACATTCCAATTTAAAGGGAAAATTGAGAACCAAAGACAATACGGAACTTGCCCGAGGTCTCTCAGCTAGTTAGGGTTAGAGCTGGGGCTCACATGTGGTGCTTTAACTCCCAGTCTAGTGGTTTTCTACAGACAAACTCACTGGTTCACTCATCAAATGTTTACTGACTGCCTGTCCTCCACCATGAGCTGTATTAGGTATCGGTAATACAAAATGATAAGAGATGCTCTCAAATCTCATAATTAATAGCTAAGTAGGAAAGATAGGTATGTAAACAAATAACTATGTTTCAGTATAATAATGCAGAAGGTGTTATTTAGTGTGTGTGTGTTTTTTTTATCCCACAGGTCAGAGATTATGAAAATTGATATAATTATTTGAAGTAATAATATAATTATTGATATAATGATTATAAGGAAATAGTGTTTTACCCAGCTAACTTATGCATGTTTGAAAAATAAGTAAGATTTTATCAGTATGCTCTAAGAAAAGTAATTTTAATTGTTTTAGATTAAATATGAAAACAATATTTTATAATATTATGAATTATGTAATTTGTTATATCTTATATGCTCAAAATGTTCTTATACAGAGTATCCAAATATTCTTCAGTTATCCTTATAGATTAGTTTAGTATTTTGATTTCTAGTCCTAAGGCTTATACATTTTTTATTGATTTCCTGGTGACTTAACCTTTTTTCTTTCTTTCTCCCTTAGATTTTCATCACTGTGAACTGCCTGAGTACAGATTTCTCCTCCCAAAAAGGGGTGAAAGGACTTCCTTTGATGATTCAGATTGATACATACAGTTATAATAATCGTAGTAATAAACCCATTCATAGAGCTTATTGCCAGATCAAGGTCTTCTGCGACAAAGTGAGTAAAGATGACAGTTTGTCATAAAGGTATCTCTGTTATTAGATATTACTTTTAATGGACGTCCCCCCTTGTCACCTTTTCTTGTCTAGTGGTGTCAAAATAGTCACCTTATCAATCACGGGGGAGTGGTAATCTTTCATTCTCAATTCTTATTAGATATCTAGGGAGTCATCAGTGAACTGTATTTTTTTGTCAGTCATTTTTATGACTAACTTAGTGCTTAGCTGACATGGTATTGTGCTGAGTCTGATTCACTTGGGTAACTGAAATAATAGATTGATAGTTTATACTGGGCATAGGTCCTGTCCCAGAACAACCCATGTAACCTTTGTTACTCTGTGGGTTAAATGGGGTCTCGTTTAGAGGTTTTTGGAATGGAAATGGCACCTATAAAATAAGTGCATTAGTAAACACGTACTCTGGAGGCGGTACAGTGTTTGAATCTCTCTGGGTCTGGTCCTAAGAGACAAAGCAATTAAGATAGCTAAGCTTAAAGTCCCATGATTATGTGACATGAGATCCGCATCCCAACCATTTCAAGACTTAAGGGGCACTAAGCACCAACCATTTCAAGACTTGTGTGTTATCAGCATCTTTAGGGAAATCGAAGGGGCCACTTGATTGTCAAAGAGAAGGACACCTACAAAATTGACCCACGGTGCTCACTGGAGAATGAAGTGGGCTGTGTGAGGTCTACTGTGCCATTAAAACCTCTGAAAGGGCTGCTGTAAGAGTGAGAGAGTGTAGGGAGAAGTGGGTTCTATAAACAGACAGCAGAGATGGTCACAAGAAGAGAGAAGAAAATACCTGAACTAGAACTGCACTGAGTTTATGGACATGCAACATAGTGGTAGATACTAAAATCTAGTGGTAATATGCAGAATATCGACTAGCCTTTCAGGTCATGGCAGTTTCAGCCAGTGCCCATCATCCAGCTGTCAGGTCAGCAGAACGCCCTCAGGGGCAGAGCCCCCTGAGATGGAGGGCTGTTCCGTCAATGGGCAGTGGTTGTGTAGGTGAGAAATCAGCAGGCCAGCCAGTCCAGGTAATGAGCCCAGAGTCCCCCAGTGAAAATGAGAGGAACTGCATGCAAATAACTCCTGTGAATTAGTAACTTTCTGTATATAAAATACCAAAATGGCAAGTGACGATTCAAAAACCTCAACAAAGAGCCAAGGTCGACTTTCAACGCAAAACAAAAGAATGCAGTTACATCTTTAAATTAGCATATTAAACATTAAGGGAACATTTTAAATTGAGGTACAACATGGAATTTTAAAAGTATGACTGGGAGAGCATTTAAACAATTTGAGTTCCCTTCCTTGATCCTGGAATCCCCCTGCCTCAGTCTCCCTTTTGCAAGTGAGGAGTAAAACTAGAGGCAAGGAGAAAGGGGCGCAGGATGGGCCAAAAGCACTGAGCAATCCATTTACCTTTATTTCCACAGTTAGTGCCTAAAGGATACTGGTATAATTACTTTTTCCTGCAGTGTTGTTGTAATAACTCTAAAAATAAAAGTTAAAATGCAGAATGAATAGGAAGTATTGTGTTATTGTTTATATATGCCCTAGAATAAGGACTATAAGAAACTAAGAGAGTAAATAAAATGATCGATTATGCTTTTTGTTTGAAAATGTTTTTAAAAGCATGTCCAGTAAAAGGGAGAGGGTGGAAAAGAGGATTGTGTGGGTTTATTCAAAGCATTTGTTTCCAAAAGTCAAAGAAGGGTTATCTGCAGCATGGAAAGAAATGGCCAAGAAAACAACTTGTATATGTGTGCGTGTTTGTACATGTGTATAAGAACTGGAAAGAATCATGTTAACGAACACTTTGTCAATCAGAAAATACATGGTGTTTCCTATAGCTCCTATTTAATTTAATTTAATTTAATTTTTTATTTTAAAAAAAGTATTTCTTTTTAGAGCGGAGAAGGGACAAAGAAGAGAGGGAGAGAAACATCAATGTGTGGATGCCTCTTGTGCTCCCCTTACAGGGGACCTGGCCCACAACCCGGCATGTGCCCTGACTAGGAATTGAATTGGTGACCCTTTGATTTGCAGGCTGGCACTCAATCCACTGAGCCACATCAGCCAGGGTGCTATAGCTCCTATTTTAAATATCAGTCTAACACATATCAGTGCTAACTAGAAGAAAATGATAGCAGGATGTTGGGAAATGTTGTCATTTGTTGCAAGTTGCTAGTGATGTAGAGCTTCTGGTGGGTAGTTTTTAGTTTGTATATCCTGACACTGAGGGTCAAGAAATTTAGGAAGAAAGGAAGAAATCTCATGGGGCAAACAGGGTATTTTATCCTTCACCACTATTAATATTTCTAATAAGCTGAACGCAAAATCTTTTGCAGTAATTTGTCATCATATTTGCAGCTCTGATTTTAAAAACCAGGCAAAACTCACTCCTGGAAGATTAAAGAGAAAAAGTTCAATATTTGTACTTTTCAAATGTTTGTGTAAATGTAAGTGATGAATTTGAATTATCTAAAGCAAAGGAATTAAGAAATCTTTCACTTTAAAACTGTAAGTTTCCTAATCACAGTCCAGAGTGTTGTATGGAATTCTGTACTAGTTGCAGTTCTCCACCTTGATTTCTAGTTAATGGGCCTGTGAGACTGCAGAGGATGAGAAGGCTGTCTCTGCTTTGTGTTTGGTATGATCCCACTGTTGAAATACCATACATCTGTTTATGCATTAAAAATTCAGGATCTGTCTACATCTGTCTAAGTATAGGATCTTGTCTACCTGTACTTAATACCTATGTCTGAATCTTTACATCTATATTTAATTACTTCTATTATCTTTCATGAAAAACAAGAATTGAATAAATACAGCCAATGAGACTATTAAAAAGCTACTACAAAGGTTAAAAGAGACAAGTATCAAATTCAAATCAAACTGCAATGAGTAGTTAAAAGATCCACTACACAAAAGATCTAAAATATGGTGTCACCCTGACCAGTGTGGCTCAGTTGTTTGGGCGTCATCCCACAAAGTGGAAGGTTGTGGTTCAATTCCCAGTCAGGGCACATGCCTGGGTTGCAGGTTCAGTCCCCAGTTGGGGCATGTGCGAGAGGCATCAATGTTCTTTCCCTCTCATTCTCCCTCTCCTCTCTCTAAAAATAAATAAAATCTTTTAAAAATATGATATCAGTACCATAAAGAATGGAACAGGGAGTAAAAATGAAATCCTCATGGGATATATTCTAACTTAAATGCCTTTCAGCTTAAAATAGACTGTCAGAATGGCTATTGAAAACAAATCAACACATTAGTGCTGTCAAGGGTGTGAAGAAAAGGGGACCCTTGTGTACTGTTGGTGGGATTGTAAATTGGTGCAGCCACTATGGGAAACAGTATGGAGGTTCTTCAAAAAATTAAATATAGAGATGCCATACAATCCAGCAATTCCACTTCTGTGTATTTATCCACAGAAAAAAAAGAAATACTAATTTGAAAAGATATGTGTACCCCCATGTTCACTGCAGTATTATATTATCAATAGCCAAGATAGGGAAGAAACCTACATGTCTATCAATAGATGAACTGATAAAGAAGATGCTGTGTGTAGATAGGGTAGGGCAAAAGTAGGTTTACAGTTGTTCATATGCAAACTAATACAATAATTAATAATAATACAAGAATAAACTGTTTTGCATACTCACAACTGTAAACCTACTGTTGCTCCACTTTGTATACAATGGAATACTACTTGGCTATAAAAAAGAATAAAATCTTACCATTTGCAACATATGGATGGACTTGGAGAATATTCTGCTAAGTGCAGTAAGTCAGACAGAAAGAGAAACACTGTATGATCTCACTTATATGAGATCTCACTATATGATCTCACTTATATGTGGAATCTAAAAAATAATGAATAAACAAAACAAAGCAGAAACAAACCCACAGAGAACCAGCTGTGGTTCTGCAAAGAGAAAGAGGGTGGGAGGATGGGAATTAAAAAACAAAACAAGAATTGTATCAGCGCAAACAGTAACTGTGTTTTGCAAAACTTGAGAAATAAAGCCACATTCTTTTTTAAATAGATTTTTCCTCTTTATTAATTCTTGTTTTGAATGAGATTTTTTTCTCATTTTTAATTTTTGTTTAGAATGACCTCGGAGGCAATGCCTGTTGAAGATTATGGAAAACCTTAAAACCCCCTTCCTGGTACCTTGCCCAACTTTAAATGGATTAAAGCACATTTAAAAAATAAATTTAAGAGAAACAATATGTGTCAAATAAAAACCAAAGATAGCCATTACTTCTCAAGAGGTGAAAAGTGATCACAATATGATCAGGAAATCTTCAGGCATATTTTTTAAATTCAATACTCCATAATGAATATTTAGGTGGGAGAAATTTTTTTCAAATGATAAATTTGGTATTTGTACCTAATTATACAAATTAATGGATAAAATTAAATAAGTCTAGCTCTTCTGGAAGAACTAGACTTATTTACACTTTAATAATTGTGGAAAGAATGTTTTCTAGAGGTTTCAGGTCATAACAAATCAAAGGAAGGAAAGGAATTCTTGGAAGGACATGGCCAGGGAAGCTTTCTCCATCTAAACTGAATGTATTAAAGCCTCCCTGGGTCATCGTGGAGTCGAAGCTTTATTTTAGGGACAGGAACTGTGGTTCTCCCAAGAGTGTTTAGACACTGTCAAAACTGTTTTCCATGCTCGTAGCTGGTCATTCGGGGCAGGAAGTTCTGTGTATAGTCCATGTGCCAAGAGTAGGCTCTATGGAGATCTCTATGTTTTACATTAATCTTTTATGTTAATGTCTGTAAAATAATTAGTGAGTTTATTTCCTAAAAATCTACATTGAACATATAGAAATTTTGAAACAGATGAATTCCAGACCTTTCCCTCCTAGAAACAGTACAAAATAAAACATGAATTTAGCAATAAAATTGCTCAACAAATCTTGGGTGTGTCTTGGGTGAGTTACAATTGTTATAGGTAGATAAAAGTTTCACATTTCTATTTATATTAATTATACAGAGCTCCAAATACATAGAAAATGCCATATATGGACACAACAGAAAATGAATTATAGGAGTCCTTTGCTTATATTTCACACCCATTTGAATGGAGAGAGAGAAAGGAAAAGGAAACTGTCAGAACATCTGTATTCGTGGGGTTAGAAGAAACTGAGAAAGCCAAGCTGATACAGAAGAGTGACTGAGGAGAGGAGAGGGTCGTCAGGGGATCCTCAAAGGCCAAGAAGGAAAGTGATAGAAGGTGATGGTAAACTGGTTAAGTAGGATGGGATTAGGAAGAGAAGCCAATGAAAAAATCAGATCACAAGCAACAGAGGAGCAAAAAAGGAGGTGAATGGACCAAACTCTTTTCTATTTGGTTGAATAAGCATCATCTCCAAGACCCCATGAACATATGAAAACAAAAGACAGAATCATGCTGTAGATACAAAGGGATCTTACATCCTGTCTGGATTCCCTACATCCTCCATCATTTCCATTACTGTAATGCTTATAACAAGTTCCATCACAATGAGCAAAGGAAAAGTGTTACAGGGAATTCACACTCAACTTGAATGCTCTCTCCATGCCTAGGAATGATGCTAATGGGCCAAGGCTTCATCTTAGGACATTTATTATAATCACTAATGTTACTGAACTGGCTTCACTGGGATAAGGAGCTGGGTTTGGGCTTTCTGTATGGTTTCAAAATTGAAGTTGTCTAAAGAGTCAAGGTACCAAAAAAAAAAAAAAAAAAAGGGAGAAATCTGGGAGAAGCGGATCACTCTCAGCCTTAGGGCCAACCCACCCTCACTAGAGTGGTGGCAATGGGGCTGCCCCCTCACCTTCTCCCCTCGTTTTGTCTCCTGTCTCTGTGGTTTGTGTGTGTTTGTGTGTGGATGACATACTTGGCATTGTCTGTATTTGTTTTTCCCTAACAGGGAGCGGAAAGAAAGATCCGAGATGAAGAGAGGAAGCAGAACAGGAAGAAGGGAAAAGGCCAGGCTTCCCAAACCCAGTGCAACAACTGTGAGTATCACTGAGAAGGGTTAGGCTGCCCTGGGCCTGCTAGGGAACAGGTGGGAAGCAGTGGGTTGCAGGTAAAACTGCAGACTTGAAAGGGACTGCTTGCTTTTCCCTAGCAGTAGAGACAGAGTAAATTGTCCCTGTGAAAAGCAAATACAGTCAATGATCACAGAGTGTTTGCACTACGAGGGACTTTGTAATATCATAGAGTCCAACACTTTCCTTCTACAGACAAGAAATCTAGGGCCCAGAGAAGGGGGCTGTGTGAAAAAGGTGAAGGGATTAAACAAACAAAAACCTGATAGGCATAGACAACAGTGTGGTAATCACCAGAGGGAGGGGGCGTGGGAGTGATAGAAGAGGGTAAAGGGAAAATAAATGGTGATGGGAGGAGACTCGACTTCGGGTCGTGAACACACATTACAATAAACAGATGATATGTTATCGAATTGTACACTTGAAACCCATATAATTTTATTAACCGATGTCACCCTAATAAGTTCAATAAAAATTTTAAAAAAGAAAAGAAATCTGGGATGCAGAGAGGGACATGAGAGCATGAGGGGCCCAGTGCTCTGCTGGAGAGTGCTCACTGGAAGTCCAAGTTCTTCCTGTTGGTTTGGCAGCAGGAAAGGGGTGTCTTTCAGAGGTGTTCACATTTATGGCATTTGGAAAGCTTTTTGGGAGAACGTCATGAAGGTTAGCTGAGACTAGAGCTTTCATCTGAGAGTCCTTAGTCATGAATAACGCTCTCATTCTTGGGTTTTTGATTACGTCCAGCCTCTGAAGGGAAGCTGGCAGCGATACCTTTACAAAAGAAGAGTGACATCACCTACTTCAAAACAATGCCTGATCTGCACTCGCAGCCAGTCCTCTTCATACCCGATGTGCACTTTGCAAACCTGCAGAGGACAGGACAGGTATGGGCTACCTGCTGACATCTTCCTGCCATCCGTTCATGGGGCCGGTAGGGCTTAAGAGAGAATCGCTTCACACATTGTTGACCTTAAAAATGAAACCAGCGTTCCATGCACTCAACAGAGTCGTTCCCTACTGAAAATGGATTTTTATACAAAGGAATGTCTCAGGAGAGGAAACCAACTTACTAAGGGGAAGAAGAGAAGGAGCTGAAATTAGTGAAGTGTTGACAAAGCTACAAGAGAGGAAGAAACGTTAGAAGGTGGATAACCTGTAAGAAGTTTTGTTAGTCTTCTCGTGGGGGATTAGCCTGATGCAGTAAAGCTCCACCTAATGGTGGGAAATTGAACTGCCTGTAATTTCATAAAGTTTCACGAGAAAAATTCTGTGATTAAATAAAACCCTGTCAACAATTTTCCCTTTAGTAAATTAACAGATCCCATTAAATAGGTAAATTATTTCACACCAAAAATGATATTCTAGACAAGCTCTTTAAAAAACAATTTCTGTCTTCTAGGTATATCTGCAAGTGAAATGAAAGAGCTAATAGTAAAATAACATAAATGTCTAATAATGAACTCATTATGGTAGCTCAAGTTGATAGAATATTCTGTGGTCAATAAAGTTATACTGATGGAAACCATGCAGCAAAATGGGAGCTAGTTATGATAATGTTTAGTGAAAAGAAGTAGGATACCTATTTGTTCTACACAGTGATTCTAAATGTAGAGCTGAACTTAAAGGGAACAAGGACAGTTATAACCCTTGATGGTAGGGTTACAACATACAGATGAATTTCTTCTTTCCGCAGTATACTTTGTAGTGTTTATTTTACATGATAAACAAAAGATGTGTGGGGAAAAAAGAAAATAATAATGACTTTCCTAATATTTGCTAGAATTGCCTCTCACTACACCAGCAGAGTTTTAGTGAACCTTGCATTGGTTAGTTTTCTTTAATCCCAAAGTCCTTTGAAGAAAGCTCTGTTTTGAAAATAGGTGCAAACTGACGCACTCGAGTGTTTTGTCCATTCTAAGTGTTTAGACGCTCCCTGGAATTGGCCTTAGTCTGGGAGGAGAAGCCATTACTGGTGTCACTTTCTCCTTTTGAAAATATTTTGTCCCTTCGTGTTGTTTTTGATATGTGTGAGACAAAGCAGCCACACACAGCATGGTAACAAAATACCCATAGCTTTTTCTTAGGGCACATTCCACTAAAAACTAATTTGACATTCCCATCTTGTCGTATTTATTTGATAGGAACAGGGACACAAAAGGGAAAGGAAGAATGTTATGATTTATCAAGATATGTGGGCCAGCACTGAATTTTATTTTATTTTTTAATTCTCAAGAACATGATGGTGACTTACGTATTTACAGCCTCTGCTGCATGGGATCTTATGGGGTTAGGTTTCCACAGCTACTAGAAGAAAGGAGCATTGAGTTACATTGTTTTTATTGTCTGCTGTCATGATTCTGGTTTCAGCATCATGTCAGAGCTGACAGCCTGACCTATTCCCTTGACAACATTTTTCTGAACTATAAAAAGCTATAAATAACTCAACAGAAAAAGTGACCCAAGTTGGCTTCCCACGAGGGCCAGTCTTCTGCCCTCACTTGTCCCTCCTCATCCTGAGCTGGGCCTCTAACCTGCGGCTGAATCCAAAGGGAAGGAGAGCTCTTTACTTTACCATTTGTTGGTTTCAGCAACGGCAAACCGTGTCCCCGTGCCATAGGTGAAGTTGGGTCCTGCTATCTGGGGCTCACCCTGGCAGAGCCCGCAGGCTGTCCCTGTGCCCTTGGAATCAGTGTTATGGGGTCAGGGAGGGAGCCTGCCTGAGCTCTGGGCAACCAAGGGGCACCTCAGCTGGGCCCTGGCACCACGCATGACTGTTCTGTGGTCAGGGGGCTTGCTGCACCAAAGAAAGAAGCACCTAATACAGCTGGTCAAGCCCTTCATAGATGCCTTTTCTTAGAAGAACTAGAAGCCTGGGAGATGGGTCTAGAAGCAGGAGGGGAGACAGCAGTGCCATAGGGTGAGAAAGAGGCATGGGGCGGGAGTGGGCAGATTTTGATATGCTAAACAAGGGCCAGCAGCAGCAGGTCAAAGGATGGACCAGTTCTGCCATAGGGGTGGGAGAGGTGGGTGGGGGAAGGAGGCAAGCGATAGTGTGAGCTCAGTAACCACCGCAGGCATGCGCCTTGTTAGAACCAGCCACATCACAGCTCTGCCCAAGTGCAGGGCAAGGAGCCCTCTAGTTCAGTCAGTGAGACTCTTGAGCGACACTTATAGGCATCTCAGCCATGGTACAGCGATTCCTAGTTGGCCAAGGACGTGGACTGGAGAGGGGGGATTTTCCCTCTCAGCCCACTTGTACCCTCCTCTCTCCTGTGATCTCACTGATTTGCACATGGACTGGAATATTTACCAGATGATTATTAAAAAGTAATACCAGGAAAGGAATCCACTGTGCAAGCACCATGGAGATCTTCAATCTCCCTCTCTTCACATGAAATGCTGATATTTCCTGCAACTTTTGTCCAGAATGGCTTTAAAAATCAACGATAAGGGAGCTTGGGAGAAATCATGGGATGCAGAGGCATCATCTTTCTGGATAGTGTATACCCTGCCTGTATCAGCCTTCCTTAAAGCACTGGACCCCCTGGGGGTGCTGCTCCGCCACCACACCCTCAGGAGCCATCTCCCCAGTGGTGGCTGGTAAGCCATCTTCCTCCAAAACACAGAAGTTCATGGCAAGAATCAGGTTCCTAAGTTCCATTGCAGGTCTTTTGAGTTAAATCCTCTGAAGGGGTTCCAGGAATGTGCATTGATGACAAGGTCTCCAGAAATTTTTTACGCACTCTAAAGTTTGAGGAACACTCTAAAAATTAATTTAGTGCAGTAAGTCCTACACCCAACAAAGAAGAAACAGTGAGTCATTATGTGACAAGAGAAATGACCTTGCCAAGGCAGTGATAGGGACTGTGCAGTAGAAGCCATTCAGGAGGGTCAAAAAACACTTAAGAGATGGCTGCTCCCATGTCTGAGTCACCAGGCAACTCTGCAAAGAGCTGTCCGACACCCTGCCTCAGAGCCAGGTGGGCAGGTGCATTATGCCACATTTAAAGAACCCAGCCAAACACAGGCCAGCATCAGGACCTTTTTACAGAAAATCCAGTTGTGTAGCCAGTGCTACAGCCCAGGCTCCCTCACTTACGTGTGTCATTCCACTTGCGTCTAGATGGATAGTCCCATTTCTAGTGTATCACAATGACAGATTCTCGAATGCCACACTGAAAACTAGAATTGGGGGTGGGGGGATGTCTTACCTTCATTGTTTCAATTTAAGAAGAAACAAAATGTACACCGCAACAATAGATAGAAGTGAATTTAAGAGGGGAGCGCTCCTCATGGTAATCTGAGCTAATGACTGGAATGACCCTTCACCAGGAGTTACAGGCAACCAGCTCTGCCGTACAACTAAGTCTGGGCTTGGCAGGGTCCCAGGAGAGAGTTTGTAGGCAGGGTGTCTGTCCAGGCACAGCTGTGTCTCTCCCAGGGAACTGGGGCAGGGGCAGTGACAAAATGCTCTAGAACTAGAGGCAACTTTTGAAGTTAACATGTAAGCATCTGATAGTACCTTGGGCATTGTTCTTCACGCAAATGAAAATGGGCCTGAAGCCCACAGACACAGCTTATGAAAGGTCTACAACTGATCTTTATAAGGAATTGGGTCAAGAGAACCTATGTACCTCACAGATCCCTGCTGGACTTTTCCTGTTGCTTAATGAAATAATAAGGATGCTTCATAATTGCTCTAATTCTGAGTGTGCTTACCGCCACACTAATCACCTAAAGGAGTCTTTTCCTGAAGATCTTCCTCTGGCCAGAAACACCTTTAAGAGCTACATGGCCTTTCCCAGCTTGGAGATTGTTGACTCCTAAATTTCTGAGGTTGTGGGATGCCAGGGGTTCGGGCCCCTCTGAGAAATACACAGGCCTGGGGTTACTGCTGCTTGGCCACGGGGCTTTCTTACTCCCCTTCCATCACCTGAGCACAGTGCCCAGAATCAGCTCACCTGTGTCCCCGATGGGATTGCTCACTCACGGGCCCTGCTCTAGAGCCCTGCTGAACAATGAGTTTCGGATCCTAGGAAAATATTTTCTTACTGTCTAAAGCAAGCTTTGGCTTAGAGCTAGAGGTAATCTGATCAGAATGACTTGAGAAGTAAATAATGAGATTTCCAATTTTATTTCATTAATGTATAAGAATTAAAAAAAAAAAAACCCTACGGAGAATAGGAGGTTAAATTTGTATTTCCTTTGACACACACATACACAGCACCAATAGACAGATTTGTCCTTTTTGACAAGGCAGTGTAAAGCTTTGGGAAAGTCCGTGCCCCGTGTACTGTATTTGCATTTCTGTCTACGACCTGCAGTAAGCCTCTTGTTCCGTTCCACAGGTGTACTACAACGCGGATGACGAACGAGAAGGGTAAGACACTCACTTCTTTCACTTACACACCTGAAGTCAGTGCACATCGGTAGAAATGGCTCTTCAAGCTGAGGGGAACTGTGAGGAGGGGGTGGGGCTGTCCTCTCAGTGCTGGACTCAGAGCTGAGAAATGTGTGATTCTGGGCACTCAGAGGAAAGTTGAGGGGATACCATTTTCCTTCCAACTCTCTCCTTCCCCACTCTCTCCTTCCTCCGATCTATCTTTGAATAACTAGCTGTTTTTCTAAATGACACATCTCTTTGATTACACCTTTTTACTGATCATCCAATTACTGAAATCATTTTTTTTGGCCTCAACACAAGATCAAACTGAGCTTGAGGCAAGAGCCAAGGAGGCAACCTGCCTGCTCTTGGTATTACCTGGGCCACCTGTGTGTACCTCCAGAAGCCCTTGCTCTGAGAAGTGAGCTCGGTGGGCTGCTGGTGAGGCTGGTTTGGGTGGGAGTGGGAAGGCTGAGAACCTTTTCAGTGTCTATAGGATTGTAGGTAAGAGAGAATGCACTTAGGGTTGCCAGAGGCTCCCAGGGTGCTGTGTGTCAGGACTCGGCCTCCTGTTTGCCATCCACAACTCGTGTTACAGGTTCCTGGAATTTTAGAGCCAAGAAGAACCCTTCAGGCTCATTTAACTGGCCCTCTCTCTTAAACAATGTAACATCTTCTGCCACATCCTTGAGCAGCCAGATTCCACTTGAATATTCTCAGTGATAGAACTATTCCAAATATGCTTGCTGGGTGTGAGATAGATCATTGGTGTTGGATGATTCCAGCCCTCAGAAAGTTAGTTTGTCTAGCTTCTTTTGACTTCTAGTCATTGGCTCGAGTTCTTTGTATGACCAGAACGCTGTTTTGTTTTTCTTAAAAAAACCTACAACGATATTCATTTTTTAACATCTACATTACACTACCTAACTGTGCCTAAGATCTTGGTTTGCATTACATGTGTATAACTAAAAATCTCTAGATCAATTTTTTCAAACTATAGTCAAACCAGGGCTTCCCTATTCTTATATAATTAATATATTTACTCATAAAACAGTTCAAGGTGAAGTAAGTATAGCAGATATTGCTGGGTCATTTCCTGGAGCAGAGGTGGGCAAAGTATATCCTAAGGACCCAATTAGGCCCACCACTTGTTTCTGTATTGTTCACCAACATTTTTACTTTATTTTTAGAAAGGGGAAGGGAGGCAGAGAGGGAGAAACATCACTGTATGGTTGCCTCTTGCACGCCCCCTACTGGGGGCCTGGCTGGCAACCCAGGCATGTGCCCTGACTGGGAATCAAACCAGTGACCCTTTGGTTCACAGGCCAGCACTCAACCACTGAGCTGCACCAGCCAGGGCTGTTTACCAACCTTTTTAAATGGTTGAAAATATCCAAAGGAATATCATCTAACATGGAAAATTATATGAAATTTTATTGGAACACAGCTGTGTTAATTCCTTCGTGTCTTGTCTGTGGCTGCACTTGTGCTACCCCAGCAGAGTTCAGTGGTTACAGCCGACACCGTAGAGCCTAGAAAGCCAAAGTGCTTACCAATGGGCCCTTTACAGAAAGCAGTGTGCCCCCTTCTGTCCTGAAGGATAGGGATCCTCAATGGAGTCAAACCCTTCCAGCAGGCAAGAAGCAGAACCTTCTCCAGGGTCTAACCTCTCAACTCTGAGCTCTAAATTTTCTGAATACATAATTAGATTGTTCTTTTTATGTTGGCACATGGACAATGACCAGAAATGATTAGCATTACCAGTTCTGATGTGTTGTTCACATGTTTTACAAGGGACAAGGTGGCATCATGGGAAGAACGTGGACGCTGAGCTCAGGAAGCCCACATCCTGCACCTGGGCTGCGGCTTACTAATGTGAAGCCTTGGGGCGACTCCTTGACCCCCAAGCTTTGGCTTCCTCAACTGTGAAATGAGGATTTTGTTTTTTCTGATGAAACTTAGCAGCCCTTTGTTTACAGTTCAAGCATTTGCTTCCTCCGGGTAATGGCTTCACGTGCTGCTAGCCCTGGAGTCATATCTTATCATGCATGTGCTCGTGGGACAGAGCTGGACATCAGAGAAAGCACCTTTCCCCATTGACCTTGAGCCCTTTTGTGGTGCAGGCGAGTACAATAGGACAGGCATCAGGAGACCTGAAATTCAGGCTCTTTGCATCCTTCCAATGGGGCAGTCATATTTGCCCCTCCTTTCTTGCCTTGTTTTGACAATAAAAGTGACAGTTGAATTCAGACCACACACACTCATTGACTCCCTGCTGGGCGTATAGATTTGAAAGTGTGAAAAAGCAGTTTTGAACTCTCAAGAGAAAAGTGGTTTATCTAAGATGTTATTTTAATGGCAAAGTTTTTCACGGCTCAGAACGGGGTGCTATCAAAAGTCAACAGAACTGGAAAAATACAAGTAAGTCTCGCTTGGCGAGAAAAAGAAAACCACTGGTTTAGGAGCCCTTGCACAGCATGAGGGAGTGATGTCGCACGGTCGGGGTTGCCGGCTCCTTACCGATTGTTAACCTGCTGGTCTCTGCTCCTGAGGCCGTGGCCATTCCAGTTCCGAGACATGGCAGAAGAGCATGACCTGCTTTTATGATAAAGTAGTGAGATGAAGACAGAGGGAAGAGTGTCTTAAAAACTTACTACCACCTTCACTTGGGAATTGGATTTGAGTTTTCCTTCTAGCTCTTTCCATAGTTCGACTTACGAGAGAATAAAGTAAGAGAATGCAGACTCCTACTATCATTTCTTTTACCCTCACTCATCTTCTCATATTTCTTGAGTACCTTTAGCATGAGGCTGTCCCTCCAAGCTGGTTCTCTTAACTGTCCTTTTCACTTATTAGCTGCATTGCCGTGCATGAGGCACTCAGCCCCTTGAGCCTTAGTTTGACCATCACTGAGAGGTGGGTAGGATTGGCTCTTGGCCCAGCTGTTGTGCAGAGCCCCTAACACTCAGCATCAGTGACTCCTCTCAAAGACAGTCCATGTTTCCAATTTCTATTCCTCTTGAACAGTCCTTCCCTTCCTTAGAGTGCCCAGAAAGAACAGGAACTTTGGTAGGAAATGCAGAGTTGTCAGAACTGACCCAGCTGGGGACATTCAGGTCTGCCGTACCGTGAGCTCTCAGGAAAGGGGACTGAAACCCTCTCCCAAAGGGAAGGCAGAGCTTGGCAGCAGAGGTCTGGGTCTCTGGGAAACTTCCTCCACTGCACTGTCACCTGCTCCAACCAGATGGAGTCGTGGAGCGGCAGGAAGTCAGGGCAGCCTCATAACTGAGGCTTAGTGAGGCTGGCCTGCACCATTTCCACAGGTCCCCTCTGTGCCCTCGGGGCTGGCAAGTGCAGGAGCCCCAGGCCCTAGCTAATTGGGAGGGGGGCTGTGTGGCTGAGAGGCCACACAGACAGCAGGACTCATCCTGCTGCTCCCCAGCCCCTACCTTCTCAGCAGGATGAGGGCTTAGGGGCAGGAGAGAGTGACTAAAACCCAGAGGTCTCACTTTGTTGGATCCATATTCAGCAATGGGAAGTATGTCTTCCGCCCATGCCCTAAGGGTAGTAGTGTGTGTGTTCTGCCCCAAACAGGGATGACTTGGGACCTGCAAGGGGGAAGAAGGAGGCTGGTGAGTGAACCAGTTGTGGAAAACTAGGGATATGCAAGCAAAGGGAAAAGATGGGAACTGAACATGCACAAACCTTTGTTCTAGTGCCCTGTCTGCTTTCCTTAATGCTTTCCACTCATCTTTTCTAGCAGCAGTGTCCTGGTTAAACGGATGTTCAGGCCCTTGGAAGAGGAGTTTGGCCCAACACCTTCCAAGCAGATAAAAGAAGAAGGGATGAAGCGAGGTATCTCTCCCATTGGGGCGCTCCGCTGGCATCGCCAGAGTGACCCACCCTCCCACCAGGAGTGGGAGGAGGTGTTTGACTAAGAAAAGCACACAGCCCAGCCCACATCCCTGTGGTTCAGGGCTGGCCTGGGGGTTTTTTATGGGCACAGGCAGTTCACAGTCTTGTCCTTTGCTTTAAACCCTGTCTTTTAAAACACTGCAAGCAAATGTTTATTCTTCCTGGGCACCAGTTCTTTCCTGTGCCTTGGGAGAAATGTAATTAATACACTGACTCCCCCAGCAGTAAGATATAAGGTTAAGAAGAAACTCTTGCTGTGCATGTGATAATAGCATAAATGCCAGCAAGGAGACTTGTTCAGTATATGCACGTGGTTAATCTCGCACAAATAAATAAACCGGTTTTTGGTGACATCACGATTTTCATCTCTCACATCAAGGGTGTTACTCAGCTTCCCCCAGAGAGGAAGAGACAAAGTGGCATGTTAATTTCTTGCCCAGCATTGGATGCTGCTCACGACTTGCTGTCCTTCAGAATCACAGGAAAGAGTCGGGGGTGGGGTACCAATTCCCCCCATAACTTGCTGCAGCTAACACCCAAAGCTTCCAGAGACCTTCGACTTCTGTAGGACCGGAGTTTTAATGAGTCAGCTTTACCATGTTAACTACGTTCACCCTCCGCACGGGCTTGAGTTTTTTGTTATTGAGAAATTTTATTATTTTTCCATTTGTTTCAATGGGATTTACATGATGATCAAGAGCATGCCGTCTGTAGCCTCCCTCAGCTGAGTAGAGTTGTGTGACCCTGGGAAGGTCACCTGCTACCTCAGAGTCCTCACTGGTAAAATAGGGACAACCAGAGTACTGACTTCACAGGACTGCTGTGAGGGCTGATGAGTGAATGCACATAAAACACTTAAGTGCCTGTGTAAGCGCACTTAAGTGTTTAGTAAGCGCTTGTGTTCGCTATTCTATCAGTTTTAGGATTAGGCCTGGATCGACTTAAGGTATGTGAATAAGTAATTAGTGTTTCAGAAAGGAAAGACTGTACTTGCCTGCAGGGTGGTAGTTCCATCAGCAGCATTTAAACCTCTAAAAGACTTTCATACCTTGCAGGGTCCCCATCAAACATTCGAGTGCATTTTGAGTTCCACTCCTCCTTGCCTTTGTGTCTCGTACTTTAGGATGAGGGCAGAGCTGTATGGAAATCAGAGAAACACACAGGCAAAATTCACTATAGACTGCACCCCTATTTAGTGCATGCCGACCAGTCCAAAGTGTGTGTGTTTTTTCAGATTATTCTGAGATTGTGAGGTCAGGATGAAAATTGCCACCGGGAATTGTATTGGGCTGGGATGGAAAGCAAGAACCTGGCCTTTGAAACCTCTACCTCACAGGGACACATGAGGGCGCTGCAGCCTACCAGCAGCAGAGGAAATGGTCTCCCAGGCCTGGCTTTGCTTTGCAGAGGGATCCTGCTGTCACTGAGCCCCTGCCCAGAGCCACCTCCCCCTCCATCCCCACCACTCCGTCTGAGCTGGTGGTCTTTGACAGGCGCTAGGAATCAGCGTCAGTTGACGGTTCCTTTTGTGGATTTGCTAGACGTTCTCCAGGAGAGAAAATGAGAGTAATGATCACCAGTGTCGTTAGTTGTTGTTTTGCCTCTCCAGCCACTTCTCAGGGTGGCTTTGATTGGAGTCACTTGGGGCTGTCCCTGTGGCCGTCTGCCCTTTTCCATTTCCTGGCCTGGGTGATGGCTGCTCTTGCTATCCACAGCAGTGGATTGCAGGAGGGCTCTGCCCAGATTCAGGTTAATGAAAACCGGCTCCCTGGGCACCGAGTGGGGTGTGCTGTGAGCCCAGTGTGCTGGAGTGTGGCTGCCAACACGCCCAGCAGGACAAGTCTGGCAACATGCCACCATACCACCTTTAGCCCTTTCCGGAGCCACATTATTTCAAAGACAATAATTTTAAAAGAAGATCTGTGAACCAGGGGAAGCAGTACTCATTTTCAAAGAACACAGTTTGGGGTTTCTTCAGGCTCAGACTGCTGGAAATTAGATTTTTCTGCTGAGGGCTGTGGGAAGAAGGTACAGAGTGTTCATCTGTAGGAGCCACTAGTTAGAGGTTCTATTGTATTCTGTTTGTTTTGATATTTATTTATTTATTTAGTTAGTTTTGCTTTCTCATCTAGTGGTAATCAAGGTCCTGAGGTCTAATTGTGCGGCCAGCATTCAGTCCTCTTACCATGTCATTAGGTGACTAGATCATTTTAGCTGAAGTGAAGGCTATAAGATATTCTTTCAAAAGGACTAAATTTGGAACTCCTTGGACACGCAATCAGCCTACTTATTTAATTGGAAGTTTGTTTCTGGACTGGGTAGAGAGAAGAAACTGCAGCACTGAAGGTGTATGGTTTGGTCTCATCCTGCTTTTGTCATGCACAAGCGGAACATCCCCCGGCTGCGGAGAGGAACCTCAGGCAGAGCCCATGAGCACCCAAGCAGACTTGGCTTCTCTAAAGCAGTGGCTTTAATGAAGTCCTTGGGGAGTGGGGAGGAGGGGAGAAGACTTGGGAATTTGGGTCTGAGCTGATATGTCCCAGCTCTGATGTCCTTCCTTCGGGCTGGCAGTGACTGTAGTCAGGACCCCGGCTCCGCAGGGCTGTTTGGCCTGCATGTGCTTCCACGGTGGCCAGGTGTCCCGGGCTGCAGCCCTGGCCCTCTTCCTGCTCTCTGAAGGCAGAACCACAAGCCACATCACCAGGAATGAGAAAGGGCAGCCATCTCGCTGGGGCTGCAGGGTCACATGTGAATGGCAGCCCCCAGTTCTGTCTGAGAGCTAAGCCCCCGTGCAGTAGCTGGGAAGAATGGTGTGCACTGTTGGAGGGTCCTCACCTCTCTAATCACATGTGGGGGCCTTATCATCTCCCATTCTCTGTGCATTGCCAAATTCAGAATGTTTTGTTACAGAGAAATGAACAGAAAGCTGCATTCGTGTTCACTCAGGGCACTAGAACCATGACAATTGCTTCCCGATAAAGCATTCACTGTTTGAGGAATGGGTGCTTGCTGTGTACTTGGCCCTGTGCTAAGCATCCCACATGGAGGTTACTTCATTTAACCCTCACAGCAATCTTATGAGGCAGATATTATTATTATCCATGTTCTACAGAGAAAAGCAAAGTGTGGAGGGGCTAAATGACCAGGGCAGGCGGGACTGGGGTCAAAGCCAGACCTGTCATACTCTTAGCAACTTGCCTCTGAAATGTACCCTCCTTCCCGGGCCTTCGCACAGGTCACTCTGTCTGCTGGAGTTTGCTCTCCCCATCCTGTCTCTCTCCCTGCTCTCCCCACCTCCCTTGCCTGCACTGAGGCCTATACACCCTTCACAACTCAGATCTCTCCTTCAGGGTAACCTTCTGGGAGCCCCAACCCTCTCACCCCGCTGGAAAGCTCAGGCCCTGGGAAGCACTTTCTCCTGTCTTTTTCCTTCAAAGCTCTTCAGACTCCATCTAGCTATCTGCTTATTTCAGGAATGCCTGCCTTCCTAAGTGGACAACAACCTTAAGAGCAGGCTGTGTTTTCACTCGTTGCTGCAGCTTTAGCTCCTAGCTCACAGCCTGGGACCTAAGGGCCCAGATGGGAATTCATTAATATTTGTTGAATGATCAAATAAATAAATAGAAAGCAGAAGTCACAGAAAGATGTCCGGAAGAGATCCCATATCCACCTTGAGCTATTCAAAGGTGAACAATGTGTAAAAGTGTCTTACAGCCTATGAGGTGCTGTTACCCAGTGGTCAGTTCATGCCCTCAAATCCCTCCCTAACAGCCCCCAGCTGCAGGTTGTCTAGGGAAGCACCTCATCGCCCTTGCCCGACATGGGATGTCGTCTGGGTCAGGTGTCCAAGGCTTTTTAGCAGCCACTGTCAGAGTCCGATGCTTGTGTGACAGGAGGCTGTCTCCTGTGGCGCTGCGGGGCTTGTGCGGGCTCCTCAGTCACGGCTGTCCTCCCCCTTCTCTTTCAGTGCTTTTGTACGTGAGGAAGGAAACTGACGACGTGTTCGACGCCTTGATGTTGAAATCGCCCACAGTGAAGGGCCTGATGGAGGCGGTAAGCAGGGAGCCCCTTTGCAGGAGATCTGCTTCTGGTCTCCTGAGCTGGAATCCATTCATTAAAATGCAGCCTTTGAGATGGCTCTGGAATGGCTTTGCAAAGAAGAAGAAAAAGCGGAGGGATTTATGGAGACACTGATTTCCATGCTGTCAGGGCTTATTAGCATCTTAAAGGGAAGGAAACTTAAAAACAGCCAATTCCCTGTCAGTTTAAGGCCAGTCAGAGTGAGATGCCACAGAGAATGGTTAAATTGAGAGAGTCTCTCTCTCTCTCTCTCTCTCTCTCTCTCTATGAGATTCCATTTGTCTCTTTGCAGTAAACCAAATTACATATGTTTGACTTCCAAATATGCACAGACCAAAAACAATTAGGGAGTGCCTTGCTAGCTGTGATAATGTAATCTAAAATAGAAGTATGACCTCTGTTTGGTTAAGAAGAAAAACATGTTACAGAAATCTGAAGAAAAATCCTAAGTTTCTTCCTCCCTTTCCACCCCTAATTTAGTCAAGGATTTCCCTACCTGGGCTCAGGAAAAGTTAATTTATTTTTTATCTATATATTATTTATCTGAATATAACTTTAATATGATTCCACTTTGAATATGACTGCTAACTCCCTGTCGCCTTTACTTTCTCCTCTACGACTGTGTTGTGGAAGATGTGGGTTTTTTATAGTGATTGAGACAATAGGACTGCCCAGGAGAGTCCAAATCATTTGTGGGTTGGGAAAGTGGCTACGGTGGAAACAGCATTGTTTGGGTTATGGGGTGAAATGTTAAAATGTACAGGATAGTGCCTGTACGTGGAATCACAATACACGGTCTCTTGTAACTGATGTATTTCAGCCGCAGCTCTCAGCACGGTTTTGAGGTTCACCATCTTGCAGTATAATCCGTTCTTTGTTCTTCTTTATGGTTGAATAATATTCCGTTGTGTGAATAGACTATGTTTGGTTTCCAGTCATCAGTTGATGGACACTTGGGTTTTTCCACCCTCTGGCTGTTGTGACTAGGATTGCTGTGAACATCCATGCACAAGTCTTTGAACACATTTTTAGTTATTTTGGGTGTATACCAAGGAGTGGAATTTTCAGCCAGACAAAAAGGTCATGTATTATATGATTCAATTTATAGGAGATATCAAGAATAGGCAAATCCATAGAAATAGAAAGCAGGGTGAAAGAGTAATAAGAAATGACTGCTTCATGAGCTGGGTGAAGGGGTAATAAGAAGCAACTGCTTATTGAGTTTCCTTTTGGGGTGATGGAAAGTTCTGGAACTAGAAATCCCTGATGGTTGCACAACATTGTGAATGTACTAAATGCCACCGAATTGTAGACTTTAAAATGGTAAAAATGGCAAATTGTATGGTATGTGAAAAAAATGTCTTCACTGTTCATCTGAAATTTTTGTTGAAATGCAGAACAGGATCCCCAGTGCAGATTTCTCACTGGCCCCTGTGGCCGGCGCTGTGAACAAGTCCCTGCGCATTGCTGAGCAGGGACCACCCTCTGAGAAACACTGATGTGGGGCCAGGTAATCCTTTCCATCCCACAGGATCCTGCAGTGCAAGGGCGTTCATTGTTACTGAGTCTGCTGCGCCTGAAGGAAAAACAAAATAGAAATGAGCACAGCAAAAATATGATTATATCTCTTCAAATGAACCAGGATTTTTAAAATGAACCTAAAATTGCCAGAGGTAAACTTATGAGCTAGAGAAGCTTATAAAATATTCGGACCTGCCTGGGGTCCTTCGGACAGTTTTCCTAGCCCCAACCTGGCCTTTAGGATCTTATTGCTGAAAGCGACTCACCTAGGATAGTGGTAAATATGAACATGAACTAAGCAATTTTTAAGGGCATCTTCCCAGACTTCAACTCCAGATCTGACTCTACTAAATTGGAGGTGGAATGGTGGTGGCAGATGAAAGGTCCATATTTTTAACAAGCTCCTCAGGTGTTCTGAGGTCAGTCAGGCATGAGAAACACTGATCTAGATTGATTCCGAACTGATTCGAAAAGCTGCCATTCATGACCCCTTTTCTTTGTGTCTTCCTTTCCCTTCCTCCACATCTGGCCAGTTCTGCAAGTGTTCTGTAGCTGTGGTCTCACTGGACCACTGTGAGGTTAAATATCACCTTTACTCCCACCCAAACTGCTGCAGGTAACCTCTGCCTACACTCCTCACCACAGCAGAGTCGGCTTTTGATCCCTCTTAGGGGAGCTCATTACATCTTCCTTGCTCTGCTTAGCTGGGGCATGGGTGGGGGGTGGGGAGAGAAATGCACAGTATCCACCAACTTTGTAAGCCATGGACAGAACAGGTTCCCCAGGCTGGTTCTGGTCAGATTTCTTAGAGCAATTCTGACTTCATCTTGCCTATATTAAACCGGGAAAGAAAAAGCTTTATTCAAGCACCAGCACAAGCTGTCTCCTGCAAGTGGGAAAGCAGGGCTGGAGAAGCCCCCTCAGGATCCGCGGGTGACATGGTGGTCAGGGGGCGAACTCTGAAGCAGCGCCGCTAGCAGCCCTTGCAGTGTCGGGGAGACCACGAAGGACAACAGGTCCCATTTAAGTGAAGGCGTAAGCACCCTATGAACTGAGAAGGCAAAATTTTGAAGAACACTGGATCCTGCTTGCTGTAGTTGCACCCTAAGTTTATCTGGGGCCCCAGGAGGGCCAGAAAGTGCTCTCTCTGGGGTACAGGTTCTCTGACAAGCAGCACCTCACTAGCGTGTGACATTTTACCATCCTTTCTTAAAAATGATTTTATTTATTTATTTTTAGAGAGAGGGGAAGGGAGGGAGAAAGAGAGGGAGAGAAACATTGATCAGTTGCCTCTTTCGCACCCCCAACTGGGGACGTGGCCCGCAACCCAGGCATGTGCCCTGACTGAGAATGGAACCCATGACCTTTCAGTTCACAGCCTGGTGCTAAATCCGCTGAACCACACCAACCAGGGCCATTTTACCTTCCTCACACTCCCACATGTAGAGACAGTGTGGCCTAGTGAGTCAGCATATGGAGTTAGGGCTCAGAAACCCATGTTCGTTTCTTGACAGTGCTTCTCACTAGCTGGGCAAATTTCTTAACCTTGTCTTCACCCTGAAAATGAGAATAACAGTACCTACTTCACAGGGTCATTGTGGGGATGAAATGAGACGAAACAAATGTAAATCTCCCTGCCTGATTCCTAAATCCCTGACAAAGGTTACCTTTTGTTTCTAAACCATTGTTTTGAGGAGGAATCAGAGCTAGAAAAGTCACAGAGTGCACATTTCCTCCTTTTCCTCAGATTTTGGATTTCTCAAATAATCCCAAAGATGGAAAGTTATTTTTGCTCGTGATTTCATTATGTAATTTTCCACTAATTAGGCACTTCAGAGGAGGCCCGGAGCTGTGGCTGTGGGCAGGTGACCACGTTGGAAACTCTGGAGTCGGTATGCAGAGCTCCCTCCTGAGCCCAGAGACAGAAAGCTGCTCCCAAGAAATGATCTGTGTGCTCACGGTCCCAGGCCCCACACTGAACAAAGCTTCAAAATGGGAAGTGGTGCATTGTCACCGCCATGCTTTTGTTGTGGCTCTAATGTTAAAATGATATCATCCCCTGTGGGGCTTTCTATCTTTTAGCAACTAAAAGCTACATTTTTAAAAATTTCTAACTTTTAAGGAAATCTGTTTAATCCAATTACACTTGACCTCAAGCTGTCACTTAGAAGCCTGTCATTGGTTGAAAATGACTTCCCATAAAAACACAACGCCCCACTCACTGTGGACCCAGCAGGTGCTGTGGGCCTCGGATACTGCTTCTCTGAGTGGGAGATTCCACGGGAATCTGTTCAGTGGTGCCATCCCATCGCCCCACGCCTGACCTTTGAATCCTGCTCTCTGGGGGTGGGCCCAGGCACCAGCATTGGAAACAAGCTCCCTGGTTGACCTTGAAATATACTAACCTTTAGGACCCACTACCTGCTGTGAACCCTGGCTGGGAATTTGTATTAGGTATTAAATTGGCAGAGGTATGCAACATTTTGACGTCTCTGGGCTACGCTGGAAGAAGAATTGTCTTGGGTCACATATTAAATACACTGTAACACAATCGCAAAAAAATATCTCAATGTTTTAAGTAAATTTACGTTTTGTGTTGGGCCACGTTCACAGCCATCCTGGGCTGCATGTGGCCCACGGGCTGCAGGTTGGACACCCTTGTAAGGGTTGGAGTCTGTCCTCAGGCCTGATGTGCATATTCACTCAGAATGGGAATAACTTTGGGGGGCTAAAGTCCCTGCAAAAGCAGCTGTGAGCAGGGGAGCAGTGGTGCAGGCCCTTTCATGTGCACGGCCCCATCCTGGGGGCCCGGGTCCAGGCTGTGTCCTTCATCTCCCATCAGTGGTGTGGAAAGGTCAAATATTTTCCCCACTGTGGGGGGTACGCACAGTCTTCCGGGGCAGACCTCACAATTCCTACGTAAAACTGCCTGTGTAAAGTGTGTGTGCGCCTCACAATTGCTTTTGAAGTATGAACCACTGCTTCTTACCAGTATTTACATTGTTTTATTCCCTTCTGAACGAGGTATGGGAAGGTTGGTTGTGCCTTGACTTCCTCTCTGCCAAATGGCATCAGCAAGAGCGTTAATGAGTTAACACAAGCACTCAGCAGACATTGGGTGAGGGGGTGACGGTGACAGTGACAGCGATGACGATGCAACTGCTTCCACAGCAGGTCGATTTGGATTGCTTCCTGATGGAGAACCAGCTCCCGTTTCTCCTGTTAAGCTCCAAATTCCCTGTTCTCGGGCGGGGCGGGGGGGGGGGGCAGGGGGGATTATTTAGAGGGAAAAGGAAGTCTACCAGAGGATGAAAAGCTGAAAAAAATTGTATTTTTCCCTGTTAAAAGAAATTATTTTTGGCAATTGGTGGTGCAATGTTGACTTGTCACGGAGACAGAAGAGAATGGCACTGCCACTGCCCTTTAGATGGGGACTGAGGGCGGAGTCAGAAGGCACCACTTCAGGCAGATTCTGTGAACAGTTTGTAGGTGGCGACAGGGTTCCTTCACAGGTTTTCCTAGGTCTGTCTGGAAGGCAGGCCACATAATGGGATGGAGCAGTTGTGTTATCTAGAAATCAGGTTGTTTTTAGACTCAGCAGATGCTGTGCTCTCCTTTGAGGTAACGTTTCTGAGTTGGCCTTAATTAGAAAAGTCCTGTAAGGCCAAGGTCACGGTCCCACCATGAGCACATGCGCAGAAGCATGTAGAAGGAAAGAGTGGGGAGCTTGACTGACTTGGGCTCAAACCATGACCCTGTTGTCTTGAGCAGGTCACTCTCAGAATCTTTGGCTTCCTTGCAAAATGTGGGGCATGCTTACCTTCCAGAATAGTTACATTTATACTGTACTTTCCTCTCACTGTCTTTGAAAGAACTTTTTACCAAACAAACAGGAGTAGAATCATTGTTTGTCCATGTCAACCTGGGTCACTTTTCTATAGAATAGACTGGATAATTCTTCTTATTTACCGGTCCTGTACCTCCCAGGCCTTCATTTCACATGCCAGGAAATCATTGTTCATGCAGATGACACCCAGCTGGGAAAATAAAAAAGTTCTCTGCCAGCCAGAGGTTACTGAATGTTCCTATACTTGGTGTCATTTGGGTAAATTAGAATGCTTCTCTTTTCACCTGCGTGTTTGGTGTTGTCAGTCAAGCCATTCACGTAAATTGTAATGATTTACTTTGGCTTCTTTATCCTTATATATAACTAAGTTTTAAACCGGATTGCAGACAAGGATTTGGTGATGATGATGGTGGCAGTGGAGGTGACACGAGTATTCAAACTTTCTCTTTTCTGGGGGGTGCATTTCTGAGTGAGCTTACCTAGTAATCCTGTGCATCAAGAAGCTTCGGGTGCTGTGGGCTCCTTGCTTGTCCTCCTGGGCCACTCATCCCTCAGGGCCTCTGCGTTTGTTGTTCCTTCTTTCAGGAGTGCTCCTCCCCCAGATCTACAAGCTCACTCTCTCACCTCCTTCTGGCCTCAGCACACAGGTCCGATTCTCAGCTGGGCCTTCCCATACCACCTACATAGATAGTATCTCTTTATTCCCTTGTCCTGCTTTGTTTTAAAATATCACAGCATTTATCACCACCAGACATAGTTCACATTTGGTAAACGTTTATCCTTTCTCATTTTCCCCAACGAACGTAAAGTTCATGAGCACAAGCACATTTTCTCTTGTTTTCTGTGTGTCCCAGGTCCCTGAACATAAATAAACTGTGTTGAGCACCAAGGTGCCACCTTGCTGCATGCTGTGGTGCAACTTCACACACACTGCCTCACTGGATTCTCACAATCTTCCCGCGAACGTGGCATGGTAAATGCCATCACCATGTTCCAGATCTGGAGACCGAGGCCCACAGAAGGGTTTCTCAAGGTCTGATAGCTCCACAGAGTGATGGAGCCAACTGAAGCCCTCAGGGAACTTAAGTCTAGTTAGGGAGATGTCCAACATATGAAATGTTAATAACATTCCAAGTCACAGCTCACAACAAATAAAGGAAAGAAGCTTAGGCAATAATATACCACCAGGCAAAAGGCGTATGTGTAGTGGTTGGTCCCGTACAGACAGGGTTCAACTCCTGGCTCTGACCTTTAGGAGGGGCATGACCTTGAGAAAGTTACTCAACCTCCCTAGACCCCAGTTATATCATTTCTGAAATGAGAATAATCACAATATGGGATATCATTAAGAGGATAACAATAAGATGAAAAATAGGGTTGGTACGAAGATTAAGTGAGTGTATATGAGGTACTTAACATAGCACATAGAAATACTTTATAAATGACTATATATATGTTCATACGTATATGGAATGACTAAATGCTAGCGGATGGGGAGGCAAATTGAGATTCTTCTGAGCCAGAAGGGCTAGAGAAAGGGGTTTTCCTGGATTTCTTTCCTGGCGAAGCTAGCTGATGCGCACAAGGGAAAACATTGCTTGTGGGCCAGTAGGCCCCTTGTCTATCCGTTTGAGTCATTTGGGCATGGAGACCAAGGCCTGTGCTCCCTGATTTTCTCAGTAGGCCTGTTTGCAGGCAAGGGTCCCTTCTTTTTAAACGTACATCTTAGAGCCCACATGGAAAAATTTCTGAATCCAAATAAAAGTCACTGGCTTCCAGAGCAGGCAGTTCTGTTGGGTGACCCGAGACAAGCAGACTGAGTCCTCCAAGTGGTTAAAAAACAAGCAAACAAAAAAACAAGGCCATTGCTGCTAAGTTCTACCTGTCACACACCTGAGGTTTCTGGGCAAATAGAACTCTCCACCAAGTTAACGTCTACAAATTATAGATCATCAGACAACCAATAAAACATTGATGAGATGTGTCCAAGACCTAGGATCCTCCTGGATGTCAAGGAAGTCTTTTAAAATATTAATAATGGGCTTGTTAAAAATTATGAAAGTGCATGCTCATTTTAGACGACTTCAAAAGCAAAACAAACAAACAACCCAAGCACTCCGAGTCCCCTCATTCTGAGAGAACTATGGTGTAGCACGTGCTTTCTCTGCATAGAAGTGAGGGTAGTGTGGTGATATCATCCAACTCTCGGGCACAAGGAATGCTGTAAACCTCCCCCGCCAACAGATGGCCACCTTCCTCCCGTGATATCCTGCACAGTCTCACTTCTTTCCAGGGTTCTGAATTTGGCAAAACACACTTCGTCACCCCACATGGAGGCAGAGAATGCTGTGTCCGTGTGGCGTGTTATCGAGCTGGCTTTGCCATGGACACACACGCTGAGGATAGCACTCTGCCCTCCTAGAGATCGTCTGTCCTCCTCGGCAATGTTGGTGCACATGTGTCAATGTTGCTGGCTGCTGCTTGGTATTGGATGGGATCCATGAGACCTCCCCCCTACAGCCCCGGTCTCAACCTATAAATCTGAAAATAGACTGCTGGGGTGTTACCTTTCAAATCCTGTCACTGCCCCTTACTAGGTGAGGGACCTGGGGCAAGTTACTTCATACCTGTAAGCCTGAGTTTCCTCACCTGAGACACAGGGCCCGTAGAAGTGCCTCTTCCATGGTAACGCACCGAACCATTCAAAAGATGCGGAGCTCTACATGCCTATCTGCTAGGCACTTACTAGGCAATCAGTGAAGGCCAGCTGCTGTGGCTACTCCCCACAGGCCCAAGTCGGAACTAGAATTGTGCAGGATTTGGGAGAATCTCCTAGTTCTGACTATTATCAACTGGTTTGTGAGCCAAGGTATATGTGCTTAATGGAAGTTTGCTGTACACAGTTTCTGTATTATGAATAGCGATTCTTTGTAGAGCTTGGCACACACTGAGTGTATTTCTGCAGCCCAGATGACTAGATGTGGAATATGCGGGTCATAGGATATATGCATTTTTAATTTCAACAACTTGACGCCAAATTCCCCTCTGGAACGGTTGAGCTTCTTGTCTACGAGATGTGAGGGTTGCTGTTTCTCAAGCCCTGGCTGACACTGTGTTACCCATGTTTTAGTTTGTGTTAGTCTGATCAATTAAAAGCAGTATCTTATTGCTTTAATGCAAACTTTTAAATTATGTGTGAGGGGGTACATTTTTTTCATATGCCTTTTATTTTTTCTCTGCAAATTACTTCTTCATGTTGGTTTGTTTTCTTTTCTCCTTGAATTGTTAGGCATTTTTTGTTTTTGTTTTCATTTTGATTTGCAGGGGTTCTTTTTAACTTATGGAGGTTAGTTCCGTGTCTGTCATATATGCTGCAAAAGTGTTTGCCAGTGTATTAATGAGCCTCAGCTTTTTATGATGGTTTTTAATTCTATGTTGTTTTATCAACCATTGATCTTTTTTCTTCAGGTTTTATATCTTGCTTGGGAAGATTTTCCTTACTTGAAGAAGAGTAACAAAAAAAAAAACTGAATCATGGGTTTCTTCTTTTATGGTTTCATTTTTCATAAGTAAATTTTGATATGATTTATTTTGATGTAGGAGTGGTGAAGAGATCCAGCTTAACTTGTTAATTTTTTCCTATATGGCTACCTATTTAATCCACTACATCCTAATATAAGGGTCCATCTTTTCTGACTGATCTGAAAGGACACCTTCATCATAGATTAAATTCTCATGTGGCTGAATCTGTTGTTGAATGATTTAAGGTTTGTCCAAAGGGAGAGCCTTGCAAATGAGGCCCTTTGAGAGTTGGACTCATGAATGAGGACGCTGGCTTCCAGGAAAATCTGCAGGAGAAGGAAGTTGGAGCTTTCACCCTTGCTTCTGCTTGGACTGCCCCCCACCGCCCGTGCTCACCTGCCTTTTTGTCATTGGTGTTGCAGATATCTGAGAAATACGGGCTGCCTGTGGAGAAGATAGCAAAGCTCTACAAGAAAAGCAAAAAAGGGTAAGAAAGAAACTGAACTTAAATTAACTTGCAAATCGGATAAGTCAACATAGGGCTTTAAAAACAAAGATGGTGCTTTTGTTAGTTCCATTGTCCACCTTTTACAAAATTTTGTGCCTTCCTTTCCAGGGAACAGGTTGCAAGCGTGATGCATTTTGAGGACCTTTCATGAGAATGGGAAGGAGGGCAATAGTGTGTTGTCCTGATGTCAGTTGAGACACCCCACTCCACTAACAGGGTTAGTGGGTGGGATAGAAGGTTCTAGAGGTGGGGAGAGTGGCAGGGTCACCCTTCTGGGTTTATAGGGAATCCCATGCTGCTCTTGGGGTTGGTTGGCATCAGGGCTGCATGGTAGGAACAAAAAGAATTCATTCTTCCAAGGTAATTATTAACAAAATGATCTAAATGGTCCTTGAACCCACTTGCTCTCAGTATTTAGAACAACAGCTGCCATTTATTGGGTGTTCAGTAGGTTCTGGGTCCCCCGCTAAGTGCTCTGTATGCATTGCTCTATTGCTCATCACCACGCTATGGGGGAGATTCTTATCCCTAATGTACTGAAGAGGAAAGTGAGCCAGATGGAGGTTAAGCATCTCTCCCAAGGTCTCAAGTACAATAAGTGGAATACAGATTTGAACCTAGGTCTGATTTGAACCTAGGTCTGCAGCCCCCAAACTCAAATGCTTAGCTCCTCATTCTGTTCTCTGCCACCCCCAGTCTCCCTGGGACTTCCTCCGAAGCTCTAAGAGTAGATACTGCAGGAGGGGGTGGGGTCCAGTGCCAGAGGGTCTCCTTGAGGTCAGCTTATGGGGCTATTTCCCTATGAAAAGCAACAAAGGGGTCTTTATACTTTACCCTGGGCCTCTTTCATAAAGACAATGGGTGATCTGGGTAGTCCAGGCTTTCTCAGTCATGGGGTCTCTTGCTTGTTGGGGGGTCAAGCAAGAAACCCTTTCCTCTTGAGCCCTTGTTGGAAAGCTCGCTGAAATGCATTTTATAGTTCTTTCCAAAGTCAATGCCCTAGTCTGGGTTTATTCCCTGATTGTGAGATGAGTGGCATCTCAAGGTCTTGCTGCTGAGCTGAAGCCACCCTCAGGGCCTAAGCCCATGCCGATGATGATGATGATGATGATGATGATGATGATGACATTCCCTTTCGCTGAGCCCTGTGTCAGGCCCTGTGCTAAACACTGTCATTTTAACAACAAGCCTTTAGAGCAGAGTGTTATTCTTATTTTTGTAGAAGAATAAACTGAAGCTCCAAAAGTCTAAACATGTGCCTGATGACACATGGCTGTAAAATGATAATTTTTCATCCTCAGAGTAAGATCTGTTTGACTTCAGTGGATGGGATTGGCTCAAGAACTGACCTTGAAAGTTGCTGATTTTCTTAAAACTCAATCCACTGTGTGTCGTTAGTCAAAGACTAGGTCCTGCCATGTGGTCAAGCATGAGCTTCAGAGTGAGGCAAAACCCAGCTCAGCCATGAACTAGCCGGCGAACTGGGGGAAATGATTTAACCCCACTGAGCTCAGCTTTCTCATTTGCAACAGGCACTAATCACAACTACCTGCAGGGCTGCTCCAGGGGTGAAGTGCAAGGTCTCGGAAACCCTGGCAGATGGGGCATGCTCAGCGAAGGGTAGCAGCAGTTCCGGTTTATTTTCCTCTTCCTCCTTTGTGCAAAATACTTTTTAAGATGCATTTTCAAGAGGCAATATGGTTTGATGAAAATAGGGTCTCTAGCTTTTTAGATCCTGGCTCTGTCAATATGCCAACAGCTAAATCTGTGAGTTCAGGCTCTGTGAACTCCTCCAGGCCTCAGTTTACCCATCTGTATAGCAAGACCGTTGGGTTAAATGATCTCTGATGTCCTATTTAATAAGGAATCATGAGGTTAGTTCTGAGAAATGGAGGTTTTGCTTTCCTCAAACTGGTTTTGGGGGAAAGACAATGTAATGAGGGTCTTCTTTTCTGCCTTGCACCCTGTCTCCTCCACCCTTCCTGGCCACCCTTGCAAAAGAATAGCAGAGGGAACCCCCCTCCCCCAGCCCCACCCCTGCTGGAATCTGTCCTTGCCCCAAGCATGTCGTTCACGGCATCTTTGTTTCTCACCCCCACCCCACCCCGGCAGCATCTTGGTGAACATGGACGACAACATCATTGAGCACTACTCAAATGAGGACACCTTCATCCTCAACATGGAGAGCATGGTGGAAGGCTTCAAGATCACCCTCATGGAAATCTGAGCTCCGGTCGCAGCGCACCCTCCACAGGAGCCCTCGGCACACTCCTCCCTGGGAGACGGGGGGGCCCTGCCGCAACCCGCAGACCCACCTCGCCCACCTCACAACTGCTGTTACACAACTGTGCTGCAGGGCAGGACAAGGCACAAAGCCCTGCTGCTCATCCATGTGTCCAGCCCGTCCACCAGGTCCTGCTGTGGAGCTGAGGCCCGAGCCCCTCAGGAAGGGGCCTTGCAACCGTGAGACCCTTATTTATTGTCCACTTGTTTCGGGAGCCCAGGGCCCGGCCCACCAGGACTCTGCAGGCCATTGTGGCTCCAGAAGGTGTCCTCCAGAGCCCTCAAGGGCGACTTCCACCAATCCATTCATCTCAAAGCACCTGAGAGGGCCTCATCCCATATCTCTTACCTCTCCGCTTCTACCGAGTGGCTGGACAAAATGAGCTGCTTCTGGGTGCAGTAGTCAGAGGCTGGGTAAGAGGTGGACACCCCCTTACTGGTCAACCCTTCAGGTTGATCTGGGGACAGTCATCTTGCTAGATACCTCCAGGGGTCCCCAGCAAGTAGCCATCAGGCCTTGTACAAGAAGACACTCAGCTACCATGTAATTAGCAGGTGACACAGAAGACATGCCTGGATATCATGTACATAGTGTTTATAATATTGCAATAATATATTTTACCTGTGGGATGTGGGCATGTTTGCTGCCGCTGGCCTAGAGGAGGCACATACCTGGAGACTGCTTTCTGTAAGAGGTTTCTGCCTCTTTGCTGTTCAGGAGACATGCTGGGCTAGGGAAGCGGCCTTCAGAGTGTGAGTGACTACAGTGGGTGCCAAGACAGATGCTCTGGTGGGCATGGCCGGGACTTAGTCCTGTTGGCAGAGGGAGCCCCTTCTCTCTCCACGGGCACAGCCTGCTCTGGAGCCCGCCGCCTTTACCCCATGGCGATGTGCTTTGCGTGCCCTCTGAGCTGTCTCCTGGGAAAGGTCCAATGTCTGAGGCCCCAGCCGCTCCAGCTTTGCTCTTGGCACTGCCTGAGCTTTCTGGAGGGATCTTGGTGGGGTTGCCTCTGGGGCCCATTGCAGAGCTCCGTGGCGATCGTGTAGATCCTGGCCTCTGTGCAGGGCCTCTCGGTTTACAAGCATGTCCTTCATCTGAAGTGGCCCCTTAAGCCCAACTGCAGCTCTGAGAGTGGTGCCAATAGCTCAGGTCTGAGTGGGTGGGCCGGGGAGGCCTCCCGGGCCTTAGTGCCAGAGAGGAAGAGATTATTTGCTTCTGCTCCAGGCTTCTGGATTTGGAGGGAGGGAGGGACAGTGCCCAAAGAGCCCTGGCTCTTCTGAAACCAGCCTCCAGAGGAGGACTCCACCTCCTGCTATAGGCCCTGAGAGATGAAGAAGAGAAAACACACTTCCTTAAAGAACCACAAAACCATGATCTGTCTTGGGCCACTGTCCTCTTTGAGGGGACAGGTAGGTGGTCCAGGGGTTTGCATTCACCCTTGTGGGTGGAAGCACCGGCTTTTTGGTAACAAGATGCACCCCCCAACCAAGGTCCTGGATCTAGAACAGGCTCCATGTAAGGGCCCAGATTTGTTTGTAAAGCACTTTGACGTCTTACCTGGGGGATCTCTCTCCAAGGGCTCCCTGCCCTCCCAGCCATGCTGTCCTCTGTGAGGCTGCAGAGGGTTTGGGTGGAATGCAGGGCCAGTGTCATGCCTAGGAAGACCTCCGGGAGGTGGTGAGAGAGCACCTTTCTGCGTGTCTTCTGGACAGTTTACCCCCTCCCTGTGGTGCCAAAGGTTTGCATCCTGGATTCAGCTCTGTTCCTGTCTGTCCCTTCCTCCTCCACTTGGTGACTGCCATGCCCTGGACTAGCAGCTGGGATCCTCCTGGGCACGGATGGGGCTCTGTTCGAAGATGGACACATTCAGTGTGGAAATACCGGATACACTATGCACTTCCCACGCTCCTGGCCTTTGGGGTGGTTTCCAGCATCACTGGCGGGCGGAGTGGCAAATGCTATTGGACGGGGCATGGGACTTCGGGTGAGGGGAAGGGTAAAGTCATCTGGCATCGGACACAGGTTGCCTGCCCTTCTCTCTAGACTCTGGGAAAAACTGCTTGGTGGTCCTGCCCTAGGCAGAAGGGGAATCAGAAATGCTTTTGTGTTGTTCCAGGCCCCTGAGCAGTGGGGGCCACTGGCAGAACAAAGGCTATGAAGTCAGTGCCACTAAAGGGTGGTTTGGAGCGTCACCTCCCAGTAGTCTGTCCCCCACGTTTATCACGTCCCTTCGGCATTCTCGGAGCGCCCTTGGCTTAGCTATAATGTGTTCTTCACTAGGTAAGTTAGCAGAGTTCTGATGAGGAAAATTTCCTGAGCAAAAACACTCCAGAAAGAAAGGAAAATTTGCCTCCTCTTCTTTTGTTGTCCCTTAATTTAATCACACTCAAATAAATAAGCTTTTTTTAAAAAAAAAAATCCATGTAAAATGAGGAACATGTGAAACAAGGGTTTTTTAAGGAAAAAAAATACCCAAATTGCTCAGACTTTACGGGTCTTTGGAAATTGAAACCAACAGAAAAATGCAATCAGATGTCATCTTGAATTGGATCCTGAGAGGCGAAGGCACGTCCCATGCCACAAACTTAGGAAGCGTGAAATGAATCAAACATTTATTTTTCCTCCTTA
The DNA here is from genome assembly GCA_004027475.1 of Anoura caudifer. Taxonomy (NCBI): domain Eukaryota; kingdom Metazoa; phylum Chordata; class Mammalia; order Chiroptera; family Phyllostomidae; genus Anoura; species Anoura caudifer. Next base: position 77,878 of record PVKU01003155.1, read on the forward strand.
TTTAAAATCATGAAACGCAACAAAAACAGAGGGTTTGTGCCAAATTCTATGAACAGCCCTTTCTTAAAGGCAAGCAAGGGAGATTGCTAGATGGACAATTTGCTCTTGTGTTTAAAAAAAAAAAGGCAAATGTAACTTAATAGTTTTGTAAATGGGAGAGGGGGAATCTATAAACTACAAATACAGTTATTTTATTTTTTGTACATTTTTAAGAAGAAAAAATAAATATTCATAAGTAAGAGTAAATGACAGTGTCTGCTGTGTTTCATGAGGCAGGTGTTGGGGTCCTTTGATAGGAAAGGAAGCTATGTGTGAGCTGGTAAGGTTCTAGGCTCCCCTCGGGCACCTTTGGGTCCTGGGCTTCAACACAGCTGACATTTCCACTGGTCGCCTTCTTGTGTCCCACCCCAAGGTGAAGTGAGAGGGGGCTGTGGAAAGCTAGAGGCCCGCGGTGTCACCATGGCAGGCCACCAGCATGGTTGGTACTGACCTGGTCCTTGGGGTAGAGGGTAGGTTCTGCCCTTCACCTTCAGGTTCCTCACTCCCCGATCACTCAGCCCCACTTGAATTCACAGAGTTTGCTGGTTCCTTACTTCATCTGCTCCAACCTCTACAGAGAGGCCAAAACCACATGAGTGAAACTTCAAATTCATCACGACAGTCTTGTCCTGGAACCCACAGGCTTGCTAGTATCTGTCAGCTCAAATGTAAATACCCCACCTTGCTATCCTGGTGTTTATTGGTGTTTCCTCAGTGAACCCCCACCCCTCCAGCTGTCATTCATGATTATGTCCCGGGAGCCTCTCTGTGCCAAACCAACGGCACTTCTGTCTTCTTCCACATCTTACCTTCTCTCTCTCTATCCACGTCCACAGCTTTCAAATCTTTGCTCAAAACTTGCCTCCAGACAGCCTTCCTTGACTTCAACCCCAGTGGCATTCTCAGCAACCTCTATGTCTGGACCAGAGGGCAGAGGAGGTTTGGAGAAGTGGGTATTGAGATTTCTGGAGAAATTGTGGAATTAGAAATGGGCCGTGAGACCTTTTGCTGTGATCCATGTTCCCTAGTCTGCGTAAGTCCTGCTGAGGATGCGGCTGGTCTCCACATTTTCCTGAAGCAGTCCTTCCCTTGGCCCATGGCAGTCCTTGCCTTGCTCCTCAGTGAACTTGGCTCACCACATGTGCCAATGCCCCCTCCCACCTCCCTGCACTGGGCTGTGGTTGGGTAGTGAGGATGACCAGTGGTAAAAGCCACAGGGTCCACTCCTACCTCTTGCCTTCCACTCTGTACCAATTCAATTCAGTTACTATGGACGAGGTGCTGTGTCCCCTTCTGGCAACAGAGGTAGATGTGTGAGGTGAACAGCCTGGCATCATCAGCACACTAACAGGGGTTTACCCCCAGGGGAGTCGGATCCGTCATCCCCTCCGTCCTAAGGCATAGAAACACCCCTTACCCTCAGCCTTTCACAGTGTGATGGGCGGTCACATACAAGAACCTCACTTTGGGAAGGCTGCCAACTTCCGTGTCTGGGCCTTACATTTCTGAGGGTCAAAAGCAACAGGGAAGGGATGGCCATCAGTTCAGGTCCTCCAAGAAGCAGAAGCCAAGATGGGATTAGGTACTCAGGAGATTTGTTGAGGGAATTCATGTGAAGGGGAAACAAGCAGGAGGAGACAGGGAGAACATGCAGACTGGCCTCCTGTGAAAAAGAAAAAGGGAAGGAAGGAAGCTTGGGCAGGAGGAGCCTCAGACTGTCTTAGCTAGGCCAGTGGAGAGTCCCTGAGCAAAGGTCACTGATGGGAAGAATCCCATCTGGGATCCTAATAACCCCAACTTGTGCATCGACAGGGAGCAGCCGGGGAAGAGTGTGGCCTCAGAATGAACACAGGTGGCTCCAAATGTTGCAGTTGGAGCCTGTCAATCAGCTGTGCTTCCAGAACCAGCTTCTTGTAATAGAAGATCTGAACAGGTGCCTCTGTGGTCACCATAGCTAACTCCTTCTAAAATGGTCTCCAATAGGCCCTGACCAGTGTGGTTTAGTGGATTAGGCATCGTCCTGCAAAGCAAAAGGTTGCTGTTTCCGTTCCCAGAAAGAGTACACGCCTGGGTTGCAGGTTTGGTCCCCAGCTGGGCACACACAGAAGCAATTGATAGATGTTTCTCACATCACATCAATGTTTCTCTTCCTCTCCCCCTCCCTTCCCTTCTCTCTAAAAATAAAATCTTTTCTAAAAATAAAATGGTCTCTAACAGGGATTCACTAGGGCTCTACTTTTCTATTTTCTTAAAAATTTTTTTTTTTTTTTTTAATTTAGAAAGAAGGGAAAGGAGGGAGAGAAAGATTGATCGTTTGCTTCTCACACACCCCCTACTGGGCACCTGGCCCACAACCAGGCATGTGCCCCGACTGGGAATCAAACCAGTGACCATTCAATTTGCAGGATGATGCCCAACCTGCTGAGCTACTCTGGTCAGGCAGGGGCTCTGCTCTTCCATGGCAACATTCCCTGAGTGGGTTTCCTGGCCTACCACTTTAGCATAATATGCCCTGTGTCTGCAGGGTCCTTCATCCCTACACTTCTCTGAGCTAAATGGGTGCATGGGTATTTTAGAAACAGTGGGGGCAGGGCTCTAATCATTCAAAAGCAGCAAAAGAGAGGAAGGGGATGTTAGAAGGCCACTAAAGGCAAATGCCACCCGCTCATTCCCTGGGCGGCAAACACCTCTCTCATGCACCAGTCAACAAAAAACCAGCCATCGGACAGAGATGTAAGCTCCTTCATAGTCATTTTTGAGGTGCTGGACAGACTTACCAGCTGAGCTGTGAGCCTGATCTACTTTTTTGCTAGTAACTCCTATCCGAGCCTTTGACCCGCAATACACACACACACAACTCCAGGACTGTAGTGTTTGGTACCGTGTTAGGCCAGCACTGAACACTCAACGGGAGCCCAGTGGAGTGATTAAATACTGATATTGGAAAGGTACATTTTGAGAGAGGGTCTGCCCTCTGTCTACGTGTGTGTGATACACTGATGGCAGAGCTATGAGTATTTAATGGGGTTGACAAGCTGAGCTGTCCAGAATTTTGAAGCAGTTTTGCCATCTCTTCTAGAAAACTATTAGACTGCCATCCATTTCCCGGAACAGTGTGGAGGAAAGCAGTCATGATATAAGCTTCCTTGAGGCCCTGACCTGTCTCTGAGATGCCCTAGGGAGTTAATGCCACACCATGGAATGTTCTCAGAGTATCATTGTTTGCAACCCCAGGCGTGTCTGGGACCAGGCCCGGGCACATTAGTACCCAGTGCGGCAAGTGCCCAGGACCTCTCTAAGTCCTGACACGTGGTTGGCATTCAAGTATCGAGAAACCTGTCTGAAATGAATATACCATTGATTACAGCCTTGGCCTGAACATCTTTCACTCTGCAACAATCTTTCTATTTTAGGTGGATTTCACTGATACTCTACTGCTTGGAAGATACAGGGCTCGATGTTCTTTCTCTTATTTCTTCAAGCCACATTAAAAAACAGAAAATTCCAGGAGAGTGCTAAGCATCTCCTGACAAAGACAGGAGAGGCAAATGTGAAACATCTTTATTTCTTCCAAAGACAGTTCTTGTGAACAGTTCTCCTTTACGCGGCTGAGAGGACATCCTGTCTCCTCCTCAGCTGACGTGTGCCCTTCATGCCTGGACTAGGCTGTGAGGGGAGCCAGTTGAGTTGAGGTGTTGGGACAATACCCTAAGAATAAGAGCCCTGGGCTTGGGAATTTTCTGGAAATGGCCAGGTCGGCCTCTAGTAAGTGTGGGACTGCAGACTCCCTATCAGGACAGAGGCTCCCAGCTACCCTCTCACCATCACTGCCACAGGTGACACGCAGTTATTCATGCTCAGTGTTTGTGGGTATTGGGGCCATGCTGGGCCCAAAGAGAAACTGTAACAAGTAGAAAAAGACTGCTCCCGGCTGACTCAACTCCTACATGAGGTCCAGCTGGCCCATGGGGCTCCTACCATAGCTGGCACTCCACCCTCTGTTTCCCACATGAATGCAGGGCCCACAGGCACAACAAAAAACAAACACACAGTTGATTTGAATTGCCTTTGAGGGTGTAGACTCTGTAATGTGTCATCTTTTCTACTGACTCTTCTTCAGACTGAGAGGTGAAGGGAAAGGAGAAGAGGATATTGATTTCCCACTGAGGAGAAGGCTGCCTCAGTTTCTCATTCCATTGCACCTCATGTGAGAGTCAGAGTTTGTAGCTGCAGTAGTGAGGAAGGAGAGGAGATGAAAAGAAAGTGAAGGCCATGAGGGGAAGGACATGAGGAACCCCAAGTGGAGGCAAAGGATGCTTTTGGATGGGGCTTGGGGCTCAGCAGCCTCTCCCATGCCCCCTTTCACAAACCCTGGTTCCTTGTGTCTCTCCAGAGCAGAACACATACCCAGGAGGAGACCAGAACCAGCACCTGGACCCTCACTGGGCACAGATTCAGCCAGAGCAGCAGTGTAGGCATGGAAACCACATGACCCAGACAATCATTTAAACACCCAACACGCTCAATTGCCAAGTTAGAGCAACAAAGTCAACCAATGGAGGGTCCACTCCATGTGATGGGATGGATGAGTTTGTATATTATTACGTCGTGCACTTGTGGCAGGTGCTCCTGGACCATCAGCACAGGTGGGACTTTGAGCACCCCTTGCCCCCTAAACAAGTGTATGAACAATAAAAAACTCTGTATCATCCATCAATTTATAAGCCACTTTATTCCAGTCCCTTGAACATCACAGCCTGGCTTGATTTCAGACAGAGCAGAAACCATTTCCAGAGGTCCCTCAATACAGCAATGACAATGAACAGCCCGGCACAGGAGTGACATAAACTTTTAGGCATCCAGCCTTCTGGGTGCTGCAGAGTTCCTCGGCCAAAAATGAGTGCATTGGATTAGACATACAAAGGCTTTCCCGGGAAGAAGGAGGAAAAGAAAAACAACCCTCGAGAAAATACAGACAGGGTCAATGGCAGGCCAGGATGAGGGCTATTTCCGTGCATCCCTGGCCTGTTGGCGTTCATTAGACATGCGTCTGGCTCTTGTTTTCTTTCCTAAACAGCTGGAGACCCTCTCCCCTCTCCACACTCCAGCTCTAGGCTCTAGGGAACAAATGAGGCTGCCTCAACAAGCTATTGTGACCAAGGGCAGAGCCCAGCTGGGTTTCCCAAACATTCAGTCACTTCAGCGTCTAAGGAGAATTAAAGGAGAAATTAGATCTTTAATCAAGATTGGGGGAAAGTTAGGTGTGACTCCTGAGCACTATGGATAGAGGTACTGGGTCACCTCGCCCCCTCTGCACTCCATGTCTTAGGTTAATTCCCTATTTTTCAAAACTAGATTTTACCACTTGGACCATGGAAGAACTTTGCAAGTCTCAGGATAAAACACTACGAGAAAGTGATACTCAGAGGAGAATTAAAATTATTTTACTGAGTCCAGGTCTCAAAATTTCATCCTGCACAATGGTTCATTTTGGTTAACCACATGAATTTGGATTTTTGCTAACCGTTAAAATGGATTCAAGTAATACCCAAGAATCTGGAGGTTGGAACCAACTCAGCACCATATTTCTCGTGTTTACGATGTCTATCTCTCTGGACAGCAGACAGGCCCACTGGGGACCTACCTCTCTGCCTTCTCTTAGGGCAGCTGAGTGTTTGGGTTTCCTCACGCCTGCTGCCTACCAAAATGTCACTCCCCTGTGACCTGCAATTTTTACTCTTAACTTTCCATTCCAATTAGTGGGTACGAGGTCCCCTGACTGAACAGAAACTCAAATTTTTGCTGTCACTTCTGGAAATAAAAATCTGCATTCAAAGGACATGGTGATGGAGAACACCTTTGAATTTCTCATAGCAGGACTTGGAAATCACAGATACACTTGCCCCTGGCTTCTTCACGATGAATCAAATGATGGTCCAACCTCCAGCTCCCAGTAGGGCCAGCCGGGGCATGGAAAGTCATCCTTCCAGATGTGGCTCCCTAACCATTCACATGGATTCAACCACCAGGTAGACCCTTTCCGGGCCTACAGAATATTGATCGCCTCCAGTGTACGGCCGCCAACGAGCTGCGGGGCTGGCAGTCAAGCCATCGCCTCATCTCTCTCCTAAGGTTGACCCTCTGGTGCTCCAATCCATGAGCCCACTTCAACCTGCCCTGCTTCTATTCTCCAGGCACCGCTACTCTGGAAAGTGTTCACAGGTCAGTTTGGGCCCTAGTCACGGTTACTTGGTACTTTTCTGGAATATATAAAATATACCTGTTGATTGGTGCATTTGTGCAAAGACAGATATGACTGTAAAACAAGACACAGACATTCATTATAGTTGGCTTACTTCACAATAAGCTACTAGAAACAGTCTTCTGTAATAAGTTTGGATTAGTGCTCACTAAACATGCATTTTATTTAAACAAGGCAAAACACTTAATTTGGTCTGCTATACCCAATATTTTATATACAGCATTCTTTCCTTTCTTTTTCTTTTCTTTCTTTCTTTTTTTTTTTAAAATCACAAGAAGCAACAAGATGGGTCTGGTCTTGGAATACATGTTACCATTTGTGATTAATTTCCAAAGAAACTCATCTTAGCTCAACTAGTGTAAACCTGTGAAAAAAGAGCTGAGCCATCTTTTCCTTGTTGCTATTAATTTATCTTGAAATGTTCACAGCTTAAAAACTACAGCCTGCTGGGGGCGGGGTAGGGCAGGCCTGTGAGGGGGGAACTCCTCATGTCCCTTTAACAGCCTGGCCCCAGAAGCTTCCTTACTCTTACTTTGGGAATCCTATGTCCTGTGCCATTGCCCCTCAGGCACACGTGACAACAGACCTGGGGGGAGTTTTGTTTTTCCAACAAACCCCTCAAAGCCTGCCATCCTGCTCCGGCACCAGACTGGTTTCCCGTCTTCTGCCTCTCCGAGTCTTCGGTGTTAGAACAGAGACATTAGAATCAAGAAGAAATAATAATAACGATTAAAAATAGTCAGAACAACAAACACCACAAAGTCTGTGCAGGACGCACATGCTCTCCACAAGCGTCGGGGTCCTGGCCGTTCCCAGGAAGCGTCCACCACTGAAGAAGCTGAAGGTGTCACGAGGAAGGTGCATCCAGCCGCATAGGGAATAGCATCACCGTCAATATTTGGCCAAAAAAAAAAAAAAGGTTAAAAAGAAAAATCAAAAGGGAACACAAGCAGCTCTACGATTTGTGGGGCGCAGGCTCAGAACTGGCCGGCGCTGCTGGGGTCACACTGAAGGAGGCGCACTATGGACGGGTCGCTCTTGGCCCCTCGGATGAACTCTTCCAGGGAGAGTTTTCCTAGAAAGCGAAAGGATGGAACACGGGTGAGTGGTGGCAGGTGGCAGCTGGTGAACCTACTATGCTCTTCCCACTGCATCTCGGAGGCAGTGGTGCCTCCCGCTGTTCCTGCTGTCCCACACCTGCTGTCCCACACCTGCTGTCCCACACCTGCCGTGAAACCCACACTCTGTCCTCCGGATGCGAGACCCATGCACATTTCTTCCTGAGAACCCACTGTGTGCCTGCCCTGGCGGGGTGCTGGGTGGCCCTGACGTGATCCCTGCCCTCTTGACTTCATCCTGTGGGGGCTCACTCAGTATTTGTGGAAGGAATGGCCCCAAGCTTAAATGAGACTGAGCTGTGCTCTCTGGGCACTGGGGCCATTCCCACAATGTCACTGGGAGCCTCTGGGCTCCTTAGGGTCACTCAGGCCTCTGCAAGGGGCCACTGTGATAGCTGAGGGAAGGCCCTTTTTGGACAGCACATGCAGTAAGAAAATAAAGGGGTGTGTGGGAAAGGCAGAGGGGTGCCCCTGGTCCCTCCTGTCAATCAGGGTGCTTTTCTCCTACCCTGACAGGCTGGCTCTGCCCCCTGGGATCTCACTCCTACCCGTGTTCCTTCCAGAGGTCCCTGTCAGGTTGTTGGAATGAGGCAAAGCTTCTCCCCCGTTCATTCCTGGTGCTTGCAGAGGGCCCCTCCTTGGGAGGAGCTGCCAGGCCTTTCTGCTCAGCTTTGCCTGCTTCTTTCTCTACCCTCCCAGGGTTGGCGTCAGGTTGCCTGCTCCCTGCTGCTGTGGGTTTGGTGCCCATGCCCACTGAGCTGCATCCTTCGATGAAGCTCGGTCATCTGGCCTCTATTATTGCCCTTTATTTCTCAACTAATTCCAGCTCCAGGCAGGAGGGGGTGCCTTCTATTGGAGCTTTTACCCTCCACCCCACTAAAATCTGTCTTCCCCTCAGCCACAGCCACCTCCCCCAGATTCTAGTTTTTGGTTAGCCAAATTCACCTTATCCATACAAAGGGAAAGGGCAGGAGTTAATTTATCTATTTATTCTCAATATGCAGAGCAGGCCCCTCTAAGCCTGTGTCCTGGCCATGTTTTATGAGCTATGCCCGGGCTCAGGCACTGGTTGAAACGGTGACAGCTTCCTCAGGTGTGAAGGCTGGCATGAGGGAAAGGAGAAGGGAGCAGTCCCTTGACTACTTTGGGATCCCCCAAAGGGTGACTCTGGGCCCACAAGTCAAAGTGGTAGAACCAACCCCGTGTTCCAGGTGCACAACCAGCTCTCTCTGGGTAACTACCCGGTGCTTCTAAGGGGGTGCCCGCTAACTGCAGGCCCAGACTTTTCTCAGCGAGTCAGCAGCCAGGGGTTAGAAGCAGAGGGCTTCCACCAAGAAGAATCTAATGGCAGGAGACTCTGGATGAGTCCTGCTCCGGGCATGGGCTGGACTCAGCCTTGGGGGTTATCCTGGTGTCTGGACCTTCTCCCTCCCAGAGCCCCGTTCTAAAGAGGTGGCTGGGCTTGGGGGCAGGGCACACAGCCACCTGTGCTCCCTGGAGCAGAGCAAATCAACAAGTTCATTAACTATTAAAATAACCCAGTACTTGTCTAATGTTTGCAAAACAATCAAGCTATTTGCTGTGAGTCAAGTGCCTAAGGGAAAATAAGATGCCCTAGGTGGCCACAGCACCTTTGTGGAGGAAACAAAGCAAACCCTCAGGCAGCAGGTGCCCCAGAGGGTGTGGGGTGAGAGAGGCTTGCTCTACTTCACAGCCACCTGTCAGTTTGTCCATCAGCTCATCATGGACAAGAACTGCGGGGATGCCCAGCAGAGCAGGTGAGCTGGTAATAACAGCAAAAGCTGTGAATGACTCCGTTCATTATGGCCTGGGGCTCTGCGCCCTGCACGACAAACCCGGTGCGACATCTAGATGGGGTTGCCAGATCTGGCAAATAAAATACAGCATGCCCACCTAACTTTGAATTTCAAATAAACAACAAAAGCTTTTTTTCATATACATATGTTCCCTACTCTGCATAGGGCATACTTGTATGAAAAAACTCATTTGTTGTTCATCCAAAATTCAAAGCTGTGGGGCCTCCTGTATTCTGTCCTGCAACCCAGCATCTAAAACCTTCTGTTCTGAGGTTTGAAGCCCAACCTTCCTTTTGACTTTGGTTTGCTTTGAGTCCCCTGGTTGGGTCTGCATTGTGAGGGCACCCTCAGGGTGGCACTCGCGGCCACCTCCCTCCCCTCCCATGCCCACCCACCCAAGGCTGTGGGGGCCCACTTGGCTCTGGGAAACTGAACACAAGAGTGTGTGTGGGAGAGCCCGCTAACACCCCGGCCAGCAGGGGGAGAGCCACCAGGGGCTGGGCAGAACGACACCCAGTCCCTCCCCACTTTCTCATTCACTCACCTGCAGGGACCCAGCCTGCTCAGGCCTGATCCTCCTCTGTCCTGCTCCACGGAGGAGCAGGCGGGATGAGCCACTTTTACAAAGAAAGGGCTGTGAGCCAGGTCCCTGCGGCCAATATCTTGTCCCCAGGTGGCATTTCCCTGCTTGGACACCCCCAGCCCCCCCAGCAGCCCCCACATGGAGCAGAGCAAGGCAGAGCAGCCTCAGCCACCTACCATCTCTGTTGGTGTCCATCTGGCGGAAGATCTTTTCTGTCCTTTTCTCCGGGGTTGACTCATCTTCAGGCATTTTCATCACGGAGGAAACCATCTTGTAGATCGCCTGGGGACAGACGCAACCCAGTGGGAAGAGGGAAACATGGGCTGGATTGGCCCACAACAGCCCTGTCGTTAAATCTCCCCAATACAGGGGTGAAGTGAAGGGAATGCTCCCCTTTCACACGGGCCTGGCCCCAGCCTGCTGATGTGTTGCAGAAACAGATGCACAGTCTCTGATGGCCGCAGAAGTTTGTTGTGGCACTAAGAAACTTCAGGAGTGACAGCTGTCAAGGAGACCCACCAGACCCCTGGGTGTGAAACTTCAATGTGCATAGGAATGCCCTGGGAATCTTGTGAAAACGCAGAATCTGACTGGGTAGGGTAGGTTGGGGGACAGAAGGGGGGTGTCAGATTCTGCAATTCCAACAAGCTCCTGTGTGATGCCGATGCTGCTGTTCTGAGGACCTCACTTCTAGGAGAAGGCTGCAGGTGACACTCCTCAGGCCAGAGGGACAGGTTAGTGTCTGCTGTGGTCTCCAGCTAGGACGCTCAGGATGCTATGTGCCTGATAGTCTGCAAGTGGGGGCCCTGGTCTCACCACCAGGCATTACCCATCCATCCAGTGCCCATCCCCTTGTATGTGGCAATCGTCTCACATTCCTTCTCAGCAAGCTCCCAAATATCCCCAAGAGGGAACAATCTGCCATCCAAGTTTTGGCTTAAGTAATTATGCAATGTCAGGCCTGAGACAGACTGCGCCCATCTGAGCCCTGAGAGCAGAAGAGGGCCCTCCTGAAAGAGCTCTGTGAGAAGGGCTGAACAGGTCTCCCCGCCACTGTGGGCCCCCAGAAAGGGCCCTGGTTGTCAGGTGCGGTTTTATATGGGAAGAAAAATGGAAAGTTATTGTTTTTATCCCCAGATCATGACTTTGCTAATCAGATTTACTTTGGGAACTTTAGCTCTGGGAAGGTGTTTTAGAAGAAGTAAATTTTGCCAGAGGATAGGCACAAAAATATAGAAAGTTCTGGAACTCCACATGTAGTGGAATGAATAGCTAGAGGGAGGAGAGAGAGGAAGGCAGCTAAGGGCAGGTAGCGTCCAGATGGGAAAAGGGAACAAGACTGATCATAAAGGCTGAACTTATCTGCTTTACCGTCTTGTTTAGGATCAGCCTGCCTTGAGTCCCTAAAATGTTCTGGAGGTGGAGCTGGGGGGGCGGCGGAGAATATTCTACTCCCAGTGGTGACACCAGAATGAGAAAGGGACTCACCCAGTGTGCTGCCCTTGGGCTGATCATGCCCCTTAGGCACCCCTCAGGCCAGGCTTCCTGAGTCTTTCTTGAAGTCACCCAAAGTCCTCACTGAACTTGAGCGCTGCCTCTGCAGCAATTCCATCTGGGAGGAAGGTCAAGCTCACAGCTATGGCCTTGTCTAGGACCATGGCTGTCATTAGGATAAACTTGGTCACAGTCAGCTTTCTCAAGAAACATTCACCGAAGTGCGCTCTGGAGGCAAGGAGCAAGCCCTACACTGTCTTCCCCCTGGACGCCTACCTGCTGTCCCCTCCAGCCCAGGTCTACACTGCCAACTGTGCTGGGGTAGTGTGCCATGTGCCAAGCTGCTGAAGAAACCTGACTCCTTGGGGAAACTAGAAAAGGCTACAGAGAGCTATCTTTACAAGTGGGAAAAAGAGATGCTTAGATTTCACGGGCCAGGTAAATATTTAGTAACAGGAGTAGAAAGCAGAAGTCTTTCATTCTTTTTCTTTTTTTTAATTGTTCAGTTACAGTTGTCCCCATTTCCCCCTGTGCAGAAGACTTTCTATGCCAGCAGTGTCTTGAGGTCTAGCACCCTTTCCTTAGCATTCCTTTCTCCTACTGGAAGCTTTTCTTGTAACTCTTGCCCCAGTTCATGGGAATTGGGAACACCAGCTGATGAACAGACACACACAACTCACAGGAATGTCAAACTTACATATGAGTAATCTTAATGTTTTGTGAATTTGCAAGCCCAGGAATCTTAAAACAACAACAAAAACAGTATCTAGAGGCAAGTATTGCACTAGATCATGTAAGTACAACCTCTTTAAAGGAGCGGGAGCTTACCCACTTCACAAGTTGTAGAGGTGATATGGGAAGAGCACTGATGAGCAAACTGTAACTTAACTTTTTTGGCAGAGGTCTTAAGGATACATGTGTGACATGTCCTCGACTTTTGGGGTTTGTTGTTCCACCCCTGAGTCTGTTCTGGCCTCAGTAAGCTCATCTCACTTGGTACTTCTGGGTGCCACCTGCTGCTTGTCCATCACTGGCCAAAGGAGGAATTCCCAATTCAGAGGCTTTGCAGAGGTTGTAGAGTCTGGCAACCTGTCCAACCCACACCTTGGTTTCCTGGACCAGCAGCTTTGTTTAGACTGTTATCTGAGTGTTTACCTATCCTTCTTCTCTTACCTTGAAATCCTATCCATGTGCTGAGTGCAGACTGATATGTTATCCTCCTACAGGAAGACTTCCATGGTCTTCTTTCCTTCTCTGCTATGTATAATTTTCCCTCCTCTCAAACAGCTCCATCTAAAGCTCTCCTGAATCATTTCATTCCCCTCACTCCGACTTTTAGTTACCCAGGACACTGTCCCTTTAGTTGTGAGGGTGGCAATCAGATCTGGCTAGTCATCAAACCCCTGTGAGTCCCTAACATGGTCGGGCGCAGGCTTAGGCTCACTAAGTTTGCAGATTCGCTCAGGAATAAGTGTTCCCTATCACAGCACCTTCTTCCTGCTTCTTGTCCTCTCTCAATGTTCTTTTCTTATGCTTCTCATTCTAAAGTTCCTCCTTTATCCTTTCATAATTTTTTCTCATTTCCCCACCCTCTTTTCTTTTTCTTCTCCCTTTCTTCATATAATTAAATGTATGTATCTGAAACCTCTCAGTCTGTCAAAAGTGATGGGCTCTCACCTTAGAAACCCTTCAAATCCGCTCCTGGATATACACCCACTCCTGCAAGACAACTTCAGGGCCGGTGCACTATGGACCCCATTCACAGACCCCAGGTTAGGGGAACACCTGCTCTTCGTCTACTGCCCCAGCCCATGCCCAGTCACTCATCCATTCACTCCATCATACACCAAATACTTATTGATCAACTATTACATACCAGGCCTTAACATCTACCGTATCCTTGCCGTCGTGGGTTTACTGATAAATAAGCAGACCGACATTATTCGAACAATCAAAGAAATGTATGTAAAACCTTAGTTGAAAGCAGTGCTACAAAGGAAGATGTGTGGTTTTAGGAGGTGATGTGTTGGGGATACTGGGCCTCGTCGGGAGAGTTTGCTTAGGCTGCCCCAAGGAGTGAAGACTGAGCAAAGAGGTGAAGAAAATGTAGAGCTTAGAGAGGCAAAGGACAGAGTGAAACACACGTGTAGACATGGAGGCGGGGGGGGGGGGCGTGGTAAGAAGGCTGAGAGTGTGCAGGGCAGTGGGGTACAACGCAGCGCCCTGGAGCAGCAAAGACAGACCACTGGGCCCTGCAGGCTCTGTGACGGTATTGGTCTTTCTCCAATGTGCAACGAACAGATGGAACTGCTAGTAAGTTTGAATGTATTATCTACATCCGCTTCTCCGATATACTGCTATTCCCTCATTTGCAGGCAGTGGTATTGAGAGAATTAAAAAATGATTATTCATAATTTAATACTTACTGAGTGTCTACTATGTGCTAGGTGATGGGGATTCAATTATTAACAAGACTGAGAGGCTCTTTCTTATTTTATACCTCACCAATCCCCTGGCACAGGGCGTGGAGACACCACATTGAAGACAAAAAGCACTTAGATGGGTATGGTGATTCTCGTAATGCCTTAGTAATTGTTATGGAAGCCTTCACCTGCGCGATGTCTGGGCCCTCTGGCGGTGAGTAAAACCCACCGATCTGAAGCATCCCTTATTGCTCTAAGCCTCTAATAACTGGGGCTCATAAAGTTATCATTATGGAGTTGTGATGGGAAGTCAGCTGTGTAATAACCCACAGATTATTCCCTAAAACTCTTGGTTGAACAAATGAAGGAACGACCCAGTAGACTAAAATGGGTTTGTATCAGAAAATGAGACTCTCACAGTCAACAGAAGTTTCAACAGAAGAGTTAGCTATTAGGCAAAAGGGGTAGGGTTGGGACAGAGAAATAAGAAGGTTAATACACTACAAAACAAAACAAAAGCAAACAACCAAGAAAGTCAGGATTCCTTCATATGAATAGACTTTCAAATGGGGCTGCTGGAATGGAGCAAGAGGCTAAGGTCTGAGTGCCCCACAGGGTTGAGGAGGAAGTGAGTGCTTTGTTAAGAGACCCACACTTACAGATGGCTCTCACAGCACTCGGATGAGATGTTTTCTGTTTTTTAAATGTGCATCCACTCACAGACAAGAAGTACACGAAACCAGGTCTATGGTGTGGGTGGCACTACAGTAGTGAGGCAAAGAGCTGGGGGGATGAGTCCCAGTGGTCCCGGGAGTGAGCAAGAGGATGGCAGCCTGGCAAAAGCTCATTTAGGGAGTGGTCCGTCCCTCTGCTAACTTCCCACGGCACCAACAGCCCAGTGCTGATGGCATTAGAACTTCAAAATCCAGGACTTCACAGCACAGAGAGGGAAAGATACAACTCCAGACAGCAATCTGAAACAAATCATGTCTTTTATTAGCTCCAATTCCACTCCCACCTCTCCCACCCCCAAATAAATGGGATTAAACCATGAAGAGGCCAGGCTACTTCCCTACTTTATTTTTAGCAACATCCATGAGAGGCCCAGCAGGGACATCCTGTTTTTAATTAAACTTGAAGAACCCCATTCTTGTCTCCGGGTAAATGCAGAGCAAGGGGACACCCAGGATCCCAGCTCTGGCTCTGCCCTTCGCAGGCCCTGTGGCCAGAGGCCTCACCAGCTTCCTCCTGGTCTATATCTTTCTTTCTTTTTCCCTCTTGGAATGTTGGAAAGGAAGGACTCCCATCCAAACCCATAAAAGTTGCTGGGAGGCAGGCACAATTCCAAGAGTTAAAGCTCAACCCTCTCTCTGAAGGAAACCAGACTGACTCCTTTCATCAGAAGATGCAGGGTCTTCTAACAGGAAGGACCTCCAAGGCCCCATGACAACCAACCAAGGACAAAAGAAGTTAGGCAGTACCGAGCTGTTTTTAGATTCTAGGTGAAGGTCAGCACCCTGCTTAGAAGGCTATCACATACCAGGAAAGGAGGGTGGAGGGAGGCCACTGGTATCTTTCCTGGAAACACTTTCAAAATTGGATGAATACCTATGTATCTGGAATGGTATAAGGACTTTCTTATTTAGAGCTGGAAGAATATGTTAAATAAGTAACTTTCCTAACAGTCTACAGAAGAGGTGCTTTGGGCACATCCACAGGTGGAGAGAAGAGAAGGGGGAAAATAGAGGCCCTACCTCTTTTCAACCTAAGCAGTTCCATTCTTATATTAGGTTTCATGCAAGATTTTACTTGAAGCAAACTCATTGTTATCCACCCCCCCCAACTTTATTATTTTGTAAATAGCCCTATTATCATCCTATAATCAAGTCAAAGACAGCTCTGGGACCTCTCCACCATCTGTCATCTTATCCAGGCCATCACCAGACCTATTAAATCTGCCTCCTTAATATTTTCTTAAATCTATTATTCTTCCTACCACTGTCTTATAAAATTTCAAGTCACTGGTAGTACTCATCATGTTAGATATGGGTAGTTAATATTTTTCTATCTTATGTTAAGTGTTATACAAAGGCATCTTTAAACAATCCCTTCCAAAGAACCCTTGGACTGTCCTAAACAGGCATTCTGAAGTTTGTGTTATAGACCTTCACACTTTGGGGGGCAGGGGGCAATAGTGAGTTTGTGTTTGGGATGTTGACCTTGAGGTACCAGCACAACACCTTGGGATGTCCATTAACAGATGAAATTAGCAGAGTGAAGATTTGCATATAATCTGTACTTTCATCCATAAAATGGAGCCAATAAGGTTGCCATGAGGATCAAATGAAATCATCTACGCACACTAAGTTGACCAGTGTCCTGAGAAACCATGTCCATCCAGAACCTGTGAACCTGATTTGTAAATAGGGTTTTTGAAGATTAAAATGAGATCACACTAGATTAGGGCAGGCCCCAACCCATCCAATGACTGGTGTCCTTAAAAGAAGAAAATTTGGACACAGGCATACAGAGAAAATGTCATGTGATGATGGAGGCAGAGATCAGAGGATGCACCTGCAAGACAAAAATCACCCAGGATGGCCAGCCACCACGAGGAAGCTAGGAAAGAGGCCTGGAATAGACAGCCCTCAGGAAGTCTCCAGAAGGAACCAACATTGCCCACTCCTTGATTATGGACTTCTGGCCTCCAGAACTGTGACAGAATACCTTTTGTTCTAAGCTACCCAGTTGACTGTACTTTGTTATGATAACAACCTTAGGAAACTAATACAGTGTGGAAAGGACTTAGCACCATGCCTAGTACATAACAAGCTCAGAGAAGATGAGACTTCTGGAGTGAATGAAAGGAGAAAAGTGCTGTGGTTGGAATGCTGTTTGGGAATATCCATGTTCAGGGAGCAGGAGAAGGAACAAGAGGCCACAGAGGAGACTGGGAGGGAGCAGCCAGAGAGGGCTATCTTTTGGGTAGACATCACTCATGCTTCCAGATGACGTGCTCAATGCAAAGGGTTAAACTCAAACTACAGTGTGGCTTGTCATGATAAGATCAATCCCCTACTAAGAAAAGGCACAACCAAACACTACTAATAAGCAAGTGCCAAGGTTAGTTCTAAGAGAATGCCACCAGTGTAAGCAATTGCTTTCAAGAGTTTCCTCCAGGAAAGAAATCTTAGCTGCATTCCAGAGTGACATTTGTGGTCCACATTTATAATTGAGAATTAGGCAAGACTTGGGAGCTGAATTCCCAGGGGCCATATCACGATGGACTAGAAGCTCCCTCCTCACCCCATTTTTATTTCAGAATCAGAAGAGCACAGTGTTTCAGGTCCCCAAGGATTATATTCAAAGTGACATAGTGTCTATGACGCCAAATTAGAAAGATCACTGGAAGAAAAATATTCAAGTGCCACTCAGGAAGTGGTTCCAAAAAGGATGTACAGAAGTCTCTCTGGTCCTGACTTTGGTTCTCTGTGATACAAATATTCACAGGCCGGTTGCCTGGAACAATCCCAGTTGGTATTCTCGCAACTGGGTGGGATTAATCTGTGAGTTTGGTGCTACCACAGGGCAAACCTTCGCATGGCCACCCACCTCCTCATCTGGTTGCTCTACAGCTATGTACACCTTATTCATCACATGAGTGAATCAGAAACAAATTCTTTTCTCCGTAGTGCTAAAAGAAATAAAACTGAAATATTTTTAAGTTATTTTTTAAAATATTTTATTTATTTATTTTTAGAGAGAGGGGAAGGGAGGGAGAAAGAGAGGGAGAGAAACATCAATGTGTGGTTGCCTTTCACATTGCCCCCACTGGGGAGGTGGCTGGCAACCCAGGCACGTGCCCTGACTGGGAATCGAACTGGTGACCCTTTGGTTCACAGCCCACACTCAAAAATGAAATCTTCTGTGATGGACTGCCAGAATACACCCAACCTCTTTCCTTCAGGTTTCATTCATATGAAAGGTGTGAAAAGATAAACAAAAGGTATTCTGAGGTTCATTCTGTCTTCCTCAAAAGTACCAATTAACCCAGAATTGCAACTAAGGGGGATTGCAACTGATTCCAAGACAACATTATTTGAACACTAAGTATTTTCAAAGCAATCATTAACATCCAAGTAATGAATATAATTAGAAACTATCCCAACCTAGTCTTTAAACTAAACTCCCTGAGAGCTGCTGTGGGTCAGACTACTGTCAGACTATACATTCCTTTTGGAAGGTCCCTGACTTGAACTTGAGAACAAATCCACACAGGCCATCCCCACGGTCCCAATGCACGAAGTGCACCTGCATACTCAAGTCCACAGTTCAGATTTGGGGAACCTGGTGTCAACCATACTCTCTCCCAGAAGGGTGATCTTTCTGTCGTCTGAGCCCTGTGAACATCAGAGCAGCCCATAAGTTTTAGCTTCTTCCCAGCGGGGCTTGTGTTTAGCAAGAAAGACAACACGTAAAGAAGGCCAGGAACCCCTAAGGCTATTGTACAAGAATCTTCTGTGAGTTCCACCAACTGGAGGTTTAGCTGGGTTGCCCCCCTTTTCTTTGTGAACATATACATTATGACTAGGTAAATTTAACTTAAGAGTTAATAAAAGATTGTTGCCTTGATCTTTGAATGAGAAATGACCTTCTTTTATTTTGCAGGAAAACATCCTGCCCAAGCTTGGGAAACTTCTATAGAATAACAGTAGCCAACATTTACTGACACCCCATGACAAGCACTATGCACAGTACCCTGTTTGCAATGACTGTTTAACTCTTACAATGACCCATGGGGCAGGTGCTATAATTAGTTCTAGTTCACAAACCATGAAAACAATGCACAGGAAAGTCTGGTAACTTGTCCAAGGAAGAGAAGGAAGAGGGAGACTGAAAACGGAGGGAGGTGAGGTGATGCCGACTGAGCTGCCGACTCTCACATGCCAGTTCTCCCATGGGCTCCCTCTTCAGCCTTCATTTGGACACAGGTGATCATTCCTAACCAATGGCAGTCCTGTCGTTAAAAACTTCTTTCAAGGGTCTCTGTTACTTTCTCAGACCAGAAGGGGGGACAGTTCATCTCCACATTCTTGCTACATTCTCTCCCTGGGAGTGTTGTGGTCCCATTGATGGATCCCTAAGTTCAGTGTTCCCTCATCTCCAAGATCCCAGTGAGCATCTAAGCATTCATGGCCCAGCTGACCACACCGCTCATATACTCCTTGGCCCTTCCTCAGACACGGTCTTGCTGTAATGGGTGTGGGTACTCAGACCTGCCTCCAGCAGGGCTGAGGGGCAGGAAGCTGAGTAGGGCAGACAAGGGTCTCCATCCTCTTACAGCAGTGGGCTGACCCTTGCCCCCACCCAGAGGGGAGCATCTGCTGCAACAGGAGGAAGGTCCGAGATGTTATCTGGCTTAAGAATCCCAAGAGGCGGTTTTGATGCCATAACAAAATACTGGGCCTAAATTGTGTTCCTAAATTTGTCACTTAAAAAACAAACAAACATGTTCATTTAAAAGAATGTAAAAATGTTCATTTAAGACTCTAAAAATAAATCTGCAAGTAAATTTGGTTTTACTTGGTCATCCAGATGTTCCAATAGCACAAAATTATTTTTTATAGAGGAATACAACTGCATTTCAGCATGTGCAATAGACTGAAAAATGGTCTCCCCTCAATGTGTACATCCTAATCTGTGGTACCTATGAATATGAATAGACTTATATAGTAAAAGGGAGTTTACAGATGTGATTACGTTAAGGATCTTGAAATGTGGAGGTTATTCTAGATTACCTTGCTGTTTGCAATGTAATACAAGGGTCTTTATAAGTGTGAGAGAGAAGCAGAATGAGACACCCACAGGAATGGCAGCATGAGAAGGACTCAGTAAATACACTGTTGCTGGTTTTAAAGATGGATGAACAGGGCCACAATCCAAGGAATGTTCCAGAAATAAGGAAAAACAAAGAAACAGACTTTCTCCTAAAACCTCCAGAAGGAACACAAACTGTGGACACCTTGATATTAGCCCATGGAAGTTGATGTCAGACCTGTGACCTCAAGAACTATAAGATAGCCCTGGCTGGTGTAGCTCAGTGGATTGAGCGCAGGCCTGGGAACCAAAGGATCATGGTTCGATTCCCAGTCAGGGCACATGCCTGGGGTGCAGGCCAGTTCCCAGCAGGGGATGCACGAGAGGCAACTACACGTTGATATTTCTCTCCCTCTCTCCTTCCCTTCCCCTCTAAAGATAAATAAATAAAATCTTAAAAAAAAAGAACTGTAAGATAACAACTTTGTGTTGTTTTGAGTGACTAAGCTTTGAGTAATTTGTTATAGCAGCAAGTGGAAAATACTACAGTGCATTTCAGCATTACAGAGCCCACATCAGAGTCCTTCCCACCAACCTCAGGAAGTGCAGAGGATTTCAACTTGTCATAAACAATATTCTGTAGATAGCAAAGCTAAACTACAGGAAGAAACGTCAAGAAAGAAAAACTAAATTCCATCCATTGTCAAGCTTAATTAGGAACTTGTTCAGATCCCCAGCTTCACCTCGACCAGTTATTAGTGTATGTAGGTGAACATAATGAATTTGCATTTAGTAAATCATTTGAATTTCTGAGCCTTGGAGTGACAGGAATTCAGTCAAGAACTTATACACTGTCACTTGTAATCAAGCTGCAGGTTTTACTTACTTTAACAAAGAAAGCCTTAATTTGTGTATGATTGGCAGGCCCACAGCCTGCCTCCATCTCATCACTTCTAACAGATGCAAAGCAGAACCTAAGGGACAGTAACTCCTCCAAAGCAAACGCAGCCTCTGCGGATGTAGGTTCTGCTAAAGGGTGGGAACCAGCTAGAACGAAATACAAGAGAATCCCTGCAAAGGCTCATGCCTTCTTGGGACAGCAATAAGGCCTAGAGTGTGGGCTTTCAAAGGGTAGGGGTATGGTGGGGGATGGGAATAGAGTAGGAAGTTCCAGAATATTCCACAACAAATTCCAATTCATCACGGAATTGGAATCCCTGAAAATTGGGGATTAGCATACGAATGAGACAGAATATATGAGTTGTCAGTTGACAAAGTGGCAGAATAGAATAGCATAGCCCTTAATAGGAAAATGGTTCCAAATTTAATTTAATCTCATTGGTGATTTGGAAGTCACCTCAGGATGCAGCAATATTTTCTCTCTACTGCAATGAATATTAATCATCAGGTTATGGTATTATAGAAAACAATTTAGGAAACTTAAGATCTCCATCTGCGGGCTTCTTAAAAACTCCAAGTATATAGGCATTTATTAAGGAATCTGTATCTTTCCAGCTATGACCTGGAAACCTACCGTGGGCCTGTGAGTGAACTGAGCTACTTCACAGAGAGGAAAAGGCCTTGTTAGGCTGAATACTCCAGTTTTATGATCATTTTTGACATTCAGCACTGGACACAGAGGAAGTCAGCAAGGGCTCAGTGAGGGCTTATTGGCACCTCCCACACATTCTCTGGGATGGTCCCACTCTCCCTTGCAAGCTGGATTCCACAGCACAGGGAGAGTGTGTTTCCCTCCCTCTACTGTTGATTCCCAGCACCAGCTACTACTTAGTAGGTGTTTCACCCCAGGTGCGGAATGAATGTGTGCCCACGTGGTTGGGAGGGTTCTCCCAGCCTAGGAGTCAACATCTCCATCAACATGTGGTAGGCAGTTAGTCAGGCATGAGCAGAACAAGGAGGATGGGTCAGGTACAGAAGGTCACCAGGGCAGAAAGCCCCAGGTGTCCAGCAATGGGCAAAGTTGAGCAAACAAGGACCTTGTCCCCAGGGTAACCTTTCCTTCCCTCGCACATTGATGGTCATATGGTTTAGACCCCTCGACCGTTCATATAACTGGTTGTGCAGTTTAGACACCCTGACCTTTTGTATCATAGCTGGTCATTAGGTTCAGACCCTCCCCTGACCTTTCTTCCCCTGGCATGTCACTAGTCATGTGGTAGACCCCTTTGAAAGAGTAAAGGGGGGCCAAAGAGTGGCCTCACATGACTCTCACATAGGCCCTTGCATGACCTCTCCCTTAAGCATTAACCTCTAAAGATAATATCTAGGCCGCAGCTGTGTTTTAGCTCCAGGCCCAGAAAAGCAGCAAAACCAGACAAGCGATGCCATGACTGACATCAGAGCCAGCTGTGTTGATTAATGACCCCTGGCGCCAACCAATCATAGAAATCATGACCTTGAGGACACACCTGGAAAGGTGATGAATATTCTGTTGAGACCCTCCCTTGAGACTTCCAGATGAATACCCTCATTCCAGAGGATCCAGTGCAGCTCTCTAGGGATCTTGCCTGTGCCTTTCTCCATCCCTTTTTCCCTAGGGCGTTTTCCTTGCCTCTCTCTTTCTCCTAAGCTCCAAGGTCCCTTCTTTTGCCTCTGTAACTTGATTCCTGGGCCCATTTTCTCTAAGGCTCACTTCTACCTCTGTGACTTCCTAAATGAACTTTCTCTTAGAGTTTGAGTCTTGGCTCTGAATTCTTTCTTAGCCAGAACTCAAGTACTGTGGTTGCTGAACTGATTAAGAAAAATTAAGCAAAGATTAAGAAAAATAAGAAAAATGCACCAATATGGGGCACCCCTCCCTCACTTTGGGAGAACATATGAAAAAAAAATTTGGTAGAGGCATCAAGAACTGTAGAAATAAATACTCATTCCCTTTGGTCCAGTAATTGCACTTCTGGGAGTTTATTCTAAGGGAATAATCCTAAATATAGAAAAAGCTTCATGCGCAAAATTATTTGTTACTTTATTTTTAAAAGTTCCAATATTATGTGTAATAATGAAAACTGGAAACAACCTAAATATCAACAATAGGGGAAAATCAAGTATATTAAAGTGTATGACTATATGCAGCCTTTAAAATATCTCTATTAAAAGTTTTTATAACATGAAAAATGCTTGTGTTGCTAAGTGAAAATGGTAAGGTACAAAATTCCATATACATTATGAAACTGGCATTTTTAAATGCATGGAACTAGGACTCAGAAGATATTTGAGAAAATAATTAGTGATTCTCTTTGTGGGTAGGGTGGGATTATGGAGAATTTTTCTTTTTCTTTTATGTTTCCCTATACTGCTCATATTTTTACAGTAGACATTATATTTTTCATGCATTTATCCTTGGAGGAAGAGAGAAATCCTTTATTTAAGATCCCTGTCTCTGAGGGGCTAATTTAATATAACTCGCCACTGGTGGCCTGAGCAGAAAGGAGGGAACCAGTGGCTGATCTCGGAGTGTTTCCTAATACGGGGAGGTCACGCGGATCCCTGCCCTGTGTGCGGTTGTCACCCCAACTGCCCACATGGGTTCAGTCCCATTGGCCCAGGAGCAGACCCCAGGCCTCCGCCACAAGGCTCATAACAAGTCAGTCTCGTGGGTCTCTTTCTGCGTCTGCCCTTAGTTTCTGTGAGCAGGTCTCCTCAGTTCTTGGAAAGCAACACATCCACCCTCATCCTCACCAACAGCTGAATCTTTTCTATCTCCTCACTTATATCCTGCCCCTACCCTTCCAGAGCCTTCCCCCAACCCCTCCCACCACCCCCATTATCCCAGGGGCTGGAGCTCTACCTCTGAACCCAGATGTCCTGGCATGAGCCTCTGTGATGAGCCCCCCAGGAAGCCAGATGCCCACTCTCCAGGACCTGCTGTCTGCTGCCAGATGCTTCCCTACACATCTACTTGCCTGCCAAGATGGCGAGCGACTGCCTGCCAGCCCTCCCTGGTGCCTCCTGACTGCCTGAAGCTGAGGCTCTCCTGATCCTCTCCCTGTCCTGGTCTCCTTAGTTTTATCTCTGGGTCCTACTCACTGCTGATCGAGTTGTCATTGCCGTGACCATAGCTTCTCATGTTCCTTTTCCACCTTTCCTCATGGGTCACACAAGGAAAAGTGTGGCCAACAACAGGGCCCCTTCTCCGGTCCTGTTCAGAAAATTTACTCCAGGTGAATGACTTGGGGAAATAAAGTGGAGTGCCTCCCACTGAAATGATGGAGCCCTTGATTCTGCATTTGTGTCTCTGACTAGACAGAACCTAGACTAGAGATCCCTCTTTTTACTTGAGTCTAATAGTTGTAAATGAATGATGGTGATGATGATGAGCTTTTCTAATGGCTGGTACTGTGCTAAATATTGAACATGGAGAGTCACATCTAATTTTAATAAACTCCTGATACGGGCGGGCACTGTTGGCAGTTTTATTTTACAGATGAGAACACTGAAGCTCACTTAGGTGATCAAGGTCAAAGTCACTGAGATGGTCACTGAAAGAGGCAAGATTTGAACCCAGTGACAGTTTGATTATTAAATATCATTGCAGAAGATGTAACATCAAAGGCAGGTCATTGCAATGAATGAGTGGAGAGGCCATCGTGAGCACAACCAACTGAAGACTGCAAGTCCATCTGCAGGGTGGAAGTTATCACAAAGCCTCAGGTGACTTATGTGAGGCAAGAATGGGGGTCCAGATTTGTCAGACCTCATGACTTTTCAAGAGATCTAACCAATCAGAATTTTTACGTGCAATCTCCGTTTAGTAATGTGGGTTCCACATTCTCAAAAACACTGGTAGGCCAAATCCATGCACAGGTGGACCACCAGTTTGCAACCTTTGCACTAAGCTGTACTGTGCACCTTCCGATTCTTACTGTGACTCACACACTTCTCTCTGGGAAGGGCTGGGGCTACGTACCTGCACAATCTCTAGCATTTCTGCCTTGCTGATGTAGCCGTTTCCATCCAGGTCATACATGCTGAAAGCCCATTTCAGCTTCTGCTCCAGCTTGCCCCTCGATGTCACACTCAAGGCTATGATGAATTCTCTAAAGTCTATTGTCCCATCTCCATTGGCATCAAAGGTACGGAAGACGTGCTCTGCAAATTTGGAAGCATCCCCATAAGGGAAAAAGTTCCCATAAATTTTCTTAAACTCTTCCATTGACAAATGTCCGCTGGGGCAGTCTCTCAAGAAGCCTTTATACCATTCCTGGATCTCGTGCTCAGTAAAGTCTGTGCTTTCCAGCAAGTCTTGCATGACCTCTGGGCGCAACTTGCTGTTCTGTTTTCCCATTTTGGCAGCAAGAATTCAGCTGCAGATAGAAAAGAATGTATATGATTTTTAGACTTGTTCTTCAGAGGCACATTTTATACTCTGTGCTTGTTCCTTTGGGAAAAAGAAATAAAGTCTATTTTAGTTCAATAACATTGTCTAGGTTTTCCAACACTGTAGTCAGTCAAAAAAAATGATCAAAAGATAAATAGGCAAATGATACAGAGCAGAAACATCACTGAAAGAGACAGAATGCTAGAGAGAGAGAACGTGTGTGGGAGAGAGAGAACTGGCTACTTAGTTCTGCCTTATCTATTTGCCAAGAGGTCATGCCTGGCTTTAAGAAGTCAGGTTCTAACACTCAGTCCAACTTTGAGAAGGGGAATTAAAGGAGAGGAAGAGAGAGGATCTCTACAAGTAGAGTGCTGCTTGGGTACCTGTTGAATATCATAAACAGACATGAGTAAGAAAAATAGAAACCTATCTAATACCATTAAAGCTACCATGCTAGGTTAGTTATTTAAATTCACAAAGTCAAGTTGCTGTCAGCATAGGGTTTAGATGGAAAAGATGACATTTCATCAAATTGTTCATGTCTTACTATTGTGGCTTATGGAATAGGTCAAACTTTCCTTTTTCAAATACAGATTGCTTCATATTTTCTTACCCTAATAGCACACATCCATAGTAAGATAGCAAGACAGCACAGTGATGCATGCAGGAGAAGATCAGCATCATGTCACATCCCAACACTCAGAGCTAACCACTGCCTGCATTTGTGGGTGTGTCCTTCCATGCTGTTGAATGCACACTTATCTAAATATGCTATTAATATGTGTTTTAATGCATTCTCATTAAAAATAAGACTATATGTATATCATCCCTTTAGTTATATATTTTGTAAACTTAATACGGTGTGAAGAATAAAGACAACTTTTATTAGATGGGAAAATACCACTAGTTACCATCTTCTCATTCACACAGCCATTCAACATTTACTGAGGACCATATACCAGACACGTTTCTGGTGCTGTGGATGCAAGGAAAAGTAAGACATGTCCCCTCCTCTGTAAGGCACACCCAGTTGTGTATGTACAGGGATGGCGGTGGCAGGGAGGGGACAATATAACAGACTGGGAACGGATGCAGTGCAGAGAAAGTGCACAGAAAACACATCTCCATTTTAATCATGATTTCCCATTTCCTTTGCGATTTTATGCTTTTTGTGCTTATTTGTTCATGTCTGTCTCACTCCCACTACACAGTTCGCTCTTGAGACAGAATCTCCATTGGGGTTAGTCTCTCTTAGGCCCATGACAAATAACATTTGGTGATTTAATGAAGTAGGGATAAATAATTACAACATGGAAATGTGGAATAATCTCTTTGGAAAAGGCATTTTTTTCTGAAACAAGGATGATGTCCTGGCATTCACAATGCCATTTGGCACACTAAAGCTATCCAGTAGTTAAACAGCATATTTCATAGAGCTAGAACAAATAATCCAAAAATTTATATGGAACCACAAAAAACCCAAATAGTCACAGCAATTCTGAGAAGAAGACAAAGTCACAAGAAGACAAAGTCACAGGCATCATGCTACCTGATATCAAACTACATACTACAAGGCCAGAGTAATCCAAACACCATGGCAATGGCACAAAAACAGACACACAGATCACTGGAACAGAATAGAAGCCCAGAAATAAACCCACACCTATATGATTAACCGCTATTCAACAAAGGAGTCAAGAACATACAGTGAAGTAAAAACAGTTCATTCAATAAATGGTGCTGGGCAAATTGGACAAGTGTATGGAAAGAAAGAAAGAAAGAAAGAAAGAAAGAAAGAAAGAAAGAAAGAAAGAAAGAAAGAAAGAAAGGGAAGGAGGGAGGGACGGAGGGAGGGAGGAAGGAAGGAAGAAAGAAAGAGAGAGAGAAAGAGAGAGAGAGAGAGAAAGAAGAAAGAGAAACTAGACCACCTTTTTACACTGTATATAAGAATAAACTCAAAACAGATTAAAGATTTAAATGTAAGACTCAAAACAATAAAACTCCCAGAAGAAAATATAAGCAGTGAAATCTCAGACATTTCTTGTAGCAATATTTTTTCTGATGTATCTTCTCAGGCAAGGGAAACAAAAGAAAAACAAACAAATGGGACTATATCAAACTAAAAATGGTTTGCACAGCCAAGGAAACCATCGACAAAGACTAGCTACTGACTGGAAGAAGATTCTCACCAATGATACATCTGACAAAGGGTTGACATCCAGAATCTATGCAGAACTCACACTACTCAACACACACACACAAATACACACACAGAAGAGCAATCCAGTTAAAAAAGGAGCAGAGGACCTGAATAGACACTTCTCTAAAGAGGACATACGGATGGTCAACAGACACATGAAAACATGCTCAGTGTCACTAATTGTCAGAGGAATGCCCACTAAAACCACAATGAGATATCACCTCACACCTGTCAAAATAGCTGTCCAGTAAACCCACCAGTGACAGATGCTGGTGAGGGTGTGGAGTAAAGGGAACCCCACTGATGGGAATGCAGACTGGTGCAGCCACTATGAAAGACAATACAGTAGTTCCTCAAAAATTGAAAATGGAACTGCCTTCTAACCTAGCAATTCTACTTCTGGGAATATATGCAAAGAAATCCAAAACACTGATTCAGAAGAATATATGCAGCACTGTGTTCCTTACAGCGCTATTTACAATCACCAAGATGTGGAAGCAACCCAAGTGCCCATCAATAGACAAGTAGATAAAAAAGTGGTGGTATGTATATATGGTGGAGTGTAACTGAGCCATAAGAAAGCATGAAATCTCCGCATTTGTGACAGCATGAGCGGACCTAGATGGTATTATGCTCAGTGAAATAAGTCAGTCAGAGAAAGACAAATACCATACAATTTTACTTATACGTGGAATCTAAAGAACAAAATAAATGAACAAACAAAGTTGAAACAGACTCAGAGCAGAAGGGTGGTTGCCAGGAGGGAGAGGGAGTTGGGGAACTGAGTGAAATCATGCAGGGATTAAGAAGTACAAATTCATCTTACAAAATAGTCACATAATAGTCAAGGATGAAAAGTATAGCATAAGGGAATGTAGTTAATAATAACTGTGATAACTATGTCTGCTGCCAGGTGCACACTGGAGATACCGGGGCTGGAGGATACTTTGCAAAGTATAGCATTGCCTGCGTACCCATCTGTTGCTCTCACTAAAAATACATTTCTAGAGGGCAGCATTTGCATCTTACACTGCTCAAACTTCTTACGTAATATGCACAGTTCAGGAAATGGCAATCGATCCTTAGCAACTGCCAAGGTGACTGATTTTGCACTCGCAGTTCTGCACTGCAGACAGACCCAGCCCCCTCCTGCTCCCAGGCCAGGTTCTCCCAGGGGCAGGGAGAAGGGACCTCCCTTCCTGTTAGCAGGACCAACAGCTGCAGGAAGGAGCTTCCATTCAGGGGTCCATCTTTACACGGAAACAGGCAAACATCATGTTATACAAGAGCAAAATTACACTCCAAATGGAGCACAGACAGAATTTACAAAGTGAACTTTCCAATAACTTTCACTCCCCTCTTGTGTTCTTTTCTTTCTGAAGAAATAAAAGCCAAGTTAGAGAGGCTGGTTTTTATTACAATTTTCAAACTGTCATTTAGTTGCTAAGTTGGCAATTTGCCTGAGGCAAGAATTCAGAAACATGAGGTAATACATAATACATGGGCTTACAGAGCTCTGAAACATTTGCTGGAATTTACAAGTAATTGTGAGTTCTCCTTTGAGGGGGGAGGCGTTCTTTGGAATACAGCTCTCTGGTGTAGTGGTCAATCAAATCACCATTATTACACTTTTTATTATACTCTGGTTCTGTGCAAATCACTGTGTGTCTGGCCTTGGGGGAAAATGCCATTCCAATATTTAAATCCACTTTCTTAAAGAATGATTTATTTCCCTAAATATATAAAACACAGTTTCTTCAAAACTAAACTTAAGCTCCTTTCCCAGCGTTTAAAAAGCACTTCTCATTTATTAGCCGTTTTTGCACTAGAAACAAATGGCCTCAACATCTTGGCTGAGTCTCCCACGGAGATTGGTCTGTGTACCCATTATTTTCCACTGAATGGTAATTAAACCACAATTACAAGTTCATTAGCACAGAAAGGCCATCACACAAACAAGGCAGAAGAGCAGCAATAAGTTCTTTGGGACATGGGTGTCTGCAATTCAGTCCAGCATTTGGTTCAGCAGATAATTACACATTGCGGCATATGATATCTGAGCTTGTGAAAACAACCTGGACTTGGTTAGACTGCATGGCAAAAATATCAGGGGACATATGACAGAGCTTCACTCCTAGGTGGGGGGGCCGGGGGGAGACAGAGGCATGCTTGACAATACCTTTTTCTTTTGAAAGGCAGGAATTTCTGCCTGTTTGAGTTGAAGAGGGGAGAAAAATAATACCAGGGAGATGCCACATTAATTAGCAGTAAAAAAAAAAAAAGTAGTTTGGAGACAAAAGCTGCACCTCAGGTAAAATCTTTTTCATTGCTCCATTCAGTCATTAAAACACTTATTTTGTGCCTGGAGGGCATAATGAGGAAAATCTCAGGCCATTGGATAAAATTGCTTGGGTCCAAACTGGCTCTGTTGTTGCCTAGCTCTTTGGTAATTCGCTTATCTTTTTGGTGCACCTCAGTTTCCCCATCTTTAAAATGAATTCAGTAGTCTGAATTCATCTCTCACTGATGTGATGTGAGAGTTAAACGAGACAGTCTTATATGTAAAGCTGCAGGGCTGAGTCAGGGCCAGACATGAAAAACGAAAACCACAGCTTCGCCTTGATGGCCTTTCATACATTATTCTATTGAAACTTTCCAGCAGTCCTGTGTGAGAGGCAGGAAGACTTGCTCTATTTTATAAGCAAAGAAATGAAAACTCAGAGAGGTTAAGCGACTTGTCTGGAGTCACACAGCTTGTGAATGAGAGAGCCAAATGGTAAGGTCAAATTATACTTGGCTGTCCACTGGTTTTATCTACTACACCCAGCTAGCTCCATGGACAAAGGACACCTGGAAATTAAGACAACAGTCCCATAACAAGTCAGAGAGAAGAAGTGAGGAGAGAGGAGACAACTTCCTCCTGGAACTCTTTTATCCCACACATGTGTGCTAATAAGTGTCTGCTAGGAGTGAGGCACAGCTGAGGCACTGGGGGTTCAGCAGGAAGACAAAAAAAAAAATCCCTGTTCTCATGGAGCTTATGGTCTAGGGCAGCAGACATACAACAGATAAGATAAATAAGTGAGATAGTAGATGGAGATGTGCCAAGGAGAAAAGAAAAGAAGGAAAGGGGTCGGGGAACACCAGGGTGGGTGGGTGGATGCTGAAATTTTAATTAAGAAGCCCGGGAAGGACCCACTAAGAAAGTGATATTTGAAAAAGACCAGAGGAAGTGAAGGCGGTAGCTGTGGAGATGTCTGGGAAAAGACTACTCCAGGCAGAGGACACAGCACATGAGAAGGGTCTAAAGAGGAACATGCTTAGCACGCTCAAGGACATGGCTGGAGGGGAGGGCATGAGAACTCGAAGCAGATGAGATCAGAAGAGTAGTGAGAGCCAGGTGATGTGGGACCTGGAGGTAACCAGGACTTTGGCTTTCACTCTGAGTGACATGAAGTCCCAGCACAATTTTAGAGGAAAGGTGATATAGGAGAGATTTATATCCTACAATACCAGGATCACTTTGGCTACAATGTTGAGAGTAAGCTAAAGAAGGGTGAGGGCAGAGGTGGGGAGACCAGTCAGGGGACCACTGCAGTGATCCAGGCAAGAGATGAGGGTCACCAGAGCCAGGAGGTAGTGGCAGAGGAGGTGACAATTGGCTGGATTCTGGTCATAGCTTTTTGGAGTCACCAGGATGGGATAACCATTCAGCTGTAGGGTGTGAAAAAGATCAGCCCAGCATAACCCCAAGGCGTTGGCCTAAGCAGCTATCAGGATGAAGCTGAGATTTGCTGAAATGGGAAAAGAGAAGGCGAAGCCAGCCGGCCACGGATGTGGGGAGGCCAGCTCAGCTCCCTGGAGTTACCTTTGAAAAACACAAAACAGATAATGTCACTCTGCTTAAAGCTCTACATGGACTTCCTAGCACGCTTTGAAGAAAACCCAGACTCCCTCCTGCGGCCCAGCAGGCTTGGTCTGAGTGGGCACCAGCTCTTCAACTTCTCTCTCCAACCTCCCCACTCAGCCACGCTCGTCTCCTGCAGGGCCCTTTACCTCTTAAAGGCCTTGGCTTCGGGGCCTTGAAGAACACTTTTAATAACAAATAACTTCATCCTTTGGTATGCAAATATAGTGTATATTATGTATAATATATATTAATTTTTTCTGAATCTGTACTGCCATTCATTAAGTGCAATGCACATCTATTCTATTAATATCCACATTCTGTTATTTAGTAATTTGCTCAGATCAGAGTAACATGGAATTTCCCTACTTATTTTGGGTCACATCCAGTCTCCCAAAAAAATAAATCTGGGGTTAATAATGACCACAGATGAAAAAGCCAAATATACAAGCGGAGAAGACATCAAACCACCAACAAAGAGCCATGACCAAGAATTTAAAATATGAGTTAACTTTCTATTTAAAAAGAAGGAAAAAAAGGCATAGTTCCTAAATATGATGCCACAGGGAAAGGGAAGGGCGACGGGTGAACAGCCTTTCGGAACGCCTGTGCGCCCTTCTTTGTTTTTTATCTCTGTGGCGAGAACAGTCTGCAGCATTTCATTTCTGCAATTCCTCATAAGGTTCTAAAAACTCCAGGAGCTAACTCCTCAGAGCCCAGAGGCAGACTTCCCAGGGAAAAGTCTTCAACTTACCCTGGATGTCCTGGTTAGCTTCAGAGGGAAAGCCTCAACGCAAACTGCACTGAGGTCTCCAAAATGGAATTTACGAGATGCTAGCCCCTAAGGTCAAGTTCAGCTACAACGAAGAACACAGACCCCGCAGTGGTTTCAGAATGAGATCAGGACAACTAAAAATGCTTGCCTGTTGGGATCATGTAGACTTGTCCTCTAATTTTTAAGTGATGGATCGTCTAAATTAGGAAAACATAACTAGGAAAAGCTTCCTAAAACACAGGGAGGGAAATGATGACAGTTATAGATGAATAGGAGCAGGCAGTCATTTACAATGACTTGAACATTGGGTACTTTGACCACCTGAATTTTACAGGCAGCTAAAATCCAATAGCTTCATTTCTAGGTCAGTTGTTTTTAATTCTCACTTGGGGGGAATAACCACTAGATAAAAGCCTGAAGAGCACATGGCTTCAGAAATTTCTCATCAAGGAAACTTGCCACCCAGTGGGAGTCTAAAAAAAGACCATATATAGCCCTGGCTGTGTGGCTCAGTTGCTTAGAGCATTGTTCTATGCTCCGGAGGGCTGGTGGTTCCACTCCAGGTCAGGGCACATACTAGGTTGCAGGTTCGATCCCCGGTTGGGGCATGTATGGGAGGCAACCAATCGATGATTTTCTCTCTCTCCCTTCCTCTCTCTAAAATCAATGGACATATGTCCTCAGGTTGAGGATTGAAAAAAAAAAAAGAGACCATATATATAAACTGACATATTTATATATAATGAGCAAATTAGGAAATACAACACAGTGATGCATAAAGGGAAAAATTAAAATATTAAAGAGGGACAATCGAAGTTACATAACAATCCCAAACTTAGTTTGTTTCTTGACCAGAGCCTCTGGTAGGATCAGCTGTTGTAAGGAATTGTAAGGAAACCAGACCTATTTCCTACAACCTCAGCTGAATCACAAAATGGCTTTGCTGGAATTGCTGGAGTTTGTCACAAAGCCACTGCTGGTAGGGAGGAAGCCTCCTTCCCTGTGAGGATGGGCATGGGGACCTGCATTTCCTGATTGAGAGGACACATCTGTGATTCTGAGCTACACACCCGGCACTCACTTGACTGCAGAGAGGTGACAGAGTTTGAGATGAAAACTGAACTGGTACCAAATACACAGTGAGCAGGAGGGTCTGCTGAAATAGCTTGCTCTTCCTTCCACCTACACCCCGCCCCCACCCCCTCCCCCGCACCCTTCCCCCCCTCGACCCCCCCACCTGTCCCCGGTGCTGAGGGAAAGCCCAGGAAGTCCATATGCCCTTCTCAGGGAGAACAGGGCCCACCTGGAACACCAGGGCCCTCACCTACAGCACCTGCACTTCAGGCTGCAGGGGGCTGGGCCCAAGTTTTATTTTTCATAAAAATAAAATGTAACTACGTAACTGCCAACAAAACACACATTTATGTTAAAAATCTGAATAGAAACCTATCTAACAACAACTCTCTGCACCTCTCCTCAAAATGGAAGTATCATTTTCAGTTTCGCTGATAACCAAAGCACGGCATCATTATTATTTTAAAAAGGAATAAAGGGATGTGGGAATGAGAACATGAACACCCTCGCTCTGACCCAAAAGCATTCCAGAGAAGGTAACCGCTATTACCAGTTTTCTCTGTGTATCCTCCCAGACATTTACAGGCATATATATGAAACCTGTTCTCTCTAACCGTAAGTGGCATCATACTGTACTGCTCTGTAATCTTCAGTTCACTTAAAAGTATATTGTGGCTATTCTTCCATGTTGTACAAATGGATGTATCTCATCCTTTTAAGCTGCAGAATTTTCATGGATTCAACAGACCGTATTGAGTTTCAGCACTGACCTAGCGCCAAGCTGGTAACGTGAGCCTTACAGCCCCTTGGTATTTCATCGCATGAAATTTACTTAACTAATTTCCCTTGATGGACATTTAGGTGGCTTCCACTTTTCCCTTGGCATTCACTTCAGTCCTCGTTTCCTGATTCTTCTGGGAGTATTTATTGCAAAGAAGTTCTTGGTATGGTTTCCGGTTTCTCCCTTACAGATTTTCCAACAAGTCATTTTCCTCTAGGCCTGTGATTTTCAAATGTTTTCCTCTCATGGCACACATAAACTATTTACTAAAATACTGCAGCATACCAAAAATCATATTTTATGCCAATCTGACAAAAACTAGGTATAATTTTGATTTATTCACACCAGATAGCTATTCTTGTGTTGGCCATTCTAATTTTTTTATTTGGCCATCTAAGGGAAAGGAGGTCGGTGCCCCGAGTAAACAATGCATTGTGTGTTTTTAAAAATTCTTGTGGCGCACCAGTTGAAAATGGCTGCTCTAGAGCCTTTACATCCTAATCAAGCATTTTGCAAAAGTTTGCACACCAACTAAGATTAGAATTGAATTGGAATTGAAATTGGATTTGGAATTCCACTCTGTCCCCTCTGGCCTTCCTGTGTCACAGGCATACACATGCGAGTTTGCCACTTGCTACTTTTAGCACCTAGGAGGGCACACCCACCTTGCTCTTGAAAGAGTACACTACTGTCACTGCATAAGTGCCCCCTCTTTCTTCTCTACCTAAAGAGATACTTTACCCAAAGAACTTGCTACATCCTCTATTACTTGATCCTCCACTGCTCACTTTTCATGCCCACTCCTTTCCTTGCCACTTCACGTCTAGCTTGGTGGCTGACTCCCCGACCACATCCTCCTACAGTGCCAGCAACTGGAGGTGAGTTTATAGGGTCCTTAAGTAAACACACGGGGCCATACTAAATGGTCACCCTGCAGACCTGCACACGCTACAAGGCTGTCCCAAAGAAAGAAATCAGTGTAGCCCCTGAAGTCAAGGGCTTCAGATGAAGTGCCCACATCCCCTCGCTATCAGACATCCTGGCCATTGAACCACTGCATCGGAGCTGCTTGTTGGGGCCTCGGGGACAGATGCCAGGCAAGTGCTGGCTGCAGAGAGGGAAGGAGTGGGGAGCTCTGGTGCCCTCAACAATCCCCCAAGGCTGCCACAGGCTGGGGCCCTTCCTAGGTTGGCTGACTTCTGTGGAAATCCAATTGTAATAAATGTCTGCTGAGTTAATGGTACTACATATCTCTGATTTAGAAGACAGGAATTATTACTTTGGGTTTTGATACAACTGTAAAGCAGAGTAGTGAGCTGTCACAGGAGAAGAGCAAACAGATCAGCTGCGTGGATCCAGGCCTCACCACTTAACCAGCGGCTGGAGGTGCATGAGCAGCTCAAGTCCCTATTTTTAGACATTCTCTAGGGGCCACAAATCCATTTAGTTAATTGATACAAGCCCCTCCACAGAGTCTAAGAATAGTTCATAATTTTTTTAGTTATTCAACAAACATGTGTTTAATATCTACCGTTTCCTGGCTTTGAATGAATATTTTTATAAAAATAGTATCCTACATGGGACAGGGAAAGAAAGGGATTCTGATTGCAACTTGGAGCATTTTCATTAATATTCGACTTTCATAATTTCACTGTAGAGTTGGTAGAGGGATATCACATCTTGGTTTTATTCCAAGGATGAGGGGCTTTGAGTAGGTGACTGTCACAACACAGTCTTATCTCTTGTGGTCCCAGGGGAGCAGGATCAGAACCACCCTCCCCACCCCCACCCCATCCACATCTTTGGCTCGGTTACTTTTGGTGTTTGAATGGCTGCTTCTGTGGGAATTAACTGGTCAACCACTCCCTACCCTGGCCAACACAGCTGAAATATTAATATTTGTCCATCAACCACATGTACAAATGAAAAGCCCATTAATTGGCTAACAAGGAGAGACTATAAAGGAACTTCTTTTAACCTCTTGCACCTTTTGTGTCCTTTGGGAAAGTGTGTGGAAATAGAATTGGACTTGGTAGTTGAGGAACTAAATTGAAGTTCTTTTTATAGGACCATGTTATGTGACCAGAGGAATGCCATTTGAATGAAATCTGTCTCATTCTTCTACAGAGAAATAGGCCTAACAACACCTCTCTCACGGGGCTGTTTGAAGGACTAACTGAGAAGAAGGAATCACAGTGACTGAGGAGAGCTCACTATTGTGTCTGGCATCTAGAAGGTGCTCAATAAACATTGACTATTCGTCTGAATGAGATAAAGGTTCAGTTTAGTGGGCTGTTTACAAGACGAGCCCTCCACATTTGGGAGCACTCTCCTCCTTGCTTTAACAGAGAGTTAGAAAGCACAAGAGCAGGAAAGTGACAGAGAAAGAAAGCAAAGAAAGAAAGGAAAGCAAAGAAAGAAAGGAAAGAAAGAAAGAAAAGAAAACAAGAAGGAAAGAGAAAGCCAAAGACCCACTGTGAGCTTCCGGCCTGACTACGCCCCTGGGTTCACTTGCCAGATGTGAAAGCATTTGTGTGTTTGTAGGCAGAGAGGACTACTGCTGGACTCCTGGCTGAGTGTTTTCCCTGCACGAAAGTCATTATTTTACCCTGAAATTAAGCAAATCAGTTCCATTAGAGAAGCAGCTGATGGAGAGCAGGCCACTGTGCTTCTTTTTCCAGGGGCTGGGTTGGGGTGGGGGGCAGCTACCTGGGGACTGGGCAGAATGAGAGCCCGCTCAAAGAAGCCCTGTGGCCAATCAGCCACCCAGCTCTGAACCTGGCAGGCCAAGAATGGTATGTTCAGAACAAATCGGATACCACCAACAGACATAGGATATCAATGATTGAATCAATTCTTCCTTACCTGGGGGAACAAATCATTCTTAGTTGTTTTATTGTTTGTTTTTTTTTAAACCAGCTTTTCATACAAAGGTCAGAGATTAAAAAAAAAAAAGAAAGAAAAGGAAAAAATTTTTTGAAAAATAAAAACAAAACTCTATCAGTGAGGGGAAAAAATAGCCATAGGAAAATCCTTGTCTCTCGACCTCATTTCCCGTTACTGCCACTCCCACCTGAAGTTGGAAACACAAGCTGCTCTCCGTGTTTAAGATTCTGCATCTGATCTGGCATGTTATTTCTCAGAGATCTTTCATGTTCCCTACTGAGGGCAGATTAAAGGCTAAACCTCACGGCCTGGTAATCAGGGCCCTTCAAGGTCATGCCCCAACCTCATAGAAACCACCAAATTTTGCCCTGAACCTGCACAAGCACTTCTACTGTGAAGCCAGTCCTCACGATGGTCCAGTGAAGGGAGCTCATTAGCGATAAACATCAAACCCTTTGTCAGCCTTGTAACTATGGCTCTCTCCTTCTCTACCTGTTGATATCTTCCCTGGCGTTCAGGTAGAGAGTATTCCTTCCTTCATTCAGCTGTTCTCACTTCTCCAGGTGACCAGTAAGCATATCTCTGGAGTGTTGCTACTTCTCTCTACAGCTCTGAGGAAGATGCGAGCATGTGGTAGACGCTCAAGAAATGGTGACTCCATTCTATTGAGACTACTTCCTATTGACCATAGAAGGTGATACATGGCTTGTGTCATTTGAAAGGATTTCCATGAAGCAGAGTGCAGCTAAAATATTTACACGTATTGGTGTTAGTTGGCAATTGTTCAGCAGATACTAACCAAAGTTAATGCCTATGGACTTCTGTTCAGTGAGTTTTCCTTCTACTACGAATATCTGGGGAACTGAGGGTTTTTTTGTTTTTGTTTTTTTGTGGGTTTTTTCTTTTTTCTTTTTTTTTGGGGGGGGTCTAGGGTCAAAGTTTATAAGACATGGTATGAGTATTGGTTTTTTCCTTACATTGTTTTTCCAAGGAAACAAAGTAGTCTCCAGATTTTTTTTTTTTCTTTTTTTAATTCTGGTATAGTCACAACCAGCTGGCTAAGGAAAAGAAAAAGTCCCCCAGAATGCATCAACAAGCACAATTTGGAGCTGATCTGCATGCACAGGTGAGGTGATAAAGCACCGTGGCTAAGGTCACCAGTGCTGGAACTAGAGGGCCCTGGCATCCAATCCTGGCTCCAAGACCCACTGGTTGGATGACGCCTAGGAACTTAGGATCCTCCATGCATCAGTTTCCTCACCTGAAATGTGGGGTTTTGTCAGGATCAGGTAAGATAATGCAACAGAGGCTGGCGGAGTGAGCCTTCAGCGGCACCTTCTTCTTCATTGCCATCCTGCTGTCTCTTTGGCCATGCGTCCTCTCATCTCCAAGTCCTTGCTCTCTACTTCAGCTTCCCAGGTCTCCTTTCTCAAACTCGCTGGGCACGTTCCCTTCTTCGGTCCTCACTCATGTTGTTCCCTCTGCCTCATATGTCTCTGTTCCCTCATATCCTCATGGCTCAAATTCTCCCTACCCCACACTCCCATGTCCTCATGACTCATGCATGACTCAGTCCTTCAGATCTACTCCAATGTCACTTTCTCAGTGCCTCCCTTCCTCATTCCCTATTAAAAACTTTAACTTCTGATCTTCCTTCTCTACTATATTGATTGCCTTAATGCTTATAACTTTTAATATACTATCGACTTTATTTTGTTCATTGTCCATCTTTCCCCCTAAAATAGAGGCCACTTGTGGTCACAGATTTTGGCCTGTTTTGCTCATCGTTCTAACCTCAGTGCCTAGAGGGAAGCCTTACACATAATAGTTCCTCAATAAAAATCCGTTGATTGAATGAATGAATGGTTAAATTTAGTTTGGTCTCAATTCTAATTCAATCTATTTTCCCTTTGCTCCTAATCTCTCCATACAGATTATAAAAGTTTTAAATAAAACAGAGGACACTGAATTTGGATTCATGTACACCTTATCTTTAAACTCACTCATCCTTACCACTAATATTTGCAGAACTCCAAGTGTCTGCAAGGCACTATACCAGCTGCCCAATGCCACAAGTTGAAAGAAAGTACAGTCTCTTCTTGCATGAGTTTAGAGGGTTTTCCCATATGCTATCCTTTCAGCATATCCTTGACATATGGTGAGAAAAGAAGCAGCAAGATTAATAACTTAAACTGAGGGTGAAGATTTAAGGGTTTTCCCAAGGTCACATGGCTGACAAATTTTAAAGGTGGAAGTGGAGCACAACCTTTGAAATCTGTCCATTCAGCAGGGCACCTTATAGTAGAAAACAGAGCGAAAGCTAAGGGAGGGTACAGCCGAGTGCTGGAGCGCGTGCACATGTTTGTGTGCTGAAGGAGAGGACTTCCTGTCTAGCTATTCACATTCTGGTTACTATTGCCATTTCTTGATAAGAGAAAGTAAAATAGAAGCTTGATCTTAAGAGGGAAGGTGAAAATAGAGACACAAAATACAAAAGATCCAAACAAACAGTGCCCACTGTCTCTGAAAAAAGATGGGGTGCTCTGCAGACAGGTTTTGTGTCCAGCTAAGCAAAGCACCTCCCTTACTAGACAGTGTGTGCCCGGGTGGGTTTACTCTCTTACTGTGCTGTGCACCCACCACCCCTGCCCATCAGTAACCATCTGACACTTTTCCTATTCCTCCTGCCTTCTAATGGGGTGGTTCACTTCTATTGAGCTACCTCATTTTCTCAAATCCTTGCATTATAACAAACATTGTAAAATATACTGTAGAATCAACATAAAAAATAAATGTTCCCCCAATATTCTAAAGCTATCCAAAAATGCTTGTGGCATTTTCCTGATATGTCACTACTTGGGATAGGGTCAGCTGGGGCAATAGCATAGGCAGAACCTAACTAAGCCCTGTTAGTGTGACAAGGACAAGCAGAGGAGGCATCCTGCCCCCTACAGTATGTCCCTGCAGGCACACTCAGCAGCCCACTTCAGGGTCCCCGTGCTGCTGAACCACGAAATGCACCTACTTTATTAGAAGAGATGCAAAGAACATCAGATTCTGCCTTTTCCTGATTAATGTGACTCTGGCTTTTTATTTCATCTTTCAACACCAAACAGCTCATTCATACACATAGCTTGGTAGCTATGGTGTCAACAAGACAGCCACAGTGTGGCGCTGCAGAGATAAACTGAGGAGAGTACATTCTAGGCTAAGCACTGTCACGTGAAACTGGTAGACACCTTCAGCCTATGGAACAGGCACACAGTGTGTACGCAGAAGCGCCGACATAATGATGCTACAAATGGCTAGAGCTGCCAACCTAAAACCTTCTCCCTGATGACACACCCACAGATTCCAACATGCTTACTCCTACATTAAAACTTGGACTGGATGGTTGGGGTTGGAACAAAAAATGATTTAGTAAAAAATAATAAAAATCTGAAATGTATCCAAATTAATGTTACTGAAGGAGAAAGAAATTAAGGAGGAGTGTTGTTTTATGTTAACTATTCTATTTGAGCAACAGCAAAGATAAGTTTGCCAGCACTTCCCTTTCCCTTCATTCATGAATTATGATGTGCGACAATGTGTAAAATAACACAGAACATTACCACAATCCTCTGAGTCAATCATTTGTTCTCTTAGGGGCTGCATTTTCCATTATTAAGAAATTATGCAAAAATAGAATTTGATTATATTCTCATGGAAAGTGATAATACAAGAACAATAGAAGCCTAATAAGTCCTAGAATTAATACACTTCAATGATCAAAATTGAGTTGAGTCCATTTTTGCATGAAAACCAAAAGTAAAAGTTTTAAATCTGAATTTTAATAGTGGTACGCATATAGTTTAAATTATTTCTTTCCCTTAAATTATAAAGACTTTACTTGTACATAGAAAGACATATTTTTAACTACTTAAATTTACTCCCAACAGATCGAATATGGGATTGAAAAGTTAAAATGAACATTAGACCCAGACTGAAACTGTGAGCTACGTGCTGTAATATGCAGGAGAAGCTCGGAGTGGTATCTTTATTCAAGGACACCCCAGGTCCTTTGGAATTATTCCACAAGAATTTCCCCAAAACAAGTTGCGTGCCCAGGACTGTCAAGAAGTCCCAGTGGGTTCCTCCTCTATGGGGTAGAAAGGGAGGGAGAGTGATCAGCTGGGAAAGTGGAGAGACTATTGTTTCCCATCAGAGACATGGTCTCTGTATCCAAGGAGCATAATCTAGATAAAATGATAACATCACTCCTGAAACAATGAGGGTAGGGTTTTCACTATGAGATTTGGTGAAGGCATAGTTTAGAATGGTTGGGTTTTGCCTATATCCCAACCCATGTAAAAGGAGACTTGAACTTGGGGTGGTGGCCACACAATACAATAAATAGGTGAACTGTCCACCAGGAGCCCATGTAATTTTATTAACAAATGTCACCTCAACAAATTCAATGTTTTAAAAAAGCAAAGGTGGCTTTGTGCTCCCATGACATGGGAATGGGACAGTGCATGCAGGTGGGCACAAAGAGATAGCAAACCTTCCTCAACCCCCCATTCCCCAGAGTCCCTCAAATAACACTGAGCTGTGAGTGACACTACAAATTTGGAGACTCTTTTCATTAGTCACAGATGCCAGAAGAAACAGGACAGTAAACCAATCTGTTTGTAGATTTATGAGAACATCATGAGATTAGAATTATAAAAAGACCCCGAGGCTGAAGCTTGCAGTGAAGCTCTGGGTACAGCATCTCCCAACCAAGTTTTGTGGGGAACCTGCTCCTCTGTCTTTGGGTGGGGACTGGAAATGGGGCAAACAAAGATTCCCCCAGCACTCAGAGTAACAACAGTAAGTGGGAAAGCATCCCTCCAGCCAAGGTGTTGAATGGGAAATCACAGAGGTGGCTCAGAGTGTGTATCCTTACTTAACCCTTGAGAGAAGGTGGGAAAACACTGACATGCAGAGTTCATTGACTTGGAAGCAGGACCCCTTGTGCCTTTCGAAGAGAATATAATTCGCTGGTGTTAGGACCAAAGACCAAACAAGGCCCAGTTCCTAGGCCATCACCCCACTCCCATTCTTCCTTCTCCCCCCTCAGTTCCCACCATCCTTGGCATTCAGGGTCCTCAGATTCTCCCCAAGGATGCCAGCCTGTCCCCTACCCCTCCATTCAACCTTCTCTCTGCTGTCTTCATCCCGCCAGGGCTCACCTGTTGGAGGCAGTGCCACAGAGTAGTGGGGAGCTCAGTCTTCTGGGATA
Organism: Anoura caudifer; assembly: GCA_004027475.1. Lineage (NCBI taxonomy): Eukaryota > Metazoa > Chordata > Mammalia > Chiroptera > Phyllostomidae > Anoura > Anoura caudifer. The sequence continues at coordinate 119,652 of PVKU01003155.1, forward strand.
GGCCTATATGGGAACCCCAGCTCTGCTTTGCCAGCAGAATACCCCTCAACAACACCTTTTCCCAAAGCAAAAAAGTCACTTCTTGAAAACAGAGCATTTTAGACATCTCCATGTCTAAAGACAATCATGACTTTACATTAGCTAGTTTTCCTAGTCAAAGAAATAGCCCCAACGTAGTATAGAAATCTCCATCACCAGCAAGACAGATATAGTTTGTGGAATTTTTTTTAAAGCTTCAAAAATCTTAGAATTGAAGTTTCAAGCTGGGCTGGGATCCTGTTTCACTACTGGTTTATCTACCACTTATCTTCACAGTCAAGGTTAAGCTAGTCAGGAAATAACGTATGAGAATTTCTACTAACCCCATGCTTCCACTGCAGTAGCAGGACACAGCAGTGCTTCCTGGCCTTGAGTGCCTCTTGGCACATGCAGAAGATGACACTATCCATGCAGCACCCTGGGGCAGGGGAATGCAGGTGCTGGAGGCTCTGGGAGGCCCGAGTAGTCCCGTCACCCAGAAGGCCCAGGGATCAATAGACACCACCCCATTCACAAGGCCCTACACCTCTGTGAGAAATCCTGACTTAAATGACCAAAATAAAATTTAGTAATTGTAGAAAACAGAAAAATCTTACCACTCTGTTATGAATGCCCCACCACTGATTCAGAATAACTCAATTGCTTTCCTTCCGATTGTACCTGCTTTACTATGTTAGCTGGTCATCTCCCACGGAACAAAATGCACACAAATCCCTACCTGTGATACGCACTCATGTTGCTCCAGCAAATTGTACTTTCAATTATGTAGAAATAAGCCTTAAGATTTGGTCACTCAAAGTCAAAGTAAGAAAATCAGTCAACAGAATCTTTTCATCTCCAGCCTCACTGATACTGTGTCAAATTTTCTTTCCACATACAAAATCAGGTATACTGAAATCAGATTATCTACCCCTGTGGACTGGCTAGAGTTAATTAGAATCTTTTCTCCATAGGACTCAGTTAAAACAATCCTTTTGGGAGGGAAGATTTAATTACAAAGTGATGTCCCAATGTGGTTAGTGAGTAGATGCTGTTTCCAGAAGTCTGTTCTTTCCTTGCTCTTTGATGTTACCGCAATCACCTGCCATGTGATAAGTCTCTAACGCATCTGAGGGCTTCTCTGTCCCCAAGTCCAGTGATCATCCCTCTTCATCACAGGTCATGTGCTAGCCAGGTGCTCAATGTTTTCCACACATTGTCTCATTTAATCCCTGTAACAGCCCTAGGAGGGAAATACAACTCCCCCATTTCACAGAGGAGGGTACTGAGGTTTAGGGAGATGAAACAATTTCTCCAAGACCAGGCAGATAGTACATGGAGGAGCTAGATTAGAATCCAGCTGCACCAGATTCCAAACACCTGTTATCACAGTGTAGCTTGGCACCACGGTTAAAGAAAGGTGGCTGAAAATGAAGACCCCACTTGTGCAATGCTTCACAGCTTTACCAAGCACTTTCCCATTCATTATCTTCTTAATTGTCTACGATAACTCTGCAAACTAGTTATCCCCACTCTGTAGTGAAGAAAGTAAGGTTCAGAGAGGGGAAGTCATGGAGAAAAACCTGTGGAGAAACCTCAGGCCTCCTATATAAAGATGAAATTCAGAAGCACCAACATGCAATGAGGTTACCTGATGATAAGTAATAAACAGACTTCGAGGTCAAAGATTTGAGTCTGAGTTCCTGTTCTGTCACTTGCTAGTTAAGTGACCTGGAGCAGTCACTTAACCTGTTGTGCCTCAGTTTTCCATATGTAAAATGGGCATGACAATCATACTTTACAAAGTACGGATCTGATTAGGTACTGCATGTGAAAATATTGGGTGCATCATCCAGTGCAGTACAAATTCAGGTGTCTGCTACCTGAAAGTACAGCGTTCCTATGAAACCTTTCATAAGCTGAAATGATGTAAAGCAAAAAAGCAATTACCATTAATTTGCACAGAAACACTTTTAAGCATCCCTAAACTCCCCAAACTACCCACAGAATTATGCCAAATCACCTGTAAAATGTAAAACAACGCTAACATCTAGTTAAAGCAGTGCCACTCTCTCTGCTCGGGGAGCTCGCTGCCTGCAGAATGGCTCACTGCAAAAGCAAACATTAAACACTGTTTTCATTTTTCACCTTTTTTTGGTTAAGTGAAAATCATCTTTGGATTTCTTTTGGTTAGAAAAAACAAGCGCTAATGTAGGTACATATTTTGTAAAAGCTGTGGCATATTGTGAACTTTCAAAAAGTGGGGAATACTTTTATTATTCACTAGTACCTTTATTACTAAAGTGTTAATAATAGCAAGGGCAATAATAGTAAAAGCTGTGATGATGTATGTTAGTGTTGTTTCAGGTTCCCTCCAATCTCTGTAAGATGCAAACACAGAAGCAGACTCAAGGTAGACCTTCATAGCAGCTCAGGCTGACTCAGATTCTTGCAATGAGATTTGAAATTCAGGTCTTCACATGCATGGGACTGTATTTTTCCTGAACTTTTGCTAGAAGGACATCCTTGTCCTCTTTTCATCCCCTAAAACCAATACCCCAAGTTGTCATCACCATATGCCTCCCTAATGTGAGTTTCACAATCCACCACATTTACCGGTGTGTCTTTGATATAATTTAATTAGATAAATCTTTGAACAGTAATAACGGTCACCTTGTAGTTAGCTAAGGATTCCTTTCTCACTTGGCTGTCCCTAATATCCCACCAAAAAGATGCCTAAATACCATGACTCACTGAGGGAAATGCAACCTGGATCTGGAAGGGCTGCCCTCGATCCTGTGGGTGTTAAAGGGAAGGGACACCTGGTTGAAGACAAATACGGGCTGAGGAACAGATACGACCCAACGTCAATTATGTCAATCTAACACGGCACTCAAAGTGGCCAACTCCACAATATCTGATTAAAGTGGCCTCAACAGGGTCACACAAGAAGCCCACTGCTGAAAGTCAGTGTCACATGCAGTATGGGAGGCACACGCCAGCAGAGCGATGATGTGGTTCTGCCATCTTCTCCTCCTCCCCATTGTATTTAGGGCAAATTCTGATTAGTCCAAGCCAATTAGACAGGTAGTTGTATTCCTCTTGCACTCAATTGACTGAGGAAGGCTTGAGCCTCAATTCTGGCCAATAAAACATAAAACAAAAGTTACTAGAGGCCTTTGGGGAAAGGAAAAAGACACAGCCTTCTTCTGCAGTTTGATGTCGTGGCTGAACCTGACATGGTCCTTGTGACCACAAAACATTAGGATAAAGTGACGCTGAGTATGTGAGAAAAGATAGATGGGAAGACCCTTGATGATGTTATTGAGCCACCTCTTGGGCTGTTCCCCATAACTTTCAGTTACTTGAGGCAAGACATCTTCCCCATTTAGGGGAAGGAGTTTAGGAGACTCACACATGACAGCATCCCAACTGGGACCCCGTGGAATCCACCACAGTCACACATCCCTGCAGATCATCTCTTCCTTACATCTGTTTGCCGAGGGCCCTCTGCAGGCTGAGCGTGGGGGACACTGATTACACACTACTAACTGTACGAGAAAAGCTGACTTGAATTGACTTGAATGACCTGCCACCATCAACTCAGACCTTCCTCATCCAACGAAATGAAACACATTCATTTCTGAACACATCCCAAAGGCACATGTTTGATCCCAGAGGGTAAAGGAGGTCTGGCCAATTTCCTTGTTTTGTATCCCCATGGCTTAAAAAGGAGAGAAGAAATGCCAAAGTGACTTACAAAAATTGCGATTTACTCTAAGTATGTATGTTTAGTAAATTTAAGCTTTTATAGTACACGTAAAAATTCAATGCTCTATAATGATAACATTTGCAAGTGAATTGTTGGATTAATAAAAAAATTAAGTCACAGTACACCACAGAAGCTGTGGTCCAGGGACCTAATTGAAGTGGCGTGCGAACATCCCATCCATCAATCTTACCAGTATAGCTCCATGAGTTGATGTATAAACCTAAGGGGAGATAATAACAAAAGTCCGAATGCGTGGTCCTTTGTGAGTCTGAGACCCAGGTTATATTAAAAAAAACCACCTTTGCCCATCTGCCTCCTGTCCCGCCCAGGGTGGCTCTGGTTGGCTGCTGTGATTGTTGTTTCTTGCTGTATTCCGGTAAAGCATTCCTTATGAACCAGAGCTTTACGCACACCAACACATTTAATCCTCATAACAATCATTGGAAGGAGGCCCTGCCATCATCCTCATTTTACAGATGAAGAAACTACAGCACAGAGAAGTTAAGTGAACTATTCAAGGTCACACAGTTAATAAGTAGGAGAGCCAGGATTACAGTGCAGGGCCATGGCTCCAGAACTCACGTTTTTAACCAGTACGTTAACAGTCTCAGTGCTGATACAACCATACAACCAAGTGAACCTGGAGGACAGAACTGGGCGAAGGCCAGGGAGCCTGTGAAATTTGTTGGTGCCACAGTGTAATCACCTTGCACTCCTCTCACCCTGGAGCGTGTACACACCTGTTTTCTGCACGACAGGTGCGGCAGCATCTTCTCAGCTGCATCAGTTGGGTTTACCTCGCTGTCCTTCTACAATCCCTTTAGAAAAACTTTTCAAAGCCACCACTCTGCTCTCTAACATTTATTTCTAACCAAGTTTGACCATGGATTAGGAAAAAAGTCGTTAAAATAATTACAATATTCTGAAATTAAGGTCATTTATCTTTTTCTTTGGAAACAATTTTCATATTATAATTGCTGCAGTGGTTTCTATATTCAGCCTCATAGAAGGCTCTACAGAACAGACTGTCTTCATGCTCAGGAATGCTTCGCAAAAGAAGCAAAACATAATTATTAAGAATGACCTGTCACAGAATTCCCATTCTACTTGCTGAGCAGAGTTAGAAAGGACACTGACAGGGCAAGTGTTCTGAGGCCTTGTGGAACTTCACCTGGGACCAAGTCCAACAAAACGGATATTACAGAAAAGCTGTTAGACCACAGGCAGTGGCATCCACCAGATCTGGGTCCAAATCCTGCTCCGCCATCAAGTAGGAGGTGGGCCATGCGTACACTCTCAGAGCCTCAGCACCATCCCCTGCGAAACAGGGATGATAGTATGGGGGTACAGACAGTTGTCATACCAAAACGTACATAAAACGTGTGCACGTATACAAAGGAGGAATCTTTTGCCTTCCCTCCCCCTCTAGTTAGGTCACTCCACAGAAAGCACTGACGTCACAGGCTGAGTTTCCAGACTACTAATATGCCAACAGCAAAGCTACACTTCATTAAAGTCTAGTACATTCTCTCTGCTCCTTGCTTTCCCCTGGCTCCCAGGATATGCAGAAATCTCTAGCATTTTCTCCTCCCTGCTGCTTATATATGTAGTACAGTGACTCTGTCCCTCCTAGCTTAGCAGCTAAATGGCAGAAACACTGAGGTTTGAGTTGAGAGGACGGAGGAGGTCTCACGTGGACTAGGAGTCTAAACCATCCACTGCAACCAAGCAGACCAGCCTTGGTTGTTCAGCTAATGGCAGGAGGCACTTAGATTTCCCAAGGTCTGTGTATTTATAGCTCCCAAGGAAACCCCCAGTTGGGGGCAGAAGGGATCAGAGGAACAGGATTTGGAGATTTCCAGGTCTGTGGCTTCAACCTCCGCTAACACCACCTCACAGACCACAAAGGAAGCCTCACTCTCCTAAACAAAGGCCACATGCAACCCTCCTCTCAGTTGCCTCAGTTCTAATGAGAGAGACATGTCCACTCTCCTTTTTCAAATTCTCTTTCCTGCACTGGCAAGCAGACAGCCCTTGGGTGGAGTTCTAGGCCAGACCCTCAGGAGCCCCTTGGCGTCTCAGCTTTGGCCAGGCCACGAGCAGACTGCCTCTTCCAGGAGAGGTCTGCAGCTGGCCCTGGGATTATGAATTACAAAGAGGTCTCCACTTGACAACATCATCCCACACTGCGTGTTCTCTTGTTCGGCAGGGAAGTCAGATTGTTTTAGGATGATAACATCTGAGTTTCTTTTTTTTCATCAGAAATAGACCCAAATGCAGAGATGACCAAAGTGTCGTTACATAATTTCATGCTGTACTGGAAAATCACACATTGCCAGAACAATGCAAATGTCCATTGACAGGTCAATGGATGAGCAAAACGTCATATATACAGACAATGCAATACTACCCAGTATTTAAGAGGAATGAAATTCTGTCACATGCTACAATGCAACGAACCTTGAAGATGCTGTGCTAAGTGAAATAAGCCAGACATAAAAGGACAAATATGTCATGATTCCACTTATATCAGGCACCTAGAAAAGGCAAATTCACCAACAGAAAGCAGAACAGAAGTTACCAGGGCTGGCGAAAAGCAGGTGAATGAGAGGTGTGCTTACTTCATACAGGGTTTCCGTTTGGGGAAATGGATAATGGTGATAGTTACACAACCCTGAATGTGAATGTGCTTAATGTACCTAAAATGGTTGATGGTATATTTGTTGTTATGTATATTTTATCATAACTCAAAAAAAGATAAAAGGAAGAGAGAAAGGACCACCCAGCATTCCTGGGATAATGACTCCATGAAAGGGGAGGGTCCCTGAATCCCGCCGGGCCTCCCGGTTTCCATATGTCACGGGGGAGCGGGGGAGGGCAGAGCTTTCCTGAGTGGCTGAGAAGAGATCAAAGCCCAAGGAAACAATGCTCTTCCCAAGACCTGGCAAAGAGCACTTATTAAAGCAGTCCCACTGACACAATAATGGACTCCCCGATTGTTTCTGTTCATTCAGGGGAACAGTACACCCCAGTGGCCAGCAGGAGGGGCAGGCAGCTCTCAGCTTTCAAAGGCTGCCCCACCCTTTGACCAGAGGGCCACCCAACAAGGCTGCTATAGTCTCCTAACCGATGACCATGCATATTATTTATTTCCAAATTCAGACTACAAAGTCTTCAGACATTTCTGAAAAATAAAAAGATTTCCCCCAAACAATAGCATTTCTTTTTTGGCAGCTACCGTAATAAAACTTAATTCCTTCATGTCTGCTTGTGAAATACAAAAAATTTTGATTTTTATTGTGCCATTATAAATAGATTTCCTCCTAAATGTTTTCTAGAATATGTTGATTTCCTTGGTCTTCTAAATAATCCTGGCTAAGAATACAATAAATGCTTTTTTAAAGTATATATGTATATATAGTTATTTTATTCATGAAAAAAGTGACTGTCAGCTCTAATTCAGTGGAGTTGAATACAAAGAGCATAATTTACATTTGCTTCCTTATTACTAATAATGATTGTAAAAATAATTAAAAATTCTGGGGGTTGTCATGGAGATACCACCACCCTTAAAGTATAAAATATAATTTATTGAGGAATATCTGATAAGACAATGAAAACTAACAGAGACAAGCAAACTCAATCAAAATCTTTAAATTCTAGCTTATCCTCTTTCAATCTGGATTACTTCATAACAAACTTAATGCCTGGAAGTAACCACAACAAAAAGTGATTTCCAAATGTGGCCAAACTTAAATAGAAGCTTCAGCCTAGTTAGAACACAGAAAGAAATAAAAGCACTTCATTTTAATCAAATATAGTGTTTTGACTGTGCTCCAACTCCAATGGACCCCAAGGTGGGGAAAGGGAGCCACGTATGAACAATGGATAAACACAGCGCAGCCTTCACTCTGCAACAGCACGCAGTCCGGTGCACGCTCAACAATGTGAGCCACAAACGTGAACCACATAGGTAACTTTAAAAAATCTAGTCATCACATTAAAAATGAAAAAGAAACAGGTGGAATGAATCTTAATAATATATTACATTTAAGCAAAATGTATCCCAAGCATTATCATTTCAGCATATAATCAATTTTAAAATTATTACTGAAATACTTTAAATTCCTCTGTCTTTTCTGTTCTCAATCCTTGAAAGCCAAAGGTCTCTTTTACTGACAGCACATCTCAGTTCCGGCCGGCCACACTTCAGGTGGCCAATAGCCACACATAGCCAGTGCTGCCATATTGGACCAAGAAGACAGTGGAAGCATAGAAAATATGCCAATAGCTCAAAAGCAAGACTGTTCCTTATCAGAGCTGTAAATTAGCCATAAAAAACACCGCAGCACCTTCAAAGAGGTGGTTGCATCTGAATCAGCTCTTGCAAGTCTTTAAGTTAGGACATGGTATACTCAGACTCTATATAAAGAGCTGACTGGAGGCTGAAGGGAAGATCTAAAGGCTGGGACAGAGGTAAAAGGAATTAGGAGTCCAGGCAAGAGATGCTGGGAACCTGGGCAAAGGCCAGGGTGAATTTAAGAGATACTTTGGAGGTAGAATTAGAGGTAGTGACTGACTAGAGATAAAGATGGTAGAAAACACAGCATGTGCGTACCCAGCAACCATTTCTCTTTCTTCCCTGGTAACAGAAATCTGACTTTGTTCAGGTGTTCGCTATCCCCCACAATGCCTTGTTTTGGGGAAGGTGAAAGAAAGGATTCCCAGCCTCAGAAGTGTGGATCTTGATTAGCATAAGCCAATTATAGGAGTTGTGTCCTTTCATTGACTGGCTTGGGAAGAGACATGGAATCCCACTTTGGCCAATGGGACTGACTTACAAGTTAGTGTACAAGGGTGGGGGTGGGATTCTGAGATGGGCTTCTTAGATCTATGATACAAGGAAGTCTCTGCCTTGGTGTAGATGTCATGTCTGGAGCTACTGCAGCCAATGTCATCCAGAGGTGAGTCAACCAACATCTGATAAAGGCAGTGGAAACAGAGACTCTCGATGACATCATTAAACCACAGAAATAACCAATCCTGGAAACATTTCACCTCTGGGCTGCTTGTTTTGTGAGAGAATACATGTGTGGATTATTGAAGACACATGGGTTATCTCTTATTTGCAGGTTATCTCTTATTTCCACCCTCACAGGAAAAGGGAAGAGTCTAGACAATGCCCCACCACGGCTAACAGCCATGTCTTTCCTTTGTTTAGCACATTATAGAGCGGATCAAGCTCTTTTGCCTCATGTCTTCATGGAATCCTCCCAACAGCCCTGGGAGGTGTTTAGGCAGACACTGTTGTCTGCTTTTGCCTGCACAGTGCTCCCCTCCCCCATTCTCCTTTGCATTCCTGGCAACTAGCCCAGTGCCTACAGTAATAATAATTGGTATCACTTTGTAAGCTTTTTCTACATGTCAGAAACTGTTCAGTGTTTCATATACAAAATCTCACTCTAGTCCCTCATTTACAATAGCTTACAACAACTCCATGAGTTGGGTTGTAGTATCACCATTTAACAGATGAGGAAACTGAAGCTAAGAGGGGTTCAATAAGTTCAAGTTCCCAAAGTTAGTGACAGAGTTGCAACCTGAACCCAGACATGTCTCTCTGTAAAGGTTATGTTCCTTACCACCACGATACAATGGCCCAGAGCAAGTCCATATGTTCACTGAATAAATGCATGAACCAATTAAACAAGTAAATGGATGCTCAGTGATGAAGTGCCTTGCGTAAGGTCACCCAGCTAAAGACAAATTCATGACTTGACACAGGTCTTCTAACCCCAAGTCTACCGCCCTTCCTGCCCCTTCCCATGACGTCGCCAGCTTCACTGAGGTGTAACTGACAACCCATGACTGACACTCATTTGGCACTTGGTTAGACACCACCTTGAGTGGTTCCTGGCAATTGCTTTGTGTATGAGTCTTCTCTGTACAACAAGATTGCCCATTCCTTCAGGTGGCACAGCTTTTTGTAGTTCCCATGGCAATCAGAATAATGTATTTTACATTAACCAATCATGGTTAAGAGCTCTGTTTTTAAATACAGTGTCTTCAAGATATAGATCTATTATTGTTAAGATGACCATGCATAACTCCTGGTTTGCCTGCAAGCTCCTGGCTTACACCTGTTGCCCTGGCTTTATCATCAATAGAGTTATATTAATACTCTCAAAAGGAATCCTACTTGAACAATAAACTATATGGTCACCTTAATTGTGGTAAATGAAAGCACAGCTGTGTTCTGATGACAGTGGATCCAACAGCCATCAAGGTCCCACCTCGACACTGGAACACAGAGAGCCTTCCCACACAGAGCCACGCACACCTCGCACCGCTTGTCCACCATTCAGCCCGCATCTCCTTTCTCTCCAAACCTCTGTATCAGCAGTTTCCCTTTCAGCAGCCCCTTTACAGCCTGCACCACACGTCCTAAGGCTTGCTGGCAATAATGTGGTAACGGGATTTCAAAAGCCAGGGAAATACATTCTAAAATCACCGTTACTGCCTAGCTGCTGCTCTTAGCTAAAATCCAGGATTTCAACTGAAGATCAACACCCCATCTGTAAACAGCAAAATAGGATGCAGCTGACCTTTCGTGTCTAACCATTTATCTTTTGGCCTCTGTGCTGTATGCAAATATGTGTATGAGTTGGGACTGTGGGCCACAGGGTAAAGCAGAATATTCTTTTATCAGCAAAAACATATAGTGGTGGCAACAAGAGATTCCCAACAGGTTAATGCCATTGTGAGCTCAGCTTGAACTGCTTTGGGTTCTGGAATTACTATTGATATGAAGAAAATAAGAAGCAAGACAATACCTAAACATACTCACATGGGGAGGTGTCTTAGCATAGGGGACCTGTCATAGATTAAATTTTTGTTCCCTCCCCCCTTTTTTATTAAGACAAATGGCAAAAATCCAACCAGAAGTGGCCTCTTTTAAGAGTATAAATGCAGGGCTAGGGGCCCTACTGTCTACAGGGAGGAGTGATTCAAGATCCTACATTCTGAGGATCTAACAGAGCAGCTGGTCCACTGTTTGGGTGAAGGACTTTCAGAAAAAGATTCCATGAGGAGGCAGATGCTTAAGAGGCCTTGACTCAGCACAACTGAGTCTGACCTATGTCCCAAGAGAAGTGGCTGTATAGGTTAACCCTCTTGGTTGGGAATCCTGGCTGGCCTGAGCAGTCAGCAGGACCAGCTAGGATTCCCTGCAGCAATGAGCAATCAATGACAAGCTGCAGAGAGCCAGTGTTCAACACCATCGCTGTGTGACAGTGAGAAGCAAGTCCAGGTGGACCGATGACACCGCAGCTATCCAGGTGAGGCATGTGGAAGCCAAGGGCCATTTTTTTACTGGATAAGCCCTAGAGAGTGCTAAACAATTAAGGAGATGGATCAGATCAAGGGAGCTACATTGGCTTGCCTACTAGTAGGGCATATGGGGGTTCTAGAGATTTAACTAGAATATAGGAGGATGCAACATCACCTGTACCCCAGTTTGTGGAATTGTTCTCACGAGTTGCAAGTGCCTTGGATAAAAGAATCTGGCTGGATGACATTATCCTGGTAAGAATCTGGCTCAAACACACCCTGTACATAGTGTGTTTTCTTTCATGATTATTAAAATTATCCTATTAAAATCTCCGCTACGCAATATGTCAGTCATTGACTCTTGTTCAATCACTGCCAGCAATAAATTAAGTCACAGTCCCCCTGCCATCTTTCCAATAAGGGAGTGGCTGATAGTGTCTGGAAGGATTAACACAATCAAAGGCGCAGCGGCTCCCTCCTCCATCTCACACAGCTCTGTCTTTTAAAAAAGATTGGATTATTCCTTCATGTACATCTTTCCAACAAGCAAAAACCATCTCCTGCTGTAATCCTTTTTCCTCTCTGTGTTTCCTCTTGGGTTCCATGTCAATATTTACACGTCACCACTCACTCCGACTGTTTACCTAAGATGGCCTTCAGATCCTGTTCTCAGCCTCTCATCAAATAACCACACATTTTCCATTATTTAATATCGTCTCTCATAACATTTCCACTTTGACAGGAAAATAACTTTCCAAAGTCAACAGATATCTCTCTTTTAAAAAGAAAATTAGTTGAACATTCAAGGTGTGATGGCGAGCCATGCGAATATTGTCCAAAGCTGTTTGTTAATTTCTCCCTGTTCACTCGATTTTCCTTATCTCTCTGGAAGCCAACACAGAGCATGCCCTGACCTCAGAAGGCCATGGACCAGCTGCTCAGAGAGGGCTTGCCATCACTAGCCCCTGTGATTTCTTTCGCAGAGAATAAGAAGGAGGGGGAGGAGAAAGGCAAGAAGAAGAGTGGCTGTTTTTCTTTCTGTCCTGGCTCTGACAAAGTATTTTGAATTCCAGTGGTGCAAAAGATCTCCTTTTCCCCTGAAATTGTTTTTCACTTGGCCTCCTTCATCACCCTTGATCCCAGGTAGTCTTCAGTTCTGGTCAATTATATCTCAGAAAGATGTATTGCTTTTCCTCTCTCCATGTCTTGCCCATGTTCTGTCTTCATTGGTTTTTAACAAAATGCCCAGATGAGAGGTCTTCAACAAATACTGATGGAGTGAACATGAACACTACTTCTTGCGTGCACTAGTGTACTCACATCCTGACCAGCCTCCCTCCAGACAATTCTACACACAGCTGTGAGGGAGGCTATATTTTTAAACTCACATCTCTCTATGCCACTTCATTGCTTGCAAACACTAATAACGCACCACTGTATTCAATAGCAAGTCTAATATCTTAGCCTGATATTACAGATTGCTTCTCAAACTGGCCCCTATCTGTTTTTTCTAAAGCTCTTGACCCTCTCCCCATTCACTCCTACCCCAACCACAATGAGGACAGGCTCCTCTTAAATAGCCACATGCTCTCTCAGCTCATTATAGGTGTCTCCTACAGAGGTCTCAGCCCCCCACCACCATTCCTCATGCTGCCTAGACTTCTACCAAATGAAGTCCAAATCAACTGCTTACTCGCTGGTTACAAATGATCATTCACTGAGCATGTTCTAGGTGTCAAACTCTATCTTGAGCACTTTATTTACCATTCCAGTATTTCTTTTAATTCCAGTAATAACAATGAAAGTTAAGTATTAATTCATTCACTGATGTGTTCACTAAGTTAATAATGGCAGATCCAGATTTAACCCCATGCATCTGCCATCAAAGACCAGGGGCTCTTACCCACCGTATACTGCACACCCTACCTCATCCCCTGCCATGTGTCTCTAGCATATATCTTTACTATAGTGCTCACTGCCTCACAAGAGAGTTGCTCTTGACAGATAGTAGTTCCCTGGAGGGATTATGAACACCTCAATAGCAAGGCTGGTTCTTATATAATCTGTGTATCTCTAGTGCTAAGCATAGCTCTGCCACACACAGAATACAAAAAAAATTTTTTTTTGGTAGTTGAATTTGAATCTATGCATCCAAGAATAAGAAAAAACTCGATCCCAACTAAACTGGATAGTTGAGCCACACTGTAGATCTCAGAGCTCTTTTACCTAAAAAGAACAAATCCAGGGACTCAGTTGGATAATAAGGACACTGAATCTCCACTTCCACCTCCAGCTCACTTCATAAATTGCTATTTTTAACTCACCTGTAGGAACCTGGCATTGTAATATTCATGATGGCCATCTGCAATTCAACCAGCCAAGAATACAAGCAGATACCTCCCATATTTTCAATAACGGCATTGCTTAATCTGAAATGCTTTTTTGGAAGACAAAGAAGCATTCATGAAATGAAACAGTAGTGAATGTTGATCATGAGGAAGTTTTACAACAAAGCGCCTTGCTGATTTATACAGTGCCTCCATGCCAATGGCTAGCAGAAATTTTTACAAAGGTTCTCTCTTCTAAGCCTAGGCAACACACCGGGAAGGTTGTGTCTTTAAAGACAAGGAAACTGAAGGACAGAGACGGGGAAGGGAGGGAGAAGGGAAGAGTGGAAGGGAGGGAGAGAGAGAGAGAGACTTGCCTTTAATTCCCTGGTACATTGGGGAAACTGTAAATAGTACAATGAAGTAAACATATTTTTTCCCTTGGAAGGAGATCTCATCTGAATTCCAGGTAGTTCTTGAGAATATCCTAGGCACCTGCCTACTCTCAGGCCCAGGAGAGCAATATTTTCTTTCCTACTCTTATTTCAATTCAGCCATAAAATGAAGAGTTCTGGAGATTGGAGGGAAGGAAACCAAAAAGCTAGACATTAATCCCCAAATAGGATGAGAAAAAGTCATCAAAGTTCCAGGTTATCAGACTGAATTTTCACTATTGTGGGCTATTGTCACTATTATTTCCTTTCCTTGTGTGAAACAACAACAACAACAAAAATGAGAAAATGTACAGCTACCCCCAACACTTGCCTTGGGCAGCAATCTCTGATGCTCAGAGTATGTCATTGGTAGGGCATATGGAGGAGATGCCAGCTTTGTCCCTGATTAAACAATGCTCAATATTTACTTTTGCTTAGCAATTAAATAAAAAGCATTTCCAAGGCTGTACCAGACCCCAAGAGGTTAGTCAAGATGGCAGTCGATAAACAAGCTGACCCAAGGTTATGACTCATGTCCCATTAGCCTGGTTCTGACATGATTTCCCAAGAGCTACTGACTGATAATCCAAAGATCGGGCCTGGTAATAGAATATCTCATCCCACTTTTCCCAGTGGAACACCTCATATACCAACTACTTGTCATGCCAAGAACACAGGGCCTGGGCTTGGCTGGCCTGGCTAGTGAGGGACTTTACTTTTACAATGCTTATCACTGCCCCTTTATGTCCAGGCCAGCAGGCTCTGAAGCAGCTGGAAACAAGAGCCAGCTAGAGGCCCAGCTGAGCTGCCAGCTACTCAGAGCCTTCCACACCAGAAGTAAAGGATTGGCCCACGGCCATATTGCTAAGTATTCTGGGAAGGACAGATGACAACATGAGGAGAAAGGGACCTCCACTCACCCTAAAGCAAATGCAAACCGACATCTGGGTTGGGGTAGCTGAGGTTCCAGGAGACCATCAAGCTGCCTTAACTAGATTCAGCAAACTCCTTGCTAATTCAGGTGAATGAAGAAGGCCAGTGTGCATTAGTGGAATTCCAAAACCACAGCACATAGGCTGTTTCTTTCAAGTTTATAGAGCAACTCAACTTTATCTTAACCTGGTTTCAAACTGAGGCATGTTTGTGCCCTCTGCTACTGAATCCATATCTTATTTGGCATAATCAGCAGTCATTAAATTCAATAGTTCATGATGTTAAGCTCTGCAAAGCTTTGCTCTCATGGCTATGACAAACACCCCTTACACTCCTGTTTACCATATTTATTGACCCAGCTTGGCCTTCCTTCAAAGGCATCATAGAGATAAACCCGGGGCTGCTTGAAGTCAAATGATCATAAATTGCCAGTTAGCTGTGTGCAAGTGGATGACGTTTTCCCTTTATAGATCTAAGCCTGTATTCTGTCCCCTTCTCATGGGAGCTGTGAAAAGTCTGAACAGATGTTCAGACTCAGGGGAGGGACGCTTTACTGCTGCTGTATTTACTTCCTCCAGCAGGGTCCATTTCATTTCCTTATGGACCACAAAGGACAATTCTACCAGCCTAACTGCCATGTGGAGGAGGAGAAGCCTGGGATCCCAGTCCCCAGAAAGCATGATGAATTGAGAAGGGAATGCAGTATGTGTGTCATGGGATCGCACTTACCTCTGCCTTTTAGTTTCCAAAATTAGGTCTTCAAATTTGCTGGAGTGGTAGCTTGATCTCTGGGTGCATGAATGAAGCTGCTGATCAGCTGGGACATGAACCTTTCAGTCCAAGGCTATCTCTGCATCTGTTTTAGCACAGGTAGCCTCTCTCAGTGAGCACAAAGGAGTGTGTAAGTGTACAAAGAACCTGCCTGTGACTGTGATGTCCTTTGATATTTATTTTCCTGAAGTATTTACCCTGGGATTAAATAGTGTTTGTTTGGGGCATTATAATAAAAATTCTCCACAAAATCTCTTGGATGAAAGCACATCAATTGAATCACCCATTCAACAGCTATTTATTGACCCCTCACAATGTGCAAGGTGTCCAGCAGCTGAGGTGCAGCTTTGTCCTTTAAGACCTTATTTAGTTGGAGCAACAGAAGTATTTATAGATGTGGCTAAGCAGGAACTTTTATTTGTCTCCCACAATCAATCACTCCTTCCTTTTAGTAAGAGAATTCCCCAGGCTGGGCATGTGGCTAACCCTACACACTATGTTTTTTTGGCTTAAATATGGCCACGTGACCAAGTTCTGTCCAATGGGATATGGGTAAAAGCAAGATGTGCAACTTCTGGGTCATGTCCTTAAAAGGAAGCCACTCGCTCACTTTTCCTTCTCCCTCTTCCCGGGGCCTAGAATGTACATGTGGGAGTGTGAGCCAAATTCTACCATCATGAGAACAGCACAGGAGGGGATGGTGGAGTGACACCACAGAAGAGGATGGGCCCCAGGGGGTCTTAGGGGACAATCTCCTCTCCCTTGACTGCTTATCTGCTTGGGAGAGGGGGAGAGAGGGGAAGAGAGAAAGAAAGAAAATGAGTTCCTTTCTATTTGCTGAAGCCACTGTTAGTCTCTGTTAAAGCAGGTGAATTAATATCCCAACTAATACACACATTTCCCTATTTGAACCCACAGTTTCTGAAAGTCTCTTTCTTACCCTCACCCCGTGGGCAAGCCCATGGGGAGTAAGTGCTCACCTCACAGTTGCGGATGATTACACAAAGATACAGTTATTAAAGATCCCATTTGCTCTTATAAAATAATTTAATACCATTATAAGTATTATAAGAAGATCAAAGGATTAACTTATAAGGAAAGCTCCAAAGTGATGTCTGGCTTGGCTTCTGAAGAGCTTTAAAAAAGGCAAAGAGAACAGATCATTAATCCATTAGTTTCTAAAAGGTGAAAATATTTCAAAACAAGGGGTTTTATCAGATGACTGAAAAGCATAAAGAAAAGATTCAGAGAAGAAACCTTTTTCATATGGTCAAGCACAACTATGTAAATTAGCACTGGTCTACAGACACTGCTGTGTGGGTAAGGTCTATTTTTAATTAAAAAAAAAGATGGAAAATAGTTGCCCAAAACCAGTACTGCAGAAACGTACCTAACATCAGTGCTTCTTGCCTGTGACTGTTAATTGCTGCTTTAGAATAGCTTTACTCTTACTGTGTCACTTTGGCAAATTGCTTAATGACTTTACGCCTCAGTTTTCTTATCTCTACAATGGCAATTCATCCCACAAACATTTATTGTTTGCCTACTCTATTTATTTATTTATTTATTTATTTAGTTAGTTAGTTAGTTAGTTAGTTAAAGGTTATTCTGAGTATACTGTGCTTTTGGGTGAAATTCATGTCCAGATAGGTAGACCAGGTAGAGCAGGCTGCCTTTCCTCATGGGTGGGCCTCAGACAATCAGTTCAAGGTCTGGAAATAACAAAAAAGCTGACTCTCCCCTGAGTAAAAGAGAATTCTTCCTGCCTGACTGCCGTCAAACTGGAACACGGGCTTTTCTCCTGCCTTCAGACTCAACCTGAAACATCGGCTCTTCTTGGGTCAGCCTTTAGACAAGAACTAGACCATCTGCTCTTCTGATTCTCAGGCCTTTGAATTTGGACTAGAATGAAACATCATCTTTCCTGGGTCTCCAGTTTCCTGATTCAGCCTGCAGATCTGGGGACTTGCCTGTATCCATAACTTTTATGATAAATATTTCTGTTTCTTTGGCAAACCCTGACTAACTCGTGGTTCTACAGATGCTCATTAGGTATTCAAGTGGAGGGTCCAGTAGGCAGTTGGAAGTGCATTTGGAATTTGGAACTTAGTTTGGTGCTGGTAACAGATATTTGGGAATCACTGGCAAAGATGGTATTTTAAGCCAGAAGACTGGGTAGGATCATTGTGGGAATAAATATTGATAGAAAAGAGGAACTGTCATCAAGTCCTGGGTCCCTGAATGTCTAAAGATCAGGGACATTGGTCATAGAGGGTGGGAACAGGAGGACACCACAGAAATGTGTTGTCCTGAAGCCCAGGGGACATCAATCGAGGAGGAAGGAGGAATCATTTCTACCAAATGCTGCTGATTAGTTGCTGCCGTTGGCAGATGTCATTGTGTTCAGCAATGCAGTAGCCATTGGTGACCTTGACCAAAAAAAGTAGCATAGGAGAAGTGAACTCAAAGCCCTCCGGAGTGTTTAGGAACCCCAGTAAGGAGGGAAGCTGGAGACAGTGAGTATGGGCTCTCTTCAGAAGAGCTTTGTTCAAAAGAGGCACAGAAGAAAGGACAGCACCTGGCAGGGAAAGGGGGGAGGTCAAAAGAAAGGGTTGTTTTTAATGAGAAAGCTAACAGCACGTTAATATTACCAGCTGCCATTTATGGAGCACCTGACTGTGGTGCTCGGTACTTTACATGTGACAACACATTTAATCCTCCAAATGGTTTTGCAATGTGGGTATTAATACCTCTATCTTTCATTCAAGGGGACAGATGTTAAAACCACAATCAGTAAGTGGCTGTGCCAGGACTGAAACCCAGGTGCTTGTAAGTTGAAAGCTGGTACTCGTAATTACAATGGTACATTCATTGCCTCTATAACAGAGCCTGCTACTCATAGGGCCTGCCTCCCTCAGGGAGATCGGACCTGCTATGGCCTTGGGCATGTGTTAACTGTAGTATTCTCATCACAGCATGCAAGAAGCTTCTAATCAAACAGAGCAGCGTCCAAAGAGATTTGTATCCTTCTCTGGTCCCAACCTTTAGAAGGAGGTGTATAATAATACGACATCCTTACATGCACGTATATACACAGCACTCCATGCGAACAGCACTTATAACAATCACATCTAGGGAGAAGAACAAACAGTCGTGTGCCCATTCTATTTCCAGGTTGGGCAGCGCAGTGGAAAGAAGTCCTGTCCTTTCTTACCTACCACACTGGTATGGATTCAAGGAGTTTCATATTTATTTGCTGCTCGTAAACTTGCTACATGAACCTGTGGGGGGCACTGTTCTACAGATGGGCAGCATTGGGGACAGGCTCACTGCTATCCTTAGCAAGAGAGTTCCTGGGGTCTCCGGCTACTGTCAAACCCCAACAGGTACAAAAATCCAATATACCAAAATTACATCAGACTGCAATATTACAGGTTCCTTTTTTAAAATACATAACTTTTTTCTTCAATTAAGTAAGTTGCTCCTAGAATCTTTGCTTACACTCAAAACAAGATTTGATTATAAAGCTGTATGGAAATTCCTTGCATGGAAGACAAGGGATGTATATATGGGGGAGGGGTGGGAATGAGGAGAGAAAGTGTCTTCCAAACCCAGCGTTGCTGTGTAAGATGACCACCCTGGGGCAGGGGTGGGAGGGGGTGGGAGGGGGTGGGAGGGGGCACTGCAAAAGAGAGCAGGTGAAGAGCTTCAGGAAACTCCCCCAGTTAAGCACAGGGCAACCTGGAAACAGCCATTTCAATTAGTGCGAGGATGACTGGGAATGAGGATAAAGAGGTCATTTTAAACAGCCCAAGGATAATTTGCTTGGTGTACCGACCTCTCCTACAATATACTTCACTTTTTTCCTCTGCAATGTGGCATTAACTTCACTTATCATTCAGTTCTTGCAGGGCACGTATTACTACTCATAAAGGGCCCTTTAATTCTCACACAAAGACTCACCGACAGCTGCACGCACGCGTCTCCCCCACCATGGAGAGCCCCGGTAATGCTTTCAGAAAATGCTACTGAAAGGCCCTCCAGCCCGCCACCCCGACACACCTTATTTTCAGTTATTCTGAACTTTTAGAGAAAGTTTCGTTTGGGACAAACTAGCCCATATTTAGTGCATTCACAAAAGCGTTCTTTACATTTTTTCAGAGGTCTATCCATCATCCCTGGATTATGACTTAGGAAAACACTAGAAGCCTGGCCATCAGGAGAAAAATAAACAGTGAATTCCATTTTAAGTTGGAAACAATTGTACTTCATTTGTAATCTTAATTTTTTTTCTTGTGCTTTTTTCTTTTTTGTTTCCTTTTTAAATTTTTTCTTAATTACAGAAATAATACATGCTCACTGAAAACAGATTCAACCCGTACAGGATAACATAAAAAATATCATACAAACCCATTCCTTGGAGAGTATAATGAACAATCTGCTGTCTATCCTTCCAGATTTTTCTTTACATGTAATACATATATGTATTAAAGATCCCTGACATGAACTTCTTGAAGTTGGGTGTGAAATTTCGCATGCACGTGTATTATATATGCACTTTATTTTATTTTTAAAAAATGTCATTTATTTATTTTTAGAGAGAGGGGAAGTGGTGAAGAAAGAGAGGAAGAGAAACATTGATGTGAGAGAGAAACATCAATTAGTTGCCCCTCGCGCACCCCCGACTTGGGACCTGGCTGGCAACCCAAACATGTACCCTGAATGGGAATCAAACTGGTGACCTTTTGGTTTGCAGGATGATGCCCAATCCACTGAGGTACACCAGTCAGGCTGTATATGCATTTTAAAGGAAAAGGGACCATAACTTTTATCATTTTTAAAAAAGTTTAAAATATGTATTACTACATATTTAACATAACATATATAGAGTATACCATAATAAAGTATATATAACTATACATTCCTATTTAGTTTACAAAAATCTAATCGTGATCTACATATAATTCTAAAATTCACTTTTCCCATGTATTAACATTTTTTCACATTTTAGAAGTATTTTTTGTTGTTCCTAACATCTTTTATCACTTGGTTTTTCTCCCTTTAAGAGCCAGAATCTGGGGCTTGGAGACGGAAAGATCTGGACTGAACTCCAGGCTGAACCACTTACAAGTTCTGTAAGTTTGGCAAGTTACTCAGACTGTAGAAGTCTCCGTTTTGTCATCTGTAAAATCGATTAGAATTAAAATGGAACTATTGCAAGGAATAAATAGTTGGCACATGCAATGACTGGCGCAGAATGAATATTCAATAAACATAAGTACTTTCTGTAGGTAGATGCACTTGGTCCAAAATCATATATATAACATCTGGAGAAGGCTTTTACAGTCAGGATTTAGGGTGACAATAAACTAGATTACTGAGAATAAAGCGGATGCCACATGCTGGGATAAAACAGTATTACCCATTACTTAAGAGTAAGTCAGCAGGCAAATGATGATTTACACAGCTGTAAATGTTCCAAAGGATCAGGTGTCAGTCCCAACCAGCACGGCTAAGGGAATTGCCACGGACTGACCTAATCAGGATTCCTTTCCTCTCCTATGGTACTGAGAAGGTCACAATCTATACCATTCCATGCTGGGATTGGCCTTCCCTTTCTGGGTTTTGTTACTCAGCTCTGAGACTTTGCATGGACAAATGCTTCAAGTTCAAGGAAAGGGCAGAGTTCCATTTCTTATGTGTGTTGCTGGTGGTCTGTTGCATTTATTCCCACAGAGATGGCTTGGGTCTTTAGCCAGACCTGCAGCTCTCTCCACTGCCGGTGCCCTGGCCCTGCTGTGTCCACTCTTTGTCTCTGGCATACTGGGCAGCCCACAGCGAGGCCTGGGATAAGGCCCTGCCATGACCGTCACTCTATGGGCAACAACTAAACACTTGGCACATTTTAGTTTTGTGATTTCACAGCAATTCTGGAAGTCATCATCTCTGTTTTGCAGATACAGGACTTGAGGTTTAATGAAAACAAGGAACTTGTACCACATGACACACTTAGTAGGGGACAGATTGGGTATTTGAGTCTATTCCAGGCCCTGAAGGTCAGGAATGCTGCCTCTACAGCTGCTTTTGCTTCTGTGTAGCGAGCTGTTGGGTGGGCCAAAAAGTCCTTTCAGTTTTTCCTATAAAATAAAAGATACATATTTCATTTTCACCAGTAACTTTATCGATTTGGTTATTTTGAGTATGTCAGCTCTCTCCTGTGTGGTACAACATTGATTGTTCTCAGTTAAGGCCTTGGTTTGATCGCTATTAACTTCAACTGGTCTACCTGACCATGGAGCACCATCCAGTGAGAAATCTCCAGCACAAAACTTTGCAAACCGCTTTTGACATGTTCGATCAGTCACAGCACCTTCTCCATACACTGCACAAATCTTTTTTCTTTTTGCATTTCAGTTGCATTTTTACCTTTCTTGAAATAATAAAGCATAATATGCTGAAAATGTTGCATATTTTCTTTCATCTTTAATATTAAAATGGCTGCACAAAAATTCGCCAATTTTGATAAGCTTTTTTAAATGCATGCTGACACAACACAATCTAACAACATTGTTTCCGGTGATGTTAACGACAATTAAGCGCCACTGGAGCCATCTTACAGAAAAAAACAAATGAACAATTTGGTGAACCCAATACATGTTGCACTTGCAAGACTTTGGTGGAAAGGGAGAAAACGTCAGTTTGGGGCCCACTGCAATTTTCCCTTGGACAGAGCAGATTCTGAAGCACCGGCAGGGAAAGACATTCTCATAGGGGGTCTTTCTTCAAATTCACAGTCCTCACCCGCAGATTGGAGCTGTAATTAACCCCTGCAACTTTGCAGTAAGAGCAGTGAGAAAACTGATCAAAAAGAATAAATTCAGTTATCTGTGGTAGGCAGGAAAATGAACCTCAAAGATGTCCACATCCTAATCCCTAAAACTTGTGAACATGTCACTATACAGCAATCAAGACTTTGCAGATATAACTAAGAATCTGGAGACAGAAGAGTCTCCTGGGGGCTCCAGGTGGGCTCGGTGTTAGCACAAGTATCCTTCCAAAAGGGAGGCAGGAGTCCTGGAGTCAGAGGAGAAGATGGGACAACAGAAGCCGGGGTTAGGATGATGTGGGGAACCTCTAGAAGCTGGAAAAAGCTTCCTTTCCCACACAGTTCCTTCCCAGTGTCTCCTGAAAGGAGCTCTGCCCCGCTGACCCACGTTAGCCTCTGGCCTTCAAAAGTGTAAGAGAATAAACTTGCTGTTTCACCCACTAAATGTGTGGTGATTTGTTACAGCAGCCATAGGAAACCAAAACAATGTCCTATCTCAAGTATCTTAGAACAACACTGTTCGTATTAAACTTGAAGACCTATACCAGTTTATTTAAATTCCTAAGATGAATGTTTCTTGGCATTTCAAACAATCCATTTGTGATCTTCTGATTGACCTGGTTCTCCCTCTTCATAAAGAAAATGAATTAAAACACACCTGTGAGGTTTTAGGTGAACATTGCACTGAATACCTCTAGACACTCCCAAAACCTAACAGCGAAGGCCGTTTCCCTTTCCCTTGGAAACAACTGCAGGCGTGCTATTGACACATCGTCTGCTATCGCCTGATTGACACACCTTATAAATAGCTGCGAGCACATGCCAAAAGATTGGACAATGGGAGTCAAGCAGACAAATTCCTAGAAACATACAGTCTTCCCAAACTGAGTCAGGAGGAATCAGAAAACCTGAATAGACCAATTTCAACTAATGATATTGAAGCAGCAATCAAAAAACTCCCAGCACACAAAAGCCCTGTACTGGATGGCTCCACGGACACACATTCACGAACTGGCCCCAGCTTTACAAATCTAAAGCAGGCAGGCCTGATTGGAGGTGAATGCAAATTCCCTTTTTGTTCAGACATTTGTGAACATTTTCAACACTCACTTACAACAGCAACTTTCATTGGCTCAGTTGTAGGAAAGTTAAAAACTCTTCCTCATTTTGATTCTAATGAGTGACTTGCAGAAAAGCTGGTCCCCGTTTACATACACAAATTTAGAAGCACTGTGAAATCTCAAACAAAATTAGCCACTAGGGAGAAAAAGAATTCGATAACCTAATAAAACCCAGGCTGAGCCACTCACATTCACGGGGGTCTGGATAATTCTGGCCAGCGGACCAAAAGGAGGACAGCCAAGCACTGATGGAAGACCCAGCAACTCAGGAATAGAATTCAAACAACAGGGGCAAAAATCATTAGCAGACTGACAGGGCTTTTGTTGTTCTTGTCCTTGGAAATGAAGAGGTGTTCTATAGTTGGAAGGTTCCTAACATTATTGTTATTTCAATGACCCAGAAAACTTCAGATCACAGAAATGCATCCTTTGTGGCCACACATTTCAGAGAGAAAGCTTTGGTTTTCGGAACACCTGCTACGTGTCCCTGGGCTCTCCAGCTGGACGCTGCAATCACCTGTGTGTCTGTGCAGATGCTACAGCTCGGGGATAGCCAAGGAACCCCAGTCTGCTCTCCTGCATTAGCCATTTCTCCAATCAAGAGCTCCAAGCACCTGCGCATGCCCGGCACTCTAGACTAACTCCCTGGAAAAAACCTCATTGGGAGCTGGCATCACAGTCATTAGGTGAAAGTGTTGTAAGTATTATTTTGGGGGGATTTTCCCCATTACTTACAGTCTCTTTGTAAACAGGCTGCTCCTTACTCTCTGGTAGTAACAATTTAGGTAGAAAGATTATTTAAAATGCCAGATTCCCTATGCAAATGCTTTGCTGCCCGCCTGCAAAGAAGTAGACTGGCAAATAGTTGCTATTTATTTCTTTACCAGGAAAAAAATTAGAGCAAGTGATCTGTCTGCGCATGCCAGCTGTCATCTGGGACGACAGGGAGTCCTGACCCACTTGGCAAAAGGCGTGAACTTCCAAGTCTCCTTTTCTCCCCCAGAGCAAAGGGCAAGGTCCACCACTGTCCAGATTTCCCTAAAGTCATGATTTCAAATAATGTCATTTTCAACACAGTAATTTGTTTAATCCAACATGGAATGTGGCTTAACCCTTATGCTGGACCAGGCTAGCCTCACAGTACCCCTACATTGGGAAGTTCCTATAACTGTTTAAAAAATAGATAAAATCTTTAGACTACGTTATAAGCTTTATGTTATAAGGCTTAAGAAAATGTGATCAGAATACATTTATACATTATTATGTGTAACTAATAACGTTTAAATGTAATCGCCCAAATCAAACATTAACTTATGACGCACAGAGTTCGAACAAAAGAGCTCTCATTCTCAGTCAATGCAGCTGTGGGCCTAAGACAATTTCCAGTTCCTCCTCACCAAAGTTGCTGCTCCACCTTCTAAAATATATATATATATATATATATATATATATATATATATATATATATATATGAAGCCCCAATAATTATCTATATATATTAAACCCCAACAATTAAATTTCTACATAGGTTCTATTATACGTAGTGACACATATATATTCACTATCTGTAGTGAATATATACATAGAAATTCACTATATATAGTGGAATGCTGTAGTGTAGGTGCAGATGGATGGAGCCCACAGCCAATAACAAGTCCTGGCTGCCATATGAGGCAGTGCACTGGTTAAGCTGTGTCTGAATGACCCTCTGCAGAGCCTTAGTGGGAACCAGGCTAGCCTCACGGTACCCCCACATCAGGAAGTTCAGGGGAGGGGTGAGGTGAGGTGGGCAAAAACTCGCACTGAAATGCATCATTCCAAGAATTCAATAGTATGAAGCATAAAAGAAAGGCTTTACTTATTTGGAAAACTGCCTTATAAAATAAACATCATCAAACAGTCAAAGAAAACTGTCCATTCTGGTTCCATCTCCCTCCTACATTTAAACCTGCAAAGCCCGTGGTTGTAAAGCATGCCTAGGGCAGCCTTCACTATCACACACCTAGATTTTCAGAAAGGCTCAGTCTGGAGGCGAACAGACCTAGCAGAATACCAACTGATGGGTCTGTTTCCTAAGGGAATCGTTCAGATTATATTTTATATTATTGGAGGGTTTAATTTTTGCAAACTATTCCCACTGCTATTTTGAAGTGAAATGGGCAGGATTACCATGACAACAGGTGAAAAAGAAAGACACTGAGTTAGGGCCAAAACTGACATCTCTTGATTCTCAATCTTACACAACTTTCCCCAGCAGGAGTAGGTCAGTCGAGTATTTAACACTGAAGGCACAATATATGGCAGCAATTGGAGTTTGGCATAATCTAGATTATTTCACTCATTTAGTCAATCAATTATCATTCCACAAATAGGCACTATCTGAGACTCAACTACGTGCCATTGAGAAGAAGAACAAGACAGGCATGGCCTTGTTGTCATACAGTTTACAGCCTCATTTGTGACTGTTTCTCAGTGAAAGTGACCTGGGAATGTGGTTACAGCCCTCATAGGGCTCTACACACCCCAGAGAAGTAAGGAAGGGACCCTGAGGCAGAAACTCCAGGAGTTAAGATGGTAAAAGAGCCGTAGGAGTTAGGGATTCTTCCCAAGAAGAAAGCGTTCCATGGTCAAATTAGTTTGGAAAATGCATATCACTATATCTTCTTCTTCAACATTCATAAGAAAATTAAAAGCACTGAAAAATCCTCCAACAGAGGAACACATTACATTTCACTCGCCCAGAAAATAAATATGTTCATCATGGAACATCCCCTAGGACCCGCTTTCTGCAGGTTCTGCTGTGCTGGTCGGGCCACAGTCGTAGAGCAGAGTCAGAGGGCTCTGATGTAGAAAGTGCATTTTCCTAGCAGCACGCACTTGTCGGAATGCCTCTGAGACACGCACTTCTGGGACCCCCTGGGTTTAAGGCGCTCTCAGAGGCGGCAGAGAACAAAGAAGCCCTGCTGGCTGGGAACAGTGAGCTCTAGAAAGCTATTCCTGAAACCACTTCCTTCAGCCCTGGGCACCTTTCCTGGCTTCTGGGTCATGGATTTTCTTGGGACTTGGCTCCATAGCCTCCGACTTGGGTGACTCTGTGCTCTTTGAGCCAAGTCTTGCCATAACCCCATTTAGCTTCCTCGTGCTTGTTCTCATCCTTTGGTCCAAGGATATAACCTGACCCTGGACCCCACAGCTTCACCCTCCAACTCTGAGGCCAAGGGACTGACTCCCTGGCAAGCTTCCATCCATTCTTGCTTCTGTATCAACATATGGTTCACCAGCTTAAATCTAACCTGAGGTTCCTTGTGAGAATTAGTTACCTTGAGGGAGCGGGTAATGGTCCATCCCCACTTTAATCAGGAACACTTAACAGTGATCCAGGAATCCTGGAAAGGCCAGGTGACACTGACGTATTATATCACATATTATCTTGATTCAGGTCCCAACAAAAGAGGAAGTGGTTGCAATTTTTACCTGTTTTCCAAATTAGGAGAACTGATCATTTAAGAAGTAGTAACTTACCCAAGATCTCAGAGTTTAAGTGATAGAGCCAGTCTTATCTCAGAGTGCATGCTGCTCTGAACCAATAAGCCTCCCTAGATTCCCCCCGACACTCCCAACCCTTACCAATTCACTCTCTGAAATCACTGGCCAGAAGCATGGTGCCTCTACATGGTCATGATCCTGGGGCAGCCCAGGGTTCCCACCACCACCTCACCTTCACCCGTCTGATCAGCACATCATATGCTGGGTTTGTTCTTCTCTCTCTGTCCCTTCATCAGAGTGATGCATTTCTGCTGGGGTTACTGGTAAATCACTCTATGCTAATGTTTCCTTTCTGTTAACAAAATGCTTTAACCCAGGCTAAAACTCTATGTCTCCACAGACTCCCCATGAAGGGGCTCTAATGGTAGGATGGCGAAGACCTGTCAGAGGGAGCCTGTTGGGTTGGGCTTAGAACTTCGGCATCTCATGAACCCCTGCTGACTTTGCCTGGGCCTGCATTCTCAACCTCCCTGTATGTGAGCATCATGGTAGTTTATTATTATTATTATTATTATTATTATTAAACAAAAAACCTATGCCCATGCTGCACCCCAAACTAAATTACTCAGAATGCCTGGGAAAGGGACCTCACCACTGGCATGCTATTAAAACACTCTAGGTAATTCTTACATGAGATTAGAGATAAATATTCATTTCCTAAACACAGGGCTGGCTATGTAAATGGAAACACCTTTTCTAAACAGGTTTTTTTTTTTTTTTTTTTTACATCCCAAAGAGGCTAGTGAAAGAGGATAAAGGTGCTTACTCAGAGGAGGAAAGAGGTTTAGTAGTCATGGACCTGGCTCTGATTACCACGGACTCGTGGGCCAGAATCAGCCTCTTTGGTGTTTGCGTTTCTCACTGAGTTATGAGGGATTAATAGTAACTTACCTCAAAGGTAGGTGATGAGAAATGACTCACCTGGATGGCCATGGGGTACCACTCAGGCAAAGTTAAAATGCTGTCATGACAAGCAAGGGGATTTGCATGGTTTGACTCAAACATTGCTAAGAAAGTCCCAATAATCATCAGTTATGGACCAGAGGGGGATGCAGTGAAGTAGACAGCACAGCCCACTAGTTACCAACAGGCGGCTGCTACTCTTTCCTCTCATTAATACCTTTCCTCTGGATAGCAATTTGGAAAATAAATCACAAGAAAAGAACTCAACATCCTGAAGATTCTTTGGCACACTCCCACAAAGCCAATGTTATCTTATTTTTTAAAAGATTTTATTTATTTATTTGTAGAGAGGGGAAGGAAAGGAGAAAGAGAGGGAGAGAAACATCAATGTGAGAGAGAAACATGGATTGGTTGCCTCTTGTACCCACCCTGACCTGGGGACCAAACCTGCACAACCCAGGCATGCACCCTGACTGGGAATCGAACTTGTGACCTTTAGCTTTTCGGGCTGACTCCCAACCAAGTGTGCCACACCCATCAGGGCCCAGTCTTATCTTATTAATGAACCATTTCCTGGAAACAGGTGGGCCCCTACTTAAAAATAAATGGAGACCTACAATGAAAGAAATAACCAAACAAAGTATTCTTTCAATTTACAAGCTTCCTTGAAATAGATACTTCCCTTGTGTGTAGTTCATTAACTTATTATCCATGGGAAGAAAAAAATGGAGATGTACCTCTGAAATGATCCCATTAACCAGTGGTAAAATGTAACTTAATTTATGAAATCTTTACAGTAACTCATGATATTTGAAGTGAGGCATGCACCCATTAGCTAGAAGAACTCTATGAAAAAGAGACATATTTAGGTTGCAAGATGTAATTTTCAGCCTCTGCCATCACCATTTCATGACACAAGTGATGGAGACCATGGACCGTGACTCAGGGTGCAGGACTTGTCACCACTGGTATGAGGCGATGTCTACCTGTGGCATGTCCATTCTGCCAGCCAGGCTCTCCCTTCCTCAACTCCCGCGTGGCCAGCACCAAGGTTCGCCTACTTTGAGTAAGAATCATTTAACACGGAGTCTCGATCTGTCTATAATAAGCTGAGTGCTGCACTAGGCTTTCTAAGGGAGGTGGAGATAACACAGCATGCTCCCTGCCTTCCACTCTTGTCAGTTTGCGGTGACCAGAGAGCCACATTTGACAGCCTGGGTCTTTGGAAGAGTGTCCATAAATGGGATTGGGGTAGGGCTGCCAGATGCCCAGTTAAATCTGAATTTCAGATAAACTACCAATACTGTTTTAGTATATGAGTATGTTCCAAATACCTCATGAGACATACTTACACAGAAAAGAAATCAATGTTTATCTGAAATTCAAGTTTAACTGTGAGTCTTGTATTTTTATTTGCTAGATTTGACCACCCTACTGAAGGGCGTCTGGAGGTCCTGTTACGAGCTTGTGAATTAGCCCCACCCTCAGGTTGCTGGTCACTAGTGGGGCTCCAGAGCTGCTTTCCAGTTGTGGGAGTGGTCTGGGCTGATGACTTCCTGTTTGCCTCTGAGGTCTTTATGACCCAGGGCCTCTATGCACAGCAGGAGTTTTTAGTGACATTAGGTGGTCACATTGGGTTGAGGGTGCTGATCATGACTTTGTAATTTA
Organism: Anoura caudifer; assembly: GCA_004027475.1. Classification (NCBI taxonomy): domain Eukaryota; kingdom Metazoa; phylum Chordata; class Mammalia; order Chiroptera; family Phyllostomidae; genus Anoura; species Anoura caudifer. The sequence continues at coordinate 149,297 of PVKU01003155.1, forward strand.
CTGACTCCTGAAGGCAAGACTTGCCTTCAAGGCCAAAAGCCTGTATTCTAGAATCAATTGTTAAAGGCGAGGGCACAGAACTTGTCTCCTCACATAACATGATGCCTAGTCACATTCTTGGCTGAAATTCCTGGTGTTGGGCAATCTTTCCGCAGTGGGAGGTCCTTGCAGAGTGACAAGGTTAAGAGGTACAGATGGCTCTCAAGGATGAGTTGGTATCAGTTAAAAATCACATAGGAAGTTTTATGATGAGGTAGAACCCAAATCCCAGCTCTGACATCCAAATTTGATTTTGATTCCAAGGTTTTATTCAGCCTCAAGAATCTGTACCTTATAACCACATCACTTGATTCTGACCCCAGTGGTTGGGGGCTGGTGTTGAGGCCTTGCACCTGTCCTCTCCAGCTCTGTGGAATATTCCAACCAAAGGTCCTCAGGGGTCCGTCTGGGTGGGAGCTCCTCTCCACTGACCCAGCAGCTCAGATCCAGCTGGGACTTTGAATAACGAGAGGACTCTAGCTTCTGTGTCACATTTGTGCAGTCATTTCTCTCCCTGTGTCTCTAGCCCTGACTACAGTACAGGCAGCCAAAAATGTGTCCCTTTGGCCAGTCACTTCACACTGCCAGCATTCCTGGACCTCATCTTCCTATTAACATGGCCTGGCATTTCACTGATGGCTGCCAAGGCAGCTCCTGAGGCACACAACTGGGAATGCCCTGCTCTATACAGTCTCACATCTAACATGACAGTGTTGAGTGGCCATAGAGCCTCACTCTTAAAAACAAGCTCAGTATGATGCTGAGATGTTGGGGGTGTGATGGATGTGCCTTTGAGGCAGGACTCTGCAGTGGCAGGTGAAGAGCGAGCCCACAGGGAATGGTGTATTCCCCTGACAGTCCTGTGTTACAGGCAAATAAGAGAACCCCACTGAGATGTCTTTAGTGACATGCTACATCCTGGCGTGAATGATCCCTGGAGATGAGAGATGGATGATATGCGGAGTACACGATGGGACTGAGAGCGGCTGCAACCGGAAGAGTCAATGCCCTGGGATGAGAAGCAGATGCCTGCCCTTTCCTGGGATAATGCCCAGCAAATGTGCTCCTTAACGCCAATTTCAGAAAGGGCAAACCCAACCTCTCCGCAGGTGTTTCATTCGTTCTTTCACCCATTTGACAAATATTTATTGAGTGCCTGCCACACAAGTGCTTAATAAATACACAGGTGTTGGAGCCTGGGGACAGCAGGAATCTGTATGCTGCTGTGCTGAAGCTGCCATCAATATCAGCGTGTGAACTTGCACCTTCCCTAGAATGACTAACAAATTGTGTTTTTGTCAGATACCCAAGCATATGTTTTCTACTATTCTTTATACTGTACACATGTATTATCACACTTTTTGCATTTACAATTTACAGAATTTTTCTTAAGAATGAAGTAGACTGATTAGAACATTCTGATAAGTTGTCAAACATATATACATTGATGGTCAGTTTTCAAAGACTTCAGATATAATGAAATATACTTACAACTAAAACTTCACTGAACATAATTTAGTCTTTCACTGATGACTTAATCAAAAGGTTTGTCAGAATAATGGTGCAAATATCCCGGTGGTTTCATCATAAATATCAATTATAATTATATAATTATTATCATAGGGTAGTTTTATAGAAAATGTTATGAAGCCTTGATTTTTTTCGGTTAGTTTGAGTTTTATGCAAATGACTTTGCTAAATAACAAAGTATATTTTATAAAACTATGAAATTAGCTCTCCTTACAGATATTACTCAGCTACAGTTTAAAGGACCATTCACATGGTACTGAGTGCAAAAGAGAATTCACATTTTTAAATTCCCATCAGTAAATGAGTGGATCAAAAAACTGTGGTACATTTACATGATGGAATACTACATAGCAGAAAGAAAGAAGGAGCTCCTTCCTTCACAACAGCATGGATGGAAGTGGAGAGCATTATGCTAAGTGAAATAAGCCAAGTGGTGAAAGACAAATACCATATGATCTCACCTATAAGTGGAACCTAATCAACAAAACAAACAAGCGAGCAAAATATAACCAGAGAAATAAAGAACAAATAAATTGAAGAAATAAAGAACAAACTCACAGTAACCAGAGGGGAGGGGAGAGGTGGGTAACGGGGAAAGAATGGAAGGGTCATTAAGGAACATGTACAAAGGACCCGTGAACAAAACCAAAAGGGGGTAGTACTGAGGGTGCAAGGTGGGGGTGGGTGGAGCAGGAGAAAGTGGTGGAAGGACAATGGAGACAACTGTACTTGACCAACAATAAAAAATAAATAAATAAATAAAGTTAGAACTTTTCTATGAGAAAAATGGAAGAAAACACTTAACAAATAGTCAGGATTTTAAAAATAAATTGTCTAAACCAAAAGAAAACAGAGTAATTGACGTATAACACTGTTTGATACCTCAACTCGCATATCACTTACTTGCTCCCAACCTTTCACTAGCTTCCTGCTGTCTATCAGGTCAAATCCAGCTTATCTTAAATTGATCAGTTCTAGCTCCTTTATAGACCCACCTTATGGATTGTAAGTTTTTTTCTTTTCCCAACCAGTTTCTTCATCTAAGATAGGGTGTCTTATTTCTGTTACCAGGATATACTTAAGATGTTTCTTACTCGTGGACAATCCTTTTACTTCTGTAGTCATGCCAGATATTCTTCATTGCTCACTTCTTCTCTTAAGTCATCTCAATGCCATGTATCCTTCTGTGGTTAATGCATTCATTGCTCACTTACCAGAGATTTAATAGGTGGGTACTAAGAGTGCAGCACTACACTAGGCACTATGAGAAATTGCAACCCATAAAGGAGACATAGCTCTGGACCCCAGCTGCATATGCTGTCCAGTCTCCCCACTGGACCGTAACCTTTTCAAGGACTGGCTGGACCTCCATTACCTTTGTAGTATCTTACGTAGCTAGCACATCTTAGAGGTCATGTGCGGGTCCTTAAAAGGTCTGGATGACTGGACCAGATCTGCCTGATGTCTATGATAAGCAAATAAGAGACAACTGGAGGAACCTTACCAGTCCTCGGACACAAAAGAAATCGTTTTGTGGGTGCTTAACTCCAGGGCTCATTATATGAAGTTAGTAAACATTGAAAGAATATATATGAATGAGCAAACAAACCAATGAGCTTCTAAAGGGAAGATAAGAAGACGACCAGGACGGGGTGACATTTAAGTAAGTGAGAAGAGAGTCAGGGGCGTTGGATTCTCTGCAGCAGAAGAGACGGAGATGCCTCCTTGAGTGAGGGCACAAGGACAACATTTCTGAGTATTCCAAGTGCTAGGTTTGACCAACATATGGAGCTGCAAGCCAGTTGGACAGCTGCCATTTTGGCAGCTTTGTCAAAATAAAAAAGACTTCGCTGAATGAGCTAAATCTTACCTGACCAAGAGGGATCCCCTAGCTTTACTATAAACTATTAGAGAGAAAAAACAATGAGTTAGAAGTATTGGAAATGGAACAAAAGAGAGTGTCAGGGAGACCACAGGGTCTAACAATAGAAAACTAGGCAGCAGATTAGACAGAGTGGATGTGAGAGAGGGAGACAAAGGCAGAAAAGGAGGACTGAGCAGTGGCCAAGGGAAAAATGGCACAAGCACTGCCATCCACCATGACTGTCCTGCAGAGATGGTCCCAGCCAGAAGGAGGTGACGAGGGAGGTTTTGCCAGACCATACAGGCCAGTGCAGGGTAGCCCAAATCTTCTCCCAGAACCAGCAATGCCATTGATGTGTCCGGCATCATTCCAAAATTACAAACACATGTGTGCCTGCCGCCTGTTTGCGATTTGACTGGTAGCTGAAATAAATTTTCCCTCAGAAATGATTTTAATTAGGTTAGATATTTATACCAAATCACAAAAACCTATTTGGTCTATACATACCTAAAGTTTAGTCCTCTGCACAGGTATTTTAGTCATCTCTAATTAACCCCTTCTGGTCCAGTTACTCTGGTCACCTAAGAAATAACTCCAAAACTTGACTTAAAACAACAACAGTTATTGTTTTGTTCATGAATCTGTAATCTAGGGCAGGGCTGGGCAGAGATGGCTCATCTTTGGTCTAGCCGGCATCGGGAGGGGTGAGGGGGATCTGATGGTGGGGGCCTGGAGTCCCCTGAAAGATTTCCCACTTGCTCGTCTGGCAGTGGACGCTGGCTGTTGGCTTTAATACCAACCTGTGGCCTTTCCACATGGTCGGGCTCCCTCACAACATGGCAGCTGGTTTCCAAGAGCAAGAGTCATGTGTGAGAGAAACAAAAAATAGCTGAGGAAGAAAGAAATTGCATTCTTTCTATGATCCAGCCTTGGAAGTCACCTATATTGTTTCCATAGTGCTCCACCTGTTGGACCAATCACAACTCCTGTGGGCCAAAGGGGAGGGTGATAGACTCCACCTCTTGATGGAGAGTATCAAGATTCTAGTAGAGCACGTGGAAGTGGGTATAATTATGTGGCCATTTTTGTAGAGTACAATCTGCCACAACATATAACACTACTTCCAGGAAAAACACAGCATATTCCAGCTTGGAAGGCAATACAGCATACTGAATAAAGAGCCAGGAGTCAAGAGCCAAACACCTAGAGTTCCAAAATATACCATGTGACACTGGGCAATTTGCTTAAGCTTTCTGTGCCTCAGTTTCCTCCTGTATAAAATAGACATTGTGAAGAAAAGAAAATATTTTGAAAAGGGCTTATAAGACCATTTAAGTGTTAGCTGTTCTCATAACACCAGGGACAGACTTCCTCCAGCTCGAACAGTGGTACTTCTTGGTTGCTACAGGGATGGCGGTGGCAGCAGCCCTACCAGAGGTAGAAAGTGAATGATAACAGTTCACATGACTGAGTACCTAATGTCTGTCCATGACTGTGCCAAGTGAGTTAACTTAAAAACCCACAAGGCAGATACTTATATTACACAGGTAGGAAAACTGTGACTTAGGGAACTTGCACAAGGAAACACCTGCAGGTGGCGACAGATAGGATTTGCCCCCAGATCAGTTTAACTAGACAGAAGGAGCCTGAATCCCTGATGACTGTGTGGAGCAGAATTTTTCTCCCAAATTTGATTTGTGGGTGAGCAAAAAATGAACTGTACTATATCATACCACCAATAAATGGTGCTATTTATTCCAGCAGTGAGCCTATCCTGACCGGGTTAGTACCAGGAAGATGCTATGGACCTACTCGGGCCCCACTCACCTAAGAATTCCTTTCATAAAGTGGAATGGCTCTTGTTATTTGCATAAGAAGAATATTTGCATTAAAAATATCATTCTCTAGGTCAGTACCTACAAGTCTCATTTCCTTCTGAACTGGAGAACAGATAGCCTTCAGCCCACTGGCAGGAGGGCAGGGCACACTGATCTGGACCCTGGACACTGATACAAGCACATCACTTACAACTTAGGCTGGCTATTCACCAGCTGAAGAGTGTCTCTTCTAAGGTTTGATGCTGGTGTAAAATAGCATAGTTTCCAGGCTGTTTGCTTGTCTTTTTTGTTTTGATGTCAGTTAGTTTGTTTTTTTCTTTTAGCGAGGATTCTCTTTTCCACTACACTGGCTAACACGGCTATCAGGGAGAAACCTGGTTTCTCCTGAAACCTGGCAGGCTCCCTATACAGTTAGACTGTGAGTTCCGTGATGGTGGAAGACCACGCCTGCCTGTTCACTGCAGCACACACAGTGTAAACCTCGTTGAATGCACGTAAGACTGTATGTCTGAGTCGAAGCTCAGGCAAACAAAAGCCAGAAGTCCATAGAGTAACTTGGGCTCTTTACACCATTGGCGCAGATCACTCAAAGATCAGATGAGGGAGGAACCCAAAATGCTGATTCTACTACTGTGGATGCAACAGCCAGTTAATAAATGCTTGCGGACTGAGTGATGTTACCTCACGCTGCACCTGATCCATGCCAAGATGTGGGAAGGCGTAGGTGGGATAACTGGCAGGATGCTATTTTTATCTCCAAAGATGCTGTAAATATGGTTGTCACAAAATTGGTCGTGGTTTCAGATGTATGAATCACATGAAAGTCTGTGGGAGTCAGCTGAGCAGACAGCCAAATGGTGTAACGCGTTTCTTGACATTTACCTCTAATGGATGAGGTTTAAACTCATTTAAGTAAAGAAACTATGGAATCATTCTTTAAAAATTCATCTTGCATGAAAGCAATGTGCTGCCTTTGGTTTTCCTGCAGTCAGTGGGACAGAATTCAGAAACTATGGACAATGCCTCCATTAGGACAAGCAGCAGCTGGGACATCTGTCAGACTAGAGATTTCTTTCCTGCAAATCGAATACAGAACTTTAATGTTAGCGGAGTATACTATGTTTCATGTTAGTACAAATGAAATTTTTAAAGAATGCTGTGTCTCTAATTAAAGGTATTTATAGAAAGATGTCCAAAAAACTAAGGCTCACTGCAGAGGGAAAAAGAACAGACTGTCTTTAGTTTGGAGAACGTGGCTCCACTGAATTTAAATATTTATCATGTAAATGTTATATCAGAGTCTTAATGAGCATCACTTTTATGACATTACTTCTGGAAACAATAAAAAATGCCACATTTTGGAATGATAATTCTTGTTGGATTTCCATCATGGGGCACCATGTAAATAGCAGTTGATTTCATTAAAAATGGCACATTCCTTTCTGAACTTAAAATTTCAAACACCTGTCATCAGAGAAGCACACAGTACAGTGTGGAACCAGAGATCTTAGATGTTTTCCAAGTTTCTTCAAGGCCCCCAAAGCAGGTGTTCTTTTCCAGTCCAAAGAATAAGACATGTTTGAGAAAATCATATTTCGTCATTTCCCAGGGAACACACGAAGAAAAATTGCTAAGCTTCCCTTTCAAATGTGAGGGATTTGGATGGAGCTTAAACAACAGCTTGTGCAAAACATCACAGCTCCAACTCTGTCACGCCGAGAAAGGATGGCTCGGATCCCCCAAGCCCAGGCCACACAGACAATGCTGCAGGACGTCAGCCAACCAACTGTAAAGCCAACCTGGTTGGTTGGAGAGGAAAACTAGGCATGATCTTCTGCAAATTCAATGTGACATGGAGATTGAGACAACTACTTAGTCCCACTAAATAATATTCATACCTCCTGTAACATCTTTAAATATCCAATATGTCAAGTAAGATTCTGAGTTCAGCTTACTTGGGAAGCGTCTCCATTCCCTACTTCATTTTGAACATGTTTTGTCTTGGGGACCTTTGGCAGATAAACCTGCAGGCTCTATCCTGACTTACTGGAATTGAAATTGCAATTCATCAGTTCATGCAGGTGCTTTACACTAAATGTTTTTTAATGCATGTTTCACATGTTGTACACAAAGTACCTTCTAGAGTACTCCTTCAGCTGTGATCTCATATAACATTCCACATTCCCCATCTAAGTACTCCTGTTTATTTTCTGAGTGGATAAAGGTCCCTTTGTAAACAGCTATAGTCTTACTTCTTTGGTCCATGGTTTTAATTTGCATAACTTGTGTTAACACGATGAGTTTTTCTGCTTAACCCCTATCTAACCAGGTAAGAGTTTCTCAGTCCAAGTCACATAAGCCTCCTTATGGATTTCAAGAAGGAAAATTAGAGGAACTTACAGTTTGGTAGCTGTATGGGTATATCATCCTTTTTCACACAGAAATCAGAATATTCTGGGAAATTCACTTTCAGAGAATAAAATCAGATATGGTGGAACTAAATGGGGAAATGCTGATGGTAGATTTTGCTTAATGCTGTTCTATGACCTTTCAGCATTACCAGCTCACACCATTAAACTCAGGGGTAGATAGAATTCAAGGGATCCAGAAACTTGGATGGAAAAAATACAACATCTTTAGTTTCACTAACCTCAAACTGAAATTTAGTATTCGTTTTCATTAAAATGGAGGCCACAAACCACAGGACCTGTGATTTTATTGCCAAGAAAAATTGCAGATGTTCTCATATCACATTATAGTCATTATAGATATCTCAAGATATCTTTTACCCTCATCACTACTTCAAATTATAGTAGTTATACCTGCTAGTTTGTATTATTAAGTAAAGCACACGTCACTATTTAAAAAAAAATTGGTTAATGTATTTCAGTAAAAGCGGTTTCCTTTGTAATCTTGCAAATCCTATCCCTATATTATGCACTTAAAACAGCATTCTGAGAAGAGTCTACAGGCTTCACCAGACAGCCAAAGAGGTCCATGGCACCAAAATGGTTAAAAATCCTTGAAATTGCACACAAAATATTTAATAATGCAACAGCTGGGTTTCTAGAGTGAATCATTCCTTGCCAATATCATTCAAAGCTGAAACAAACTTGACCTTGAAATCAACATAGTTTCCTTGTTGTAAACAGGCAATTCTGTTGACAGTCATTTCCCCCCACTACCTCATTTTGTCATAAGAGAAGACCTGTAGATTCTAAGAACATCTCTGCTATCATAGCATAGGTTATTTTCATCTAATTATAAAATTTATCATTAACATTTTGCCATCAACACTGAATTAATTATTCTCATACTAATAGTACTGAATTCCAGCCTATTTTATAAGGGCACTAAATACAATCATTTTATAACCTTAATTTGAAATATAGAAAGAGCATCAAGAAAAATACTTGGACAAGTATCACGGTAATTCCTTATTTTGAGCAAAAAAAAGTAAACATAAAAGTACTCTATCAACAACAGTGCTTTTAAATAACAGTGCTGCTGGTCAGATCCACGCTCACCACCAAGTTATAATTATGAGATAAATGAAGGGATGCGCCAGGAGATGTGCCCTGAGTACAAGCAAATCTGCCTTTTGGAAAATCCCCCATGGAGACTCTGACCAAAACAGACATCTCTAAAGTCAGCAAGTTAAATGAATATTCACTCACTGAAAGCTATCGAGAAATTACTGATGCACCCACGAATATTCACTTATCACTGAAGCTAAGAACTTCGCAAAATGCATATCTCCGGAGTAAAATAAATGCAATCAGAATTCAGGCACTAATAAAGAACATAAAAAATAAGAATAATATATTCTTGCATTAAATTGAGATGTAATTCACATACAATGAAATACATATTTTTCATATACATAATTAAACCATTATTTTCTAGTTATCAGAGTAGTAGGTATATTATATGTGCTGCTCTTAAATTTGCCTTTTTTCCCCTTGTCAAATTTGTAAGATGTAGAAACCAGTTATACATCAAGGCTTTGATTAACTTCAATACCACAGGTTTTCTTTGAATTCCATGCCACAGAATAATCCAACTCATGCACAATGATGGAAAATGTAAAATCACTGAGCTTGGGAAGGAAATGTACTACATTAAGGCAAATAAACGAATCTGCACTATATAATGTTATAGGAATTAAGAAATAAAAGGCATTACGAATCAGTTTTCAAATCACTCATGATCCAGAGCAAATTTTTAGTGACTATATCTGTGTTTGAATTAAAGAGGATTTACCAATAACAACTTATTTTTGGGGCTCTTGTTTTCTTCCAAAGAAATTATTTCAATTTCTAAATATACTAATAGCTTATATGACTCCTTAGTGGAGACCATCCACTGTTATTCTCTACACAGCTGAATTTTCAGAGGAAGATATTGAAAACGTGCCCTTTGCTTTAACAACCAAAAAGCAACTGCATGCCCACATGTAAGAGTTTCCACCCCAACTTCCTTGGCATAGTCCAGATTATGTTTTTCTAAACAGGAAGCTGTTGACAGTTTTCCCTGGTATTTTCAGAATACCCTATTTACAAGAAAAACTCCAACTTTTGTTTCATACTATAATGTTCTTTCCTGCTGTGCCTGTTGTTGCTAATTATGAATGCTGCAAACGAGATACAAACCAAATTCCAAACTATTCTGGGATGATTCCGAATAGGGTAGCAATTGAAAAAAAAAAAGCAAAGTTAGCAATGTATTGCAAGGCAGGGCTGGAGTCCATAAACCCAAAGCTATGCTGAAGGGAGGGTTCCTGGAATTCAATGGGGAATATTTGGCTCAAGCTGCAAAATCTGTGTCTTTAAATAATGTCATGTTAGCAAGTGTTGAGCAAGAATGGCTATTATATTTTCACCTACTTCATAGAACATTAATCCAAATTTAACCAAATTCCAGAGACTCCGTACAAAATTAGCAACTAGAAGCCACTTCACATTCCTCCCCTGGTACAACAATAATTGCTCATGAAGAGAAACTTGTGGTAGGTAAGAGAGAGGGCAAAACCACAAGGATTTATGAAACATCTAACTGTTTGTGCAGAAAGGGAACTCATTACCTCACACAGAAGAAGCCCAGGATTTAACAGTCCATGCTCCGCAGCCCCAGGGAAGCAGCGGCAGGAGCGGTAGCAGGGGCAGCAGCAGCAGCAGCGGCAGGAGCGGCAGCAGCCAGCATCCACCAGATTCTCACAGGCCTTTGACTGTGTGGACTCAGCCACAGACTCTGCCTCCAGCTGACGTCAAAATCCCTGTCACATGGCCAGATGAAAGCCAAGAGAGCATTGGTTGTCGTAGCAACCACAGAACAGCTCTGAAATTATTTCAATAGGTCATCTGTCACTGTGGGGTGTGTGTGTGTGCATACATCTCACACATACACACACACACACACACACACAACCATCATGGACAGCTCCCTCAACCCCCGAAGCGGTGACTCAAGAGGGCCTGCAACTTTCCTCTTTAAGACTTCCGTGTCTGGTCTTTACTGGTACTTGCAGGAAAGTGCATGCCACTCTGAAGTTCCCATCGGCCTCGCTTTCACCAGCATGAAGCGTGTGTCTCTGCAGAACAAAAGGAAAGAAACTGAAAAATCCTGGGGATAGTTTTCTGAACTAATGAAATCTATTTGTGAATAAATGGATAAAAACAAGCTCAAGGGAAGTTGGAAGAAAAGACATTTTAAAACTATCTAGGAATAAAACCTATGCACTGAGCCATGCTAGTGACGGAGAGAAAAACAAGAAACAGAGCGGGTGGCAGCCCAGGGTAGGATGAGAAATCTTAATGATCGCGACACCACCTAGGATGGGAAAATCCGGTGAGACGAGCTCAAAATTGCGGAAAACGTGCATGTGAGGATGATGGCCACGAGTCAAACCAGTGCTACTTTAAAACAACCTTGAGAGGGTATGTGTATAACTTTTTTGGACCTTTGCGCTGGGGTCATGGTACAGGTGCGAAATCCTCTCCTCCTAAATGTTCTCTCATCCGCACCCCTCGGGACTCGGCATGGAGTAAATGGGTAAGAATTCTGTCAATGCAAAATTCAGGGTGGACTAGAGCAGAGGGATAAAAAATACAGTCCTGTACGATTTCTAATGTCAGCTTCATTTCCTTTAGGACCCGCCTAGCTTACTTCTAACACCACACACGTGCTTATTTCCTACTTCACTCTCCCTGTATATAACAGAAAGCCATTTGAATGCAGTGAAATAAAATCCACAGGAAGGGGCTCTGAAAAACACATCCAGAAGGCATACACTCCTTCAAAGGGCAAAGGGGGAAAGCAGGGGAGAAGAGATTGCTCTTAAAACCCTAAGGACCTTTCCACGCCAGCATGATCAGGATTTCTATTCTAGCTTCTTCTTCTTCAAAAAAAAAAGAGTAGCTCTGGAGTGTTGCAAAATATAAATGGAAACTAAGCCAGCTGGGCAGATTACATTTTTGTCACTCCAAAAGAATACAATTGCTTCAGAGTCACAGAAATTGCTTCTTCAACGATTAGATTAATGTCCAAACTGTTTGACCATGCAATCTTCCCCTTCAATCTTCCTCTTGCTTTACTTCTGTCCTGGCTCCAGTGGGAAGAAAAGATATACTTTTATTTCAAAAGTTATTTTTATGATGTTACTAGCACGGCTAAAGTAAAACCAAACTGTAATGCTTCCCCTTTAATTTCAGATTAATGACAGCAGAGAATTTACCTGTTTGCACTGGGACAACTGACTCATTGAATCCAAGGTCTGTATAAATGGGTCAGGATGTCTCACTGGGGGCAGATTGCAGTAACAGTCACAATTCACAAATTTGCTGTTTGTTCCAGTCAGAGACTGGTTTTCTGTTCTGCAATGAACATCCTAGTAATGAGGGAAATGGGAAGAGAGAAGAGAAAGAATATCCTTCTAGACTTTCAGGATCCCACGTCTCTGAGCTGCCACCTGCTTTAATCAGCTCTCTGACCCCAAATCCGTGGCCGCCTGAAGGCTTCCCTTCACCCAGATCCAGCATCTAAGCAAGTAAAACTGCAGTACCACTCCTTGCCAATAGGTGACGTCCTCTGAAACCAGAAGCTCTCAGTTCTAAAAATTCCTGAAATTCATGGTGTCAGTTAGTTTGAGATTTAGCAAAAACTAGCACTTTAACTTTTTTCTATTATTTTTAAGACTAAGTATATTTTACCATATACTGACTTGAGCTTAAATTCATTATAACTTAAAATAATCAGCAGACTGACCTTCAATATGTAAAGTGGGCGTGTGTGATCCTTTTTTCTGTGGCGTGCTTCCCCTACCGGCCATCACTTCATCTCTTTGGCAAACTACCTAGGATTAGAGATCCCTCTTACAGCTAAAAAGCCACCGATCTCCTGCAGGGTTGAAACCATGATGATGGTCTCTTTGGAGCTCAGATTTGTATCGATTTGGCTCATTAATCCCAATGCAGTTTAAAAAGATCAGAGGAAATACACAAGGACCTTTTCACAACTTTGGGACCACAGCACTGAAGGAATACATGTTGTTTTATTTTTTAAGTGACAACTCACTTTTTTAGGTGAAAATGGTTCACTGAATTTAAAAATACCCATTCAAAGATACTTCTGCACTATGGTTTTGTCTTGCTGTGTAAATATCAAAGCTGCATGTTATTAGTCTGACCATTTTGCTGGAAATAACTGGTAAATGCCAGTAAATCAGTTTGAATGGGGTTCACACCCCTGGATTAACAGGTTGGTGGGGTCATGAGCAGATGACTATAATCGGCCTTTTGTTTGCTGTTTTTGTCTCACGGCCCTAATGCTGGTGAGAAGGCCATTGACGTGTTTTTTGGAGGCACTGGGTTCAATTCTCATCTGGGCAAGTTCCTTGAGTCCAATGAGCTACAATCCTTACATCAACCCTACATGTTGGGGTTGGTGTGAGGATTGTGAAGTTAATGTATTCCAAAATCCTGATACCCTATGTCAGAACTGAATGTGTATGTTCTTGCTTATCCATTTGACTGGTAAGTCTTAAAAGTCCTTCAGGAAAAGGATGGAATCTTATTCATCTCACAACTCTACAGTCAGTACACAGCTTGGAACATGCTGACTGACTCAACCACTGGGAAATAAAGGCTGCACAACACAAAGAAACAGTTCCTTTCCCTTCCCACTAACAGAGACTAGGGAGTCTTCCCTCAGCACCCCCAACAATGCAAAGGAAAAAAAAAGAAAAAGAAAACAATTTGATTTATCAAAAAAATTTATAGCAATGCACCAGTCCAAGTCAATTTACCAAGTAATTCAAACATTTCTAAATCGTAAATACTTATTATAAGTGTACTTAAGTTATATGCTGATGTATTTTATGGCTGTTGCTGTTGATGCTGGATAATCTTTCACATTAATTGAGCACTTACTGTATGTGGAGTATTGTTCTAAATACTGCAGGTATATTAAAGCATTTATTGTAATAACCCTATGGGGCAGTATGAATCTTTGTTCACATTTCACAACTGGAGAAACTTGAGCATAGAAAGATGAAGGCACTTGCCTATTTTGTCCCTGGCCGAGTACACCCAGGAGTCCTGGCTCCATACATTTTTTGGAAATAACTTACATTTGATATATTTTTAGAAAGAATTCAATGATTTATGCTTATTGTATACTTGTGAGTTGTTTTTATTTTCAATTTCCTAGGAGGAGGAGAAAGCCATCTTACCTTTTCTGCCTGTGGGAACTGTAATGATTTTAATCTGGTTTAGGCCTAAGGAGTAATACAACAAGAAAAATCTAATCAGGAATGTTTGAATCAAGGAAAATGGGCAAAGTAAAATAGTGAACATATCCTAAATAAAACTGTGCCCAAATTAGTATAGTCTTAACTGAAGCCAATATGTGGATTGCACAAGCTTGGGCGACTTTCCTTTCCCACTGTGAAGTAGTTTCATGTGTTCCAACCAATACTGAGATAATGATAACAGCCGGATTTTTTTTTTTTAAAGTGGTTAGAAGGCATCAAAGTAGCAGAGGCAAAAAATCTTTAAGTGCCCAGATAAAACAAAAATATATTGATGTTAGCCTGATAGTCCTCACATTATCTCTGCTTTTCTACTCAAGTAACTTGCTAATTCTTAAGTGGTGTGAGGCTTTTGGCATCCTCAGAGACTGGAGAGAGTCCTGGATGCTTTTCAATATCAGAGACAGATATTCAAAAGCATCCAGGACTTTAGGGATAAAAATGCAGTGTGTGTGTGTGTGTGTGTGTGTGTGTGTGTGTGTGTGTGAGAGAGAGAGAGAGAGAGAGAGAGAGAGAGAGAGAATCACAGAGAAGTGATCCAAACATTCTGAACAGTTTTCCCCTGGAGCACTTGCCACTTCCGAAATGGTATTGGACAAGAGAAGAAGAAGTAACGCATGAAAATACATGGAAGAGGACAAAAACATAAAAGGGGAGTTCAGCAATCTTATCGCCCTCCGGAGCCAGAAATTGGAGTACAGGGTTCCAAGGAGTTTGAATTGGTCAGCATCCTAAGGTTTCAGGTCTCTTAACTAAACGGCAATTCCCTGGAAGTAACGGAAAACAAGAAAGGGATGTACCTTCCCCAAAACTAGTTTCCATCCTAGAATCATTATTGTAATACTTAATTGGATCAAGGTAATTAACCCTCCCTAAAAGAATATGACATCATCTAGAGCTCTTACTGTTTTTCATACATCACTTCCAATTTAGTCCAAAATCAGTAATCATGCCAGGAGATGGGTAGGCCTAACTGCCCAAAATCTAGGAAAAAAAAAAAAAAATAGGCCATAGACACAGATCCACATGCGATTTGTCTTCTGTAGTTGGCAGACAGGGGTTTTAAAATAACTGTAATTAATGTGTTTAAGGAAATAGATGGCAGGATGGAGAGTTCCACATGTAAAAAATAAAATCTGCAAAAAGAAACGTATTAAAATTAAAGTACTGAAAAATACAACTGACATTAAAAACACAACAGATGGTTGAAGAGTGGAGAAAATATGGCAAAGGAGAAAATTAATGAAATTAAAGATAGATCACAGACAATATCTAGACTGAAGTATAAGAAGAAAAGAAGAATAGAAAATACAGAAAAGAATGTAAGAGACATTTAGAACATGATAAAATGCTAACATGTATTTAGGAAAGAATCCAAAAATAGAGCAGAAGCCGTATTTGAAAAGAGTTGGCTGAGAAATTTCCAAAACTTACAAAAGATACAAAACAACAGAATTAAGAAGCTTCACTGACCCCAAACAGGGAAACTACAGAGAAAATCACACAGAGAAGACACATTACGACCAACCTGCTGGAAACTAAAGACAAGACAAAAATCTTAGAGCAGCAAGACAAAAAATATTAACTGTAACTCACTTTAACTTTAAAGGAACAACAAAAGACTTTTTAAAGTAAAACTCAACAGTAAAACAAACAAATATGAAAACCTGATAAATGATTCAATTAGAAAATCAGCAAAATACATGAAGAGATATTTTTCCCAAAAAAATATATACAGACAACAAACACACAAAACAATTTTTTCAAAATCATTTGCCATTAGGGAAATACAAGTGAAAACCGTAATGAGATATCACTACACACCTGTAGAAATGACTAAAATAAAAACTAGTGACAATGTCAAATGCTGGCAAGGGTACAGAGACACTGAATCACTCAGACATTGCTGGTGGGAATGTAAATTGGGGCAGCCACTATGGAAGACCGTTTGACAGTTTCTCAAAAAATTAACCACCCAAATACCACATGACTCAGTGATTATATCTTCAGTATTCCAAAGAAATGAAGACTATGCTAACACAAAAACTTGTACACAAATGCTTATAACAGCTCTCTTTGTAACAGTCAATAAGTGGAAGCAACGCAGCTGCTGCAAGTGGGTAAACAAAGTTCAGCACCTCCATACCACGGAACACTGGGCACTGCTAAAATGGGACAAAGTATGGGTGATGCAGGGTGCAGCCAAGAGGCGGGGACCCAAATAGGGATTTGGAATGGGTCCAAAACTCAAGGTGTCTAGGAAATATTAGAAAGACATAAGATGTCCTCACTCCTTCCTCCTCAGGTGTGAGTTGGGGGAAGGGACACATGTAGCAGGAACATGCAAAACCGTTTTGTACAGCCACAGCTTTCCAGCTAATCCATGGCATGGTCATTTAACACATCTATAACCTTTAACTGGTTGCACAGATACGTTAAATAGCTGTGGCCATGCTCTGAGCCAGGGGGATGGAAAGGGACTCCCAAGATGTAACAGGGGGACAGGTCCCCCAGGTGACAGCGCCTGTGTGAGAGCTTGGACAAGATTGACTCCATGACACGGGGACACACGTGCCCAGACTCACGATGGCAGCCCAGTAAACTTGGAATAATACAGGAATGCTGGCAGATGTAACTGATTGTAGGAGGAGTTGGAAATGGGGACACAGAGGAAGATTGGCGCCGGGATTTAAACCCAGACATGGCAGCCATTGTAGAAAAAAAACCCCACGTGGCTTTGGCCGGAGTAGAGACTCCCGCAGCCCTGTGAGGGGGTGTCACCATGCAGCTTTAGCAGAGAACTGCCACTCGGCTTTGCCAGAGTGGTGACTGCCCCCCACCCCACCTCCCTGCAGTTTTGCAAGGAGATCCACACAGTTTCACCAGAGTGCAGACCCCCGCAGCTTTGGCAGAAGAGGACCATGTGGCTTTGGGGTGCTCCCTTTGGCTGCAGTGGCCCGGGAAGCAGGAGAGACTTTGCCTGGCAGAAGGGTGAAAGAACTCTTGCCAGTAAGCCATGAGAAGGTGCCACATGGCTTTGGACTAATTAGCAATCCTGCCTGTACGGCAACACAGCCGATGGTGTCAGGAGCCAGGAGCCTGGATCCCGGACGTTTGCTTCTTTTCCTGAGTTACGGAACCCTGAATTAGGGAATGGGGAGAAGGAAGCACTGTGGGCATTTGTGGGTATCCAAAAGGACTTTGATACTTTAATGAAGACATTAGGTCACTCCTTTAAGTCTGTATAACATTAAATAAACATTTCTTTTCCTTTTCACAAATCTCTGGCACGGAGAGATTTCTTTCCTAAAGGCGGCAGACAATGGAGCCCAATGGGGGTCCTTTGGGTAGTAGCCTATTGTGACCCCCCTGGCCCTGTGTGCTGCATGTCAGTGGCACATGTCTGCTCTGGAACATGGGTGCACACAGAAATCTGCCCAAATGTCCGAAGGGTTCTGCTGAGTGAAAAAGCCAATTTCAAAAGGTCATACATTTTATAACTCCACTTATATAACATTATTGATATGACAAAATAATAGAAATGAAAACCACTGATCAGGGATTGAAAAGGGAGCTGGGGAGGGAGGGAAGTATCTGCTGTGAAAAAGCAACAGGAGGGTCTTTGCGGGGATGGCAATGCCCTGGTCCTGCCTGCCTCAGTGTGCGGCGTAGCCTGGTGGCAATATTGTATCGCAGTTCTGCACCATGTTACCTTTGGGGACAAGTAGGTGAGATGCATATGGTTTTTCTCTGTGTTGTGTTTTCAACTGTATGTGAATCTATATGTATCTCAAAATAAAAGTTTAGGTAAAAATGAGTAAATGATGGTAACATAAGACATTTTTTAGTCAAAAAATGAGGGATTTGTTACAACAAAATTATACTGACTGTCAACAAGCACTATATAGGCAGAAGAAAATGATCCCAGATAAAAACACAGAGAGATTCAGAAAGGGCAAATATATAGATAAAAGATTTAATTTCAAACATGCCAATAATTACCATAATATGTAAACTGACTAAATATTCCAATTAAAAGACAAACATGCTGGGCCACAGGAGTCTCAACACATAAATAATTGAAACCAAGTATACTTTCTGTATAGTGTAGAACAAAACTAGAAATCAATATAAACAGACAAATAGAAAAACCCCTAGATGGAAACAAAGCAATACACTTCTAGGTAATCCATGGATTAAAAAGATTCACATTAAAATTTAGAAATATTTGAACCAAACATGTATGTTAAAAAGAAAGAAACCAGACACTACGGCCCCACTTTTGGAGGGCACCTGGAGGAACCCCATGGACCTGTTTCCCAGTGAAACAAGCATTACTGATGAAAAATATTTGAAAATATCACAGAAAGTCTCTGAAAATCGTCCTTAGGGTATACAGCCAATGAAGAAACATTTTTTTTTTTTTTTTAAGAAAGCAAACAACTGAAACTTGGTAAGAACATTGAGAGTCTGTGGCTCCCGAATCTCAATCCACTTCTTCCCCAGCAGTAGGCTCAGTTCGCAGAAGCTTCACTCCGGAAAGGTGGGACCGGAAAGATCAGGCTCCTCCCCCCCGTTCAGCCGCCACGAGGGCTGCAGTCTCTCTCCGAGAAAGGCAAGCCAGCAGGCTTTCTCCAGCTCTGCTGTTAAATCCCTGGTGAGCACAGCCACCACGAGGAAGAGAGAAAGTTCGATCGTGTTTAAGGCACAATTATTATACGTTAAATTTGTTCCCAACTGCCAACGTTTCCACCATCAAGAAAAATTGGGAACTTTGTACGTGTGAAATAAGCTTATAGATTTCATGAAATTCCCAGGAATCCCTACAGCAGAAAACAGAATGCACTATGTTCAAAAGCTTTGCAGAAGAAGTACTAGAAAGCAGTTCCTCACATTGCTGAGTAAATAAATTAGTCGCCTTTAACTAATAGTCAGTAAGATTCATTCAAAGACTCTCTAAAGTCTTTCTGGGCACTGAGGAGTCCCACGCACTGAAGACAAAGGAGAAGGAGAAGAGACAACAAAATCAAACAATGAATAAAAATGGCCTCTCCTTTCACCCTGCCTCTCTCTTCATGGATTGAATGAGAAGAATAAATTCTTTTCTCAAAGAGAGAGAATTTCTCACATGAAACTAAGGAGGCTGTTTTGTAGGCAAATGGTCAATGAATCACTACTTTACATTGAATCTCCCACACAAAAGGAAGACTGCACAATGCCACTTTTCCATCACCAACATCCAGTGCAAGTAGAGCAGATATTATAGTAAGATTGTTGTTTTGCTTTTTTGAGAAAGATGGTTTTAGAACCACAACTGTCTCTGCTGTCAGATGGCCAACGTTGCATGGGTGTAAACCTAACGTTTACCGATCATCACGGATTCTACGGATTCTGTCCCGTCCTGCTGCCGAGGGATAAAGAAACAGGCCCAAGAAGCAGGAAGAACCTGGATGCTTTCTTTGTGCCCACATCGGAAGTGCAGCTCCTGCAAACGCGCATAGAGGAATCTCAAATTCGTCTCCAGCCCAAGGTCATGCACTCTGTCAGGGTTTTGTGTGCAGCACTGGCATCAAGGATTCTCTGCCGTGTTGCAACGTAAGGAATGTAAACTTTGGAGGCAGGTACACGAAGCTGTCCCTGTGGGCTCCCCAAATACGACTTCCATCTCTGCAACTTCAGACCATTTATTTCACCTCTCTGATGCTTGATTTTATTATCTGTGAAATGGAATACTAATAACCACCTTGTAGTGTGATTGTGAAGAGTGATTCTCAATTTAGCAGTGCATCTGGTAGAGTTACAGAGACAACACTAAGCTTCATAATTAGGAAGAATAATTCAGAAATGTGCTAATTAGGGCCTAGTTTACCCTGAATTTATGCTTTCTAAAAAATGAATTTATTTGAATATGATTTTCTGTTTTAATTGACTTCTTTAGCAAATAAATTACATTTGCTAAGTTATAGTGAGAACAAATAATTGTTCTCATTACCAGGTGCACTATGTATTCTCAATGGTTTTATCTTGATTTAATAGCATTTAAAACCACAGCACAGAATTATATTTAGCCTATTATTTATTCTTTACAAAAGAGGGAAATAGAACATTAGTTTATTAATTTGTTGATATTAGGTTTTCTTCTTAAAAAATCCATTCCTAAAAAAGCAGACACACCACATACTCTAAGAACTGCAAATACCCAGTTATTTTTAATGCAAAATCTTTTCCACATAACCTTTACACAGATTTATATAAAACATACATTCTGACACTGTCAAAGATGTGTATCTTGCTTTAATAAAATAAAATGTATATAAATTCTAATGTAGCAAAAACATTAATTAGGACATTTAAAACATACCTCCCTCCTGTGATGAACATAAAATGCAATTTAGTTACAAAGACATGATTTATTACGGCTTTTCAGAAAGACATTTAACTAAAGAATTGTATTTCTCAGAAACACATATCTATCAACAATTGAATCTAAAAAATAAAATAAATAATCAAGCAGAACAGAAACAGACTCATAGATATAAAGAACATTTGGATAGTTGACAGAGGGGATGGAGGTTGGAGGGGATGGGTAAAAAAGGTGAAGGGATTCAGAAGTACAAATTGGTTGGTACAGAATAATCATGGGGATGTAAAGTGTAACATGGGGAACATGGTCAATAATATTCTAAAAACAATGGATGGTGTAGGGTGGGTATGAGATTTCCTGGGATGACCACTTAGTAAGTTACATGTCTAATCACTGGAGTGTGTACCTGGAACCAATATAATGTATTTCAACTGTAATTGAAAAAGAAAAATGATTTAAATAAACATCTTTTTTAAAAGATGGCAGTATGTAAAGGTTTTAGCTCAAAGTTGCTGGCTTTGAAGATGGGGAAAGTGGCCATGAGTGAAGGAAGCAGGCACTTCTAGAAGCTGAAAAGGGAAAGGAAATTGTTATTGTTAGAATGTCTACACCCCCCCAAAAATGCATGAGATGAGAAACTAACCCCCAATGTGATGGTATCAGGAGCTAGGGCCTTTGAGAGGTCAGTGGATAAAGCCCCCATGAATGGGATTATTGCCCTTATAAAAGAGGCCCCTGAAAGCTTACTTGCCCTCCTACCATGTGAGAATGCAATGAAGTCTTTGACCTAGGAGGGAACCCTCAATCCCTTGTGCTGGGACCCTGATCTTGGACTCCCAGCCTCTAGGACTCTGAGACATAAATGTATGTTGTTTATAGGCCACCAAGTGGATGATATTTTTGTTGTAGCTGCCTGAATGGACTAAGCTGGAAATGGATCTTCTCCCAGAGCCTACAGAAGGGAACACAGCCCGACCACACCTTGAGTATAGCCTAGTGAGACCCATTCAGATTTCTGACCTCCAGAACTATTAGATAATAAACCTGTGTTGTTTTCAGACACTGTGATTGGGGTAATTTGTCACAGCAGCTGTGGAAGACTAATACAGGCAATAAATGTGTGCTGTTTGTGTCTTCTTAGCAAAACTTTACAAAAGAAATACAGATGAATCCAGCCTTAAGGAGCTAGCAGGGCAGAGTAGGAGAGAAAACAAATATGCTAACAGAAGCACAGCAAACTCAGACAGAACCTCAGGGGAGAGAGGTGACCCTCCCAGCTGGGAGCAAACCCATTACTGGAAAACCTACTGCAGTGACTTCACAGCAGGCCTCCCCGAAGGCAAAGGGTTGCCCTGGTTGACCTTTGGCAGTTCTATCAAGTCCTCTGATTCTGGAATTTCTATTTACAAAAAGACTTCAATTGCAATAACAATATTTTCAAGAACTGGCCTGATTATGGCTCAGGTCAGAGAACATGCTAAACGGCAAGCAAGAAAGAAACCCAGGCACCACACCGCTCTGTTGCTATCATCCGCAACCCAGCTCTGGCCCAGCACTGCAGGGAAAGGTGTGTTCTCAGGCTGGCTGGGACATGATGGTTCATATCCAAAGGTATGCTGGAGGTCTGTCCTGCCAAACATGCTTCGAGGCTATTTTAATTTCCTGTAATCTTATCTGTGGAAAGTCACAACATTTTTTATATTAGTATCAACCGAAGAACCAAAATGTAATCTGTCTCTGAAGAGGCAGTGTGACCACTCACTGTCATATCAAAAATTTCCCTTTTTGCCTGGGCACTTGGAGTGGGTTTTCCATCCTTTGAAAGCAAACACAATCAGCACATCTTTGTGCTTCACTAAATTAGTGTCATTGATTATCGAAACTGAAAAAGACCTTGGGGCTTATCTTGCTCTGTTTGTTCACTCATTCATTTATTGATTCATTTATTCACTTAAAAATCTTCAGTGAGTTCCTTCTGTGTGTGTCAGGCACTGTGCTAGGCTGGGAGGCATAGCAGTGAATAAGAAACACTTAGAACTTGACCTCACAGCATTTACAGTTATTAAAGAATTACAACATTTAATAAATAAGGAGTGATATAGAAGGAGCGTTATCTGGTGCCAGCCCAGAAGGACCTAACTCAGCCTGGGATTTCATAGAAAAGCTCCCTGGGGACAAGACCCTTGAGTGAGGAAGAAACAGGAGTGAGCCAGCTGAGGAGGTGAGAGATGTGTTGAGCAGAGAAAAAAGAAGGTTTAAAACCTCAGAGAGGAGACGCAGCATGGCATGTGAGAGGAGCTGAAACAGAGGCTAAGATGGCAGAACCTTAAGAAGAATAAGCAGAACATGATGCATGAAGCAATTGCGGGGCAGGTTACGGAGGGTTTTGTAAACCAGTGTAACAAGGTAACCGAGCCCCTGGCTCAAGGACATGCAGCTGGTAGGCAGCAGATTGGACACTAGCTCATCTGAGCTCTAATACAAAGACCAATTAGTATTTTAAAAGAAATGTTCCCTAAAATTTCTTTTCTGTTCCTGGCTGGTATGGCTCAGTGGTTAAGCGCTGGCCTGCAAACCAAAGGGTCATTGGTTCAATTCCCAGTCAGGGCACATGCCTGGGTTGTGGGCCAGGTGCCGAGTTGGGGGCGTGTGAGAGCCAACCGCACATTGATGCTTCTCTCCCTCTCTTTCTCCCTTCCTTCCCCTTTCTAAAAAATAAATACATAAAAATTAAAAAAATTTTTTCTTTTCTGATTCTAAAGGTGACACATGATTATAGAGCAAACATTTCTTCTTTGGCCCAAAGACCACTATGGAAATGGCCCCAGGTGTGCAGCGCCCACGTTGCATGATGCAGTATCATGTGATCACATTCCACAAATCCATTCTCCCAGAAACTAGACATCTTTAGAATGCCTTCAATTATAGGATTTGTCCAGATTGAGCCATAGAAAGTCTCAGGATTAGGTTCGTGGAAAATCTGTCCATTACACACAGTAGCCTACACTCTTCCCCATATGTCAGCTGCTTGCCCATTTTTTTTACTGCATAAAACTGTAGACTTGAAGATCATTTGGTGATTATACTGAGAAAAGTACCTCTGAAAAATTATATGTACACATCCCCTGGTCTTTTTATGGCTTGGTCTTCAGAAAGTTTCTTACCATTTTAAAATCAGAACATGGTGTTTTTATCACGCAACCCCAAAAGCCATTAGGATGTCCCCGCCTCTCCACACTGCTTGGCAGATCCAATCCCTTGTGCAAACCCATCATCAGCACTTCCGACAAGGATACACATGCCAGAGTAGGAGCCCCTGTCCTTCCTCTTGGGAAGCACTCTGCAAGGCCAATGGACCCAACTTTCCCCTCCTAGTTTGTGGCCAGAAGACAGACAAGTCCTGAGACTCCTGGGACTCCTGGGAGCAGACAGAGTGCTTGATCAAAATGTCATCCTCTTCACAGTTAATTAGCAGATTGTTTTTAAGAGCTCATGCCTTGTAGCTCAGTGGATTGAGCTCAGGCTGTGAACCAAAGGGTTGCTGGTTAGATTCCCAGTCAGGGCACATGCCTGGGTTGTAGGCCAGGTCCCCAGTGGTGGCCACGTGACAGGCAACCAAACATTGATGTTTCTCTCCCACTCTTTCTCCCTCCTTTCCTGTCTCTCTAAAAATAAATAAATAATATCTTTAAAAAAAGAGTTCACACCTTAGTTCATGTTCTTTCTGGATTGTCATTTTATTTTCCTGCCACGAACATTAAAAGAAAATCTCTTTTGCCTGTTCTTGCAGTTCCTAAGCCTAATAATAATCATGGTTTCAGCCTCTTTCCTTGAGTTTCTAACAGTATAAACAATGCAGTTGCACAGAAATAAAATGTAGCTATGCTGGCCTTTGCTTCTTTAGCCAATCAGCTACTGAAGAAGGAGAAGAAGAGGAAGAAGAGGAAGAATAAAAGAGACTGAAGTGATAGAATGATGCATTTTACTGTCCAGCTGCTAAGAGGGCATTGCAGACAATGAGGATTTCAGAATAATAACCTTAAAGAGAGGAGGTTCAGAGCATCCCATTCACAGTGCAGGCGGCCTGAAAGACGCATTGTTCCCAGCAGGTCAGGTGGAAGACCCCTCCCATGAATGAAGCATTCTGAGGAAATGCTAAGCCATCCATTTTTAAAAACACCCCTGACATCAGAAATTTCAAACATGATTTGGTTCTCAGGGAGCGATACTATAGCCTCACAGGTGTGAGATAATGAGGCATCTAAGGACAGCAGCTTCTCCACAAACAGCTGAGGAAAGGAGGAAGATACAATCAGTCCATTTAAAATCTGTACGGTGGGCTCCCCGGCTTACTTGCATTCTGAGAGCTGTGGCAGGTTGCAGAATCCAGCTCTCCAGCTGCTAGGAAGGGGAGGGGTTCTGATATGAGGACTTTGTCCTGGGAGCCTTCTGAACTTAGAAATATATTCTTTAAAATGTCAACATCTGAAACATTAAAACGTGAGATGCTCAAAAATAAAATACTCCCCCATTCCCTAATCCTGCATGAGACCTTTTTCTCATTGTTGGCTCATGCTGTCCTCTAAACTTTCATTTGAAAGAAAACAATAAATATGGTTACCATAATAATATTTGGTATGATTCTTTTTGGGCTTGTTTTTCATTTGGCACACTGGGCAGACTGCATCATGTGAATTGTCTCATTTGATCTTCACACTCGCCCCATGAGGTAAGCCCCTTACTGCAGTCATGGGAAAACTGGGTTTCGGAAGGGCGACCATTGCTTGCCTGAGATGCCTGACTTAGTCTTCAAGGTTAGATAGTTCACACAAGAGCTGGCATCATATCAGAAGCCGAAGATCTTAGAAGCCAAAGGTTTTCCTTTTATCCCCCACTCAGTGTGGGCTAATAGATACCTTCTATAAGCCTCTGTATTTATCCTTTTCAGTTGCTGCATAAATTCCAATGAACATCTGCACCCAGGCTGTTGACCCACGCTCAGATTGCTGTGGGATTCGGGAGCCAGCAACGCATAAACATATTCCTACATTTACTTTTTTCCTTTCAGTTGTTACCTTGGAAAAAGGAGAATGAGAATGATTAGGAGGCCATTACGTATGAAAATTGTCATGCCTGCTGATACTAGTTCTCTTCAGACTTTTAAATGAACCGTGACTTTTCTCATTGCCACTAGCAAGAACGGAATGCGTTCTTTCTCCAGGGGCATGTCAGCACTGCAGCAGGCATGGGTGTGATGTACACAGTTACGATAATAGCAACTGTATGCATTAGTTACTTGTTGTTCTCAGTTTAATGAGCACCAAATAACAACCTGTCATCACTTGGATCTCTGTTTCTTGACCTACTGGAGGGGTTGGACATTGTTTCATATATTTGTTTGCCATTTGTACCTCCTTGTCTGTAAATTATATTTAGGACCTCTGCTCCTTTATCCACGGAGACCCAGATTTCGATCTGCACCTGATACAGCTTTCAAGTCTCAGACTGGTATCTCTCTCCCTATTTCTGAGTCTACACAGTGAGATGATAATGAAATCAGCTCCATATTCATCTCCATCCAAATCCCTTCCCATCCCAGGGGCTTTGCCAGGAAAGTTTGCGGCAGTGCCAGGCCATTTTTGACACTTGTTGCTACTCATGCACATCTGTGTATACTCTTTCAAAGACTTTGGATCCTAAAGAAGAGATGACCTCACTTGCAGTTGCACTGGTTGAGTGCTTCCCATGAGTCACGTCTGGCGAGATAAAGAACGCAGCAACCTTTTCCCCAAGTGAAGTGCAGAAGACAGAACCCACGTCCCAGCTGGAAACACATCACAGTGAGGGGAGAAGCTGAATGACTCAGATGACATCCCATGAGACTTTCAGGAAAATGGGGCCGAGTCCTTCCCTCACCTCACGAACCAGTGGATGATGTAGAAAGTCACCCCCTCTTAACTTTGTGCTTTTGCTGAGCTCTCTTCATTGTCTACACCATTTTGAATTAGGTTATATGTTACTAGCAATTCCCAGCATTCTAACTGATGGAGAATGATCTACTTTATAAGTTTAAAGGTAACTGTTTTGATTATTTTTTTACTATTAAGAGGGACTTCAAATATGAAGCTGAGTGGGCTGTCAGGAAAACAACAACCATTCTCTGCCCTCTCATTCCAGATCTCAGGAATTTGGTACAGAGATCATTAATGAAAATAAGGCATCAAAATACAGGATCTGGCACAAATAATGCCCCTTTTATATTACAACTTCTTGTAATACAAAATCATAAGCATGTAATTCTGTAACATAACAACATCACACTCAAGTACCATTATGACATTTTAGGTGAAATGTTCAAATTAATACTATAAATTATTACACCTATATTATTACCCTACCAACCACACTCAAGCAGGCCTTACTTCTGCTGGACCCTATGTAAGGTATTTTTTGAGGTATTAGGAATTTAGGAATTACTTAGCTTTAACATTTTAAAACCAGGGACAGCGCCTATTTTGTTCACTCTGTACAGCATAAATCAGTACCTGGCACACAGTAAGTGCTCAAAATGGATTTGTTCAATGAATAAATGAAGGAAGGGAGGAAGGGAGGGAAGGAGGGAGGGAGGGAAGAAGGAAGGAAGGAAGGAAGGAAGGAAGGAAGGAAGGAAGGAAGGAAGGAATGGATAGGGGAATAAATGCATTTTTTAGGGTAAAAACTCCCCAAAAGAGAGAGATAGATGTGTAATATGAATTTAGAGAACTAATTCAAGTATGGTGTCTTCAACTTGGACCAGGGTATAAAAATGTGAAAAATAAAGGAAAACCAGTTATATCATCAATTTAGAGTTTTCTGAAAATTGATATCCAGTTTCTACAATTTTTGCCAAAGTAATATGTGCCCTGGTAAAGAAGGAATCCCCACCGAAGACTGGGACACATTCTAAAGGCGTTCTGGCTACTCATGATGCATGAAGAGACTAATGTTGAATTAGCTTTTCCCAGTTAAACCAAAGCTATAAATGTCAGGATATGCTGACCTTTAACCTTTGACCCTCAACTTCTCCAAAACAATACACTTGAAAATATTCGGCCAATATCTGAGTTATCTAGGTTGGCAACAGCCCTCTAGCACCTTTTTAACAGGAAATGGCAAATTGCCAGCAACTGGGAAAGCAGCAGAAGAGTGAGACCAAATGAGGACACTTTTATCATCAAGTATATAAAAAAGTCATGGTAAATAAATCTGCATGTGAAATTCCAAAGAATAGTTTTGCAGAGGAAGTGAATACCATGAACGCCATGTGTGAAGGTAGGTGCGCGCACACACACGTACACAGGATTTCATGTATCCGCTACTACAGACTGAATGTTTTGTGTTCCCTCAAAATTCGCATGTTGAAATTCTAACCCCACCCGTGATGGGAGTAGGAGGGGAGGCCTTTGGAAGGGAACAAGTCATGAGGACAGAGCATTTGTGAATGGGGTTAAGCCCTAATAAAAGAGGCCCCAGATAGCTCTCTCACCCTCTCCACCATGTGAGGGGACAGAAAAAAGACTGCCACCTATGAACCAGAATGTGGGCCCTCACCAGACACTGAATAGGCCAGCACCTTGCCCTTGGACTTCCCAAGCTCCAGACTGTGAGAAATAAACTTCTGTTGTTTATGAGCCACTCAATTGGTACAGAATACCAATACGAGTATGGTATTCCATGATGGCCGCCCAAACAAGCTAGACGCCTACATTTGCACTTGAAAACTCTGATCATTAACAATTCAACCAGTTGTTTTTTTCATCCAGAAAGCTTCTAGATACTCAGCTTATAAGAAGTAAATCTTGTTTATACATGTATGAGTTCTCACTTACAAATCTTTTTTTAAACCACTTAACACAGTTTATTGAATCCTGATCAAATTGATTTATATGTTTGTTACCTTCAATAAAAATGCAAATTAATATTTATCAAGCACTTAGCCTGTTCTAACTATAGGGCCAAGAACTTTATGTATTTTAACCAATAATTTCTTAAAATGACCCTTGAGGCGTAGGTATTATCTTCATTTTATAAAATAGGTTACAGAAAAATGAACAACCTTCCCAAGGTCTCACAGCCAGTGAGTAGTGAAGACACTCTGAGCCAACCTGTCTCTGAAGATCCTGGTTCCTGTGCCCCAGCCCTGTGTGGTCCCTGAAGGAGGCCGGGCCTTCCAACACCAGCAACTCAATAGCCACCCATTTCTTGAGCCCTTCCTAAGTGTTAGCTCTCTGCCAGGCCCTGTGTGGGATCCAGAGATGAACAGGACTACCATTGCCATCCTCCAGGTGCTTACAATCTGTTGGGAGGAAATGGCAGAGAAGCAAATGATACTAATTATAAAACACATACCGAAAGCTGCGCTGTGAGAAGACTCAAGCAAAGAGCTCCAGAAGTTCAAGACGGGTACCTCTATGCACTGGAGGGTGCATCATTTCTTTGAGCTCATAGTAGCATTACAGTGGGAAAAATACCTTGGCAACCTCTTCCTGAGTCCCATTCTTCCCATATCCAGGTATCTCTTAGATTGCAAGTAAAATTTTGCAATTTTCTTCAGGATCTAAAGCCACCACGTGCTGGCTGGAAAACGTTAAGCAGAGCTCCTGTGCCTGTTCCAGAAATGAAGAGCCTTTTCTGAGACTCTGCTTTCTGGGGAAACACCCCCTCCCTCATCCAGCTGCAAGTATTAATTGAGAAATATTTGTATATCCCCTAGCATCTTTGTAAAAGCATAAGTCCATGTCAGCCAACTTCCTCCAAAACTTTCTAAAGAAACTAATTACAAAAGATAAACTAGAGAACAGGATGCTTGATTGTTTTTTAGTCATAGTTCATCCTTAACCACCGAATAAATGGAAGCTACTTAAAATTGAAAATATTTTGGAAAAGGAAGAGAAAGACACATGAACATTTACTCATTCGTGAAGCTGAACAGGGAGTGTGAGACATTGCACTGTTCCACATCAGGTTCATCTGGAACATTTTCCACCTTTGTGTGAAGGAGAGAAATGAGCTGGTCATGTGCCTGTTTGCTCTCAATTATTCCTTCTTTTCCATGCTTAGCTCTATTTTGCAGGCAGCTGGACCCTGCAAGCTGCCTTCTCCAGAATCCTGCCAACTGACTCCCAAGCATGGGGAGAGACACTGGCATGCTTCTGGAAGGTAGGAGGAGAGAAGCCATTGTTCTTCTCCTCTCTCTGCTGCCGGCTGTGCTTCCGGCAAGGGCAGTCAGTTCTGGCAGCAGTGGCAGCAGGTGGCTCCGGGCTCCTGTGGCCTCTGAAGTCCCAGCAGTAGCATCCAGAGGCTGAGAGCAGATGCAGACTCCAGCAGTGCCGGTGGGCCCAGTCCCACGAGGTGTCCCCTCCACCCTGTTCTCCCTGCAGCAGCAGCTCTCCAGTCGGATCTGTTATCTCACCTTACCTTTCTGTCTCTTCAGCTCTTACCTTTAGAATCAGCCCCCTGTTTGAAGCCTCTTTGGAAGACTAACATGTTTTGTGTTTTCCTGATTAAACCTTTACTGATATAATTATTCAGATTTTTAAAAAATGAATGAGAAGATCCTTTCTGATGACCAGAATCATATTCAACCAAAACAAAGCCCATAAAATGCAGTCTAATTGCTTTTACACACCTTTTGAGGATGTAAAACTACTCTTTGATATTTGGCTCTTATGTCAAGTTCAAAAGTTTTCTTAAGACAAATGGAACCTCTTCATAGAACGCCAGAGTCATTTTGGCAAGTAGTTATAGTTTCAGGAAACTAACAATATAGTCAACATGTAGAATGTGAATTTCCCCTCTGCTGTTATCAAAGCCATGCAATTTTCCACTTAATCCAAACAGAAGACAAAGGACACTCTTAGAACTGGCAAAAAAAAACTAGGTCCTGGAAGCTTGGTTTAAAAGGCTGCCACTCTAAGAGGCACACATGTGAAGGACAAGGACCCTTCAAGGTTTTTCCTTCAAGCCTAAGTTCCCATCTCTAAGGCCTCCCCACTGGTGAACATCACCCCAGACAGCAGCCTGAGTTTGGCTTGCCTTGGAACTTCATGGGGCTCTTTAGGACAACAATATTAAAATAATAATTTTGGCCAATCCTAACAAGACTTTGAGCAAATGAAAATGAAAAGACTACCATCCTCCAGGTTTTCTTAACATCAACAGCCTGGGGGAAAAATCATTTCTAGAAAGATGGAAGGAGTCCATGAATGTTTACATGTCTGAAGAGTTCTTGACAGACAAAATTCAACAGTGTTCTCAGAATGTTCAGTTCTTTAACTGGGGTTAACATCACCGTGCAGAAAAGCCCCAGAGAAAAGCTATAAAATTCTCTTAGTATTGTGGAAGATGACAACCCACTGGCTTGTGCCGGTGAGGGAATTACATAGCACAGCACCAGCTGAGTCAAGCAAAATAGAAAATTCTGGAAAGATCCCTCGGTTTGCTTTCCAAAGTCCCAGGAAGAAAATTAAATGTAGCCACTTATTATTGATCTGCATGGGAGCAGTTTGCCTTATAAATTTTCATTTGCTTTTGATCAATTGTCAAAAGGAAACAATGTAAATCCTACAATTATCCTGTACAAAATGTCATTTAATTGTCATGACATTTCTATGGCCAGCCAATTGTTTCTTTGTTCTGATCTTGTAGAAAAAAAAAAACATTTTCTGTAAGTAGAGCATGGAACCTACGCTCTGTCCTGACTGTCACCTTGGCCTATCCCCAACCTCCGCGTAGAAGCTGGAATATGCTATTATTACCAGCAGTATTTGTTACTGCTCAGTGCCAGCCTCCCTGTGTATTGAACCCTCTTGGTATCCACTGGCCTTTTGTACCCTGGTCCTGATGGGGCCCAAAGCTGTATCCATTAAACAAAACCTCATTGTTGCTGTTCGCACAGGGTGAAAACAGCCTCCAAATTACAAATAAAACCACTATTCCGGCATGCAAATATATATGGACCCTGCTTTCCCTTAATAACCCACTGTTGATCTATCCTCTTTCTTTAGATCAAACCTTACAATTTAATTTTTTTGTCTTAAACACTGCTCCTACCACTTCATTAAATGGAGTGCTCTCCTGTGAATTCTGTTACTTCAACAATAAGCCCAGTTGAAAGGGATAGAGAATAGAGGGACTACTATTTGCCCAGCAGTATGGAAGTCTTTTATATTACCGGTAACTCTTTTACTTAATCCTGACATGAACCCTGTGAGTCAAAATTATTATCCCCACCTTATAGGTGGTAAAGCTGAAGGTCATCAAACTGACCGAAGTGAAAAAGGTAGAATAAGATGAGCCTAAGATTTGAATCCAGATCTGCTGGATTTGCAAATCTGTACGTGTTCAGAGTGTGCCACACTATGACCATCATCACTCTGCACAAACAAATTATATAAATCACCAGAAGCTGACAGTCATGTCCTGCCCTGCAGGGTTCCTCTGGGGGTTCCTCCAGGTCACTACTGTCTTCCCAAATGGCAAGCTCAAGACCACCTGCATGTGTCTGTGGTCATCCTTTGAGTGGAAGCGTACGTCTCCCTATTAAATCATCATGTTGTGAAGGTGTCCCTCCACCTCTGGTGTGCACAGCCTGGCACACTAGCGACCACTGTCTGGAGGGCTTGTCCTTGAGGATCTGTCCGTCCAGTTTACCCACACCAGGGGCTTAAGGAAATGTGGGGAAAACTGTTAAGGACGGGGTGGAGGCAGCTTCAACTGAAGGGTTGCTGAGCAATCTCATTGGATCTCGGCCACCTTAGAATGTGCATTAATGGAGGCTCAGACGATCCTGAGGATATGTGTTTCCACCACCCCTGCAACAGCTCAGAAAAAAGAGGCTAAGGGTCAATCCGAACCAAACCCAAATCATGCGAGGGCCTCCAAGCTAACTCAGACTCCCAGGAACCTCGAACAGAGTGGAAGGATAACCTGCAGCAGAGTGATGTGCCAGGTCACTAATTTTGGATCTGAAGTCTCTGCACTCTTCCACCTCTGAGTTTCTTCGGCTCTGGCTCCGTTCCCTTGACTCAGAGCATGGGTCTGAAAACTGTTTCCATACAGGGCCAGATAGTAATATTTTAGGCTTTGCAGGTCTTACTATCTCTGCTCCAAATGTTTCATTCTAGCCCTGGCTGGTGTGGCTCAGTGGATTGAGCACTGGCCTGAGAACCGAAAGTCATCCATTTGATTCCCAGGCAGGGCACATGCCTGGGATGTGGGCCAGGTCCCCAGTTGGGGGCATGAGAGAGGCAGCCAACTGATGTTTCTCTCCCACATCAATGTTTCTTTCTCTTTCTCCCTTCCTCCCTCTCTCTCTAAAAATAAATAAATAAAATCTAAAAAAAATTCACTCTACTGTTATGGCAAAACAAACAAAAAAACAAAAAAACAACCAAGCCTTAGACAATAAATAAATGGGCATGGCTGTGTTCCCATAAAACTTTGTTAAAAACAAAACAAACAGACAAAAAAAACAAGAGAGGGCAGGTTGAATTGGTAACTGGTCACAGTTTTCTGATTCCTGACTTAGAGGATTTAGATGTCAAGGCTGAAGATGTTCACTGAAGACTGTCTCCCTGGATACTTTTGTTTACAGAAATTCAAGCTCATTGAAGATGCTCAGAGAATGGGAGACAGCTGAGGGCCTTTGGAAGACAGATTAAAGCACTGAGTTACAGTAATAAAATACTCCCAAGATTCAAGTGTATCCATAAGTAGCTGAAACCAGCCTCCCAGCATTCAAAACAAACAGGGAGATGGCAGGACCCAGAGAGGAATGCCTTCGTGGTCCACCCAATGATGGACCCTGGGAAGCAGGGGCTTCATCTTGGGTAATAAGTTCCATGTCTAATGGGGCGTGATGGCTAAGAACTACTTTAGGAAACTGTAGGGACTTCAGTAATGAGCATTTCAGCCAAGACCACTTCACCATCCTGTGCTTTGTTCCGCAAAAGGCTTCTAGGTTGGAGGGTAGTGAGGTATCAGGATGAAGAAAGCTCAAGTATAACTGAGATTGAAGTCATCTTTAATTAGATTTTTCATTATGTATAGTATAAAAGCATCTGCTACACACTCAGTAGATCGAATTACTCCTGATAGAAGCTTGCTTTTTAAAAATTGAATTTATTGGGATTTCAGTGGTTAATAAAATTATATAGGTTTCAAGTATACGATTATATAACACATCGTCTGTACATTGCATTGTATGTTCATCACCCTAGTGTCCTTTGTCACTATTTACCCTGTTTACCCTTTTCTACCCCCACACCCCTTGCCCTCTTGCAGCCACCATACCGTTGCCTGGTTCTTTTTTCTCAATCCCTTTACCTATTTTATCTGGGCCCCTGGCCTCCCTTGTCTCCAAGAGTTGACAGTCTGTTCTCTGTGTCTACGAGTCTCTTTCTATTTTGTTTATTTTGTTCATTAGATTCCACATATAAGTGAAATCATATGCTATTTGTCTTTCCCTGACTGGTTATTTTACTTAGCATAATACCCTCTAGGTCCATCCATGCTGTCATGGAAGGTAAAATTTCCATCTTTTTTATGGCTGAGTAGTATGCTTTTTATGGCTGCGTAAATGCTTTTAATTCTTTCAGGGGGAAAAATGATGGCCACATGTGTAGGTGCTTTGGAATTTTTGAACAGATCAAGTTTTAACCTGAAGGTAAATAAAATCATAAAGCAAGATGACTCAGTGGTATACTTCTGTTTCAGCAACTATTGACTACCATAAAAATGCTAATGAGCAAACAAACTTATTCACAGCCTAATTTGGGAGGGTCTTGGCTTAACAATTGAGCAGATACCAGGATACTCCACACCAAAGGGTGCTATCAGCCCCTTACCTTGGCTTTAACATCACAGCTGTGCATGGAGTCATCGCTGCCATCTTCACAGAGAAATTGAAGGACACACAATTTCATAGCTCCTTTGAAAGATAAATGACCATCTAAAAATAGATTAAAGCCTAGTTCAATATTAGTGTATTAATTTCCTGTGTCTGTGGTAAAAATGTTACCACAGATTGGTGGCTCAAAACAACAGAAACTAATTCTTTTATGGTTCTGGAGGCCAGGAGACTGAAATAAGTACTGTTGGGGCAAAATAAAGGTGTTGGCAGGGCCGTGTTCTTTCCAAAAGCTCCAGGGAGATTCCGTTCCTTGCCTCGTCCAACTTCCAGGGCCCACCAGCATTCCTTGGCTGAAGAGCTGCATTGCTAAAATCTCTGCCTCTGTGCCACATTGCCTTCCCCTCCTCTGTCTCTGTCCAGTTTCCTCCCAACTTTTTCTTATAAGGACACGGGTGATTGTGTTCAGGATCCACCAGCTATTCCAGGGTAGTACCTCTGTCTCAAGATCCAGGCCTTAATCACATCTGCAAAGACCTTTTCCATAGACAGTGGTATTTATAGATCCCACAGGAGAGCACCTGCCATTTGTAGGAGCCATTATTCAATTTACTATAATTATCCAAACCATATAATTAAGTCCCTGAGCAAATAGTATTTAAGATGACGGTTTCTGCTTTGTTTCTGTGATTATATACCACCATGACACCCCTCCCCCCACAATAGCTAGAGACTTCTCAATGATACAGATAGATGCACACCCATAAATCATCACCCCAGTGAACCACTTCAAGGATCCACGCTGCATTCTGTGGGAAAGGCACGTCCTGGAACTGTGCAACGCAGCGGTTGCAAGTATTACATCAGACCGAAACAGTTCAGTGTCTGACTCAAACACCCAGCACTGTGCTGGGAACACAAGGATTCCTTCAAAACAGCCTCCGTGACCAAGAAGGATATCCTTCCCCAACCATCCTCTTTCTCATAATAACCCACAGTCAACCACTTATTTTTCTTCAATTTTATATAAATTATTTTTTACTTCAATCACCTCTTATCCAGAACTTGAGAAAATTAGCTCTAAAGATTCCCTTGAAATAAGCACAGCTCATTTCCAAAAAAAAAAAAAAAAAGGTATTTTGTGATTTTGATGAGTCAGGCATTGTGGTCAGTATTGGGAATGTACTATGCAGGTGGAGGAGACAAAAGAAAAAGTGGACAATTTCAATATAACGTGGTGATTGACAATCCTACCTCCACTGTGGTATGAGCCACCCTGGGCGACTGTCACCTCGGTGACCACAACGTCTCCCAACGGGTCTTCACTTCTGCACTTATCCCAGGATATGCACTGAATATGTGTGCCTCCTCTAAGTGGATTTATTGGGACCTGCCCTCTACTGTGACGGTGCTAGGAGGTGGGAGCTTTGGGAGGTAAGTACAATTAGATGAGCTTGTGAGGGTGGAGCCCTCATAATGGGGTTAGTGTCCTTGTAAGAGTCAGCACACAGCATGTTTCTCTCTGCTCTCTGCCATGTGAGGATACAACACATAGCAGGCAGTCTGCAACCTGGTAAAGCATACTTACCAGAACTTGACCGTGCTGGCCACCCGCACTCAGATTTCCAGCCTCCGGAACTGTGAGAAATAAGGTTCTGTTGTTTATAAGCCACCCGGCCTGAGGTACTTGGTTAGAGTGGCCTGGACACATTAAGACTCACCCCTGTAGTCTATTCTCTATAACACAGCCAAAAGAATCCTGGGAAAACGTAAGTCAGACCAAGTCACGTCCTCCGCACAGAAACCGCCAGGCACTTCCCATCTCACTTGGACTAAAAGCCAAAACCTTCACAAGGCCTCCAAGGCTCTACTCAGCCTGCAAGTGGACTTGATCCCCTTGCCTCCCCCGCACCCACCCCCCAGCCACTTCCTCTTCCCTTCACTCATTCAGCTGCACCTAAAACCCAATGCACAATCCTTCCTCAGAAAACTCTCCTTCAGGGCTTTCCTCAAACATTATATTCTCAGTGATGCTTTCTCTATTGAATTAAAAATTGCACCATATTCCCTGGCACAACCTAATTTTCTTCTCTCCTTTATTTTCCCCATAACATTTATCACCATCTAACTTATTACAAATATTATTCATTTTTAAATGATCTGTTTCTTACCCTTAGAATTAAGTTTCATGAAAACAGGGATTATTGGTGGTCTTGCTCACCATCTGTTTTGTATACTCACCACCTAGAATGTTGATATCTAGTAAGTTATCAATACTCGTTGGAAGGAAGGATGGATGGATGGGTGGATGGGTGAATACATGGATGGATGGGTAGATGGATGACAGGTGGATGGGTGAGAGGGATGGAGGGATGGATGCACACACAGGGAGGTATAAGAGTGCAGAGAGGAAGAGGACACTCGACCTAGCCTAACCTGATTGGCTTTGGGGAGGCGAACTGCTTCGTTCGCCTATTCACCCACTTCATGAGTCAGCTACACAATGAATATGTATGCGTTCCTCGTGACAGTTTTACAGCGCTTCTCTTTACCCCAGAAACTCTTTTCTAGGTAGCACAATTATCATCACAGGAAAGATCAGCATAGTTGGGTCTCATTCTTTTTTAAAAGAAAAATGAATAACTCATTTTAAGTTCAATAATTCCTCTAATATTTTGACAGGAGAAAACTTACAAGGAACCTCTATGTATTACAAAAGATTACATCTCATTATACAGGGTTATAAAGATTCCACTATGTTTTGAAGGTCTTCTTTTTTTAAAAGTTAACCCATAGGGATGACATCATGGATGACTTTCAGCCCTCTGGCATTAACTACCTTGTGATAAAAGCTTTCCTGCGTATGGTTTGGGGAATGATGTTCATCGGGCCATATCTCTGCTCAGTGGTCATATCTACCCAGGTTTCCCAGAAACCATTTTTTAATTAAAGAAGTAACTTAATCGTTGGAGATACATCATCTTCTGTGCATTTCCCAGATGGGGTGCATGCATGTGCACATGCATGAATTTAAAATAGTTCTTTAGCTTCTGAATCACTGAAACAGACCCTAGCAAATACTCCAAGCTGAAACATATTGACCACATACACGATTTTACACACCCAAACAGCCGACATCGAACACCGCTCCCTGTGTTCTACCCTTGCTCCTTCACACATTCAGCAGTATTTTCTATTTCTATTCCAATAGTATTAGCTAACAGAGAAAGGCATTTCGTTTGTCACTCTATATTTTTAGGTATTATTCCAACCATTTGTAAAGCTTCAGGAAGAACAAGTATTGACCCAGTCATAAGCAGCTTTTTTGCTAATAAGTAAGAAACTTGAAAAGAGGCTTTTAAACATCTAGCAGTAAATTTGGCAAATTCTTAAAGTACTGTTGAGAATCACATGCCTTTAACCTCCACCACGGGGCGGGGGCGGGAGGGGGGAGGGGATGGCCACCGAGGGTCCTCTCTGTGTCCTGGATATTCAGCTTTCAAATAAACTGCCAATCTGAATGGTTCCCTAGAGTCCTCAAGCTCATATTACAAGGTGCAACAGATTCCTGAGTTATACTCATAGTCGAGCATAGTGAAAATCATTCGCATTTCAAATCACCTTCCCTTGGAAAGGTTTCAGCACCTTGACCACTGGGTGCGATCGTCGCTGATTTCAGTGTCTTATTAGATCCGACAATGAGCACATGGTGGGGATAACAACCGTCGGCTCTGCTGTTTCCTGGATTTGTCCTGTGCTTGCGATATTATGCTTGCATTCTTTGCAAGGTTTATTTAAGTTGCTTGGCCACTCTGTCAGAAGAAGGAAGACAGTGCAATCTATAAATTCAGTTCACTAGAGCTGAGTAAAAGGCAACATGAGGCAATGCGCGGACAGTGAACCAGCAGGTCGGGGGGCGGTGACACTCGGGCCCTCCAACGGGGGAAATCCCTCTGTCCTCAGGAACCCTTCCTGGGCATGGTGGTGCAAACTCAATGGGCCCGGCTCAGTCACCATTTTCAATACTTGTAAAGCATAATTTCTTTCTTATTTTTAGAAAAATATTCAAAATCTAATATCTAGTTCCTTTTTGCAAGCAATAGATTTTCTTGTGCACCCTTCCAGGGCGTAGGGGGCTCTCCATTGTAGGGGCCACTGGTCTAGTGGAGGGCGCACAGCCTTAAAGGGAAACTCCTCGTAAGATTGCCATGAGAACCAAATGGGGAACTATACGGGGGAAAAGCCACACCAATGTAAGAGGTGATTATCACTACTCCGGAAGGTCCACCTGTGCCATCTGGATTACCTCAACCTACGTCTTCGCGCGCACCCCCTCTCAGACCCATCCCCAGTTCTGTAGCAAATCCACAGTGTTGTAATCTGAGGGATGAAACCTATCAAAGAGTATTTGAAACCCTACGGAGATCTTTGCCCCTCTGCCCCCTCCCAATTTTTATACCTATATACTTTCCCTGAAAGAGAAACTGGGATGCTTTGCACAGACTTGCTTTCTCCTTAAAGGTTGTTTGCTTTGTGGACGCATGTTGCCTTTCCTAAGAATCCTAAGAGAGTCACCTCCTGAGAGCACTCTGTGGTGCCCCTGGTATCTTCCACGCTGCGCGTCTGGGCACAGCTGCTACGGACCCCCGTGGACCTCACCCAGACTCTTCCGCATCCAGGTGGCCAGTCGTGGATCATGCGGGCCCCACTCTCATCATTTCAAGCTGAACCCACAAAAGCCTGTTCTTGTTAGGAAATGCAAATTGACCGTGACCCCAGGGGCACGGAGACTCTGCATCTGCTGCTCCTGTCCTCACGGAGCACCATGATTCATGCAGCTGTTCTCTTCTTAGTAACAACGGAAACATTCTCCCGTATGTTTTGCTAGTACAGATAATTCCTCCTGGGCAAACCCAGTCTACCTCTGGGTTTTGCCTGGATGGTCTCCTGAGTGTATGTTTCCACAGGAAAGAGAGAAGAGAGTGAGAAAAGAGCACATATTGAATGGTCCCTATTTGCCAGACTTCTGCGGACTGATCTGCATTTAAGGTATGAAATATCTCATTTACATGCATCCAACCCTCAATAAGAAAGGAGTGCCAATCCTTTCTCTGCCTCCTCCAGAGGCAGGGAAAAAACCCACTCTTCTGCCTTTCTCCTCCTCTCCCTCCCTCCAGGCCCGTAAACCCTGGAACCTCATGCTTCAGGCCTCTTACCACCTGACCTTGGGCCTAAGGCTGAGAGTTTAGACGTAAACGCGTGACAGGGCATTTTAATTTCTTCTTCTGGCATCAGAAATATTATACATGGCATTCTATTATTTCCATCGTGGTTTCTAAAGTAATCATTTTCATTGCTTCACAGCACATTGCAAGGTTTGACTGTCAAAAATGATTTCTTCTTTACAATAACACTAAAATGTTAGAATCTATACATAGGTGACCAATTCTCTTGAATTTATAGTTTATTTACAGTGAAAATAAAATCTAACATAACCCCAAAGGACTAGGCTGTCTTAGGCAGTAATTGCATCAAACCTGAAATATGACAAATAGGTTATGTTTATTGTTTTAAATGAACACCTGATTTCAGGAACCTACTCAATAATAGCCATGTTGGGATTAATGAGGATGCTTCCTCATATAAACAGTGAAAACGCCAACATAAATATTGTGGGTTCTGACCTCCAGCTTCCTTGTAGAGTAAACATCTGTGCTCCCACCACCCCTGAGAAACTGTTCACAGCCAGGGGTCTGAATAGATGGTGACTCATTATTTACCATCTGGGTCTGAAAGGACCATGTCAGCCCCTATCTGTGCCACCAGGGTTATTAGTCTTTCAGTTAATTTTAGAAAAGTGCCCACCGGGGAAGCAGCCCTAGAACACTCTCGTACTTAGTGGTCAGGTTTAAGTATGGTCAGAGGCAGATTCCACAGAGTTTCCAGCCACCTCACAAGCCTGCATCTGGAGAGACCAGAAGGTCAAGGCAGCTCTCTTGTCACATGTCACCCTTCTTCCTCAGCCACTGCTTGCCTCTGAGAACCTGCCTGGGCTTCCGCTTCCTCCTGTGTCAGATGAAGGAGTCAGACTAGACAAGTGTGTCTCCAATCTCAATGGAAACATGGACACAGAGCACACGGAGACCTTGCTAAACTGCAGGTTCTAATTCGGTAGGTGTGCGGTGAGGCCTACGATTCTGCATTTCTGGCAAGCTCCCCGGTGATGCCAATGCTGCTGGCCAGTCCAAGGACACACTTTGACACACTCTGAGTAGCAAGGAGCTAGATGACTTCTAAAGACAGCTTTAGTGCTGCAGTTTTCTCCTATCCACAATGATGCAGAAAGGTTAAGCAACAAATGTTGCAATACAGAAACCCTGAATATCTAGAGATTGAAGACTCAACCCAGCTCATCACACTGACAGAACTGCTTTGGCCAGGACTGTGAAGAAAGCACATAGGACCCCGAGCCAACACAGTTCTTTACTGCTTTTTCCACAAACAATTAAAACAAATTTTTTTTCACTGCTGTTGGCTTGGGACAATTCAACAACGAACTCCCAGTGCAGATAACCTGAGGCCAAAGTTTAATTCCAAGAACTGCTATACAAACTGGAACAAAAATTAAAGAAGTGTTTAAAATTAGTGTTTAAAATTAGAAGTGTTTAAAATTAGATTATGCTCATTTAAAATAAAGTTTGTAATTCTCTATGAGTGAGGATAATTGTTCCCCTTCTCCCAACTTGAATTTTGGCTGGAAGAACTAGTTAGCAGAAGAGGGAAAGGGAAACGGGCTACACCAATGATCTTCCTCATACTTCCATCCCTTTTATATAGAAACAAAGTGCATCCCAGAAGGCCCCTAGCATAGTTCCACTTACATTCCATTGGCCATAACTGGGTCAGGTGGCCAGCCCTGGCTGCCAGGGAATTCAGCAGAGCAAATATCTGGCTTTCTAGAGCCTTTGGGAAGAGGCAGCAAGGAAAAAGGAGACTGAGATAACCATCAAGTTAGTGAATCAACTACTGGATTTTGCCACATAGAATGCGCTCCCAGGTATAATGCGGACCCATGTTTTTGATCCAAACTTTCAGAGGAAAAATCTTTCATTTTAATTTTTTTTTAATTATATTTTATTGATTATGCTATTACAGTTGTCCCATTTTCCCCCCTTCATTACCCTCCACCCTGCACACCCCTCCCACCCACATTCCCCCCTTTAGTTCATGCCCATGTGTCATAAGTTCTTTAGCTTCTACATTTCCCACACTACTCTTGCCCTCCCCCTGTCTATTTTCTACCTACTATCTATGCTACTTGTTC